>CM032396.1:13187937-13652937 GCA_019049475.1 Eueides isabella
GAGAATCCGGCGGAAACGGGGAAAAGGAAGTGTCTTAATTGTAGCCGTGTGTCTAAATATTCCGTTGCCAGGACTCATCTTTCTTGCCATGTGCGAGATTACAGCGTAAGGCATAAAAAAACGTGACTATACGAATAGATGTTTTACTCGAAAATATGTATATAACGATTACTCACGAAATCATTGAAAATGGTTCCCTAGCATTAATATACTACATAGTCACTTTAACCCACCCTTCAATCGAACCCAAATTATTCATATAGCCATTGTAATCCTTAGCTTAGGTGAAGTAGCTTAAACTGTTTCGAGATATCAAGGCGTATACAAATTTAATATTCATGAAGTCAGTAGTTCCGATGGTCGGTCTGTGCGTGTCAATAGATAACTTTGTGGATCGGTAACCGCAGGATCGATAACGTTTATCATCTGCGGTATGATAGAACATAGTATTGTGGTTATATGCAAAGAGCTAATTACACGATTACATATATACTGGGGCTTGCCGTGGCGCAGGGGCACAAGTGTGACTGTAAACATTGGTTGTCGATTCGAACCCCACTCCAAGATGTGAACTTTAATATTTTTTAAATGAAATATGTATTATTTTCGTTTCTTTGCTCTGGGCTAGCAAGGAGCATTTGTGGTATCAATACCACAAATTGCGGCAGAAAGTGTATAACTAAATGGGGTATTTTAACACTAGGCTCAAGTTCTCTCTGCCAACTTTGTCAGGTGTGAGGTACAGCGTAAAGCTGAAAGAAATGATAACATTTATACATATGTAGCTTACCTGAATCTTATTCTATATGATTATTGTTTTTTAATTTCACGCCGTATCTCGCTTAAATAAGTAAATGTAAGAAGAATAAAAAAGGTTTAAGACACTCCGTTGTCCATTATTTGGCCAATTTTTGAGACAGTTACGTGCCGGAGCTTAACGCCACTTTCTGTGTTTTACAGCTCGAGCCAAACAAGTATTGTACAAACAAGTATTTGAGACTCACATATATTTCAATTCGTTGTTGTTAAATAGAAATAAAAGATATAAAAAGCTTACCGTAATTAATATTGGGGTGAACCGTTCTTATCCTAAGATAGTCTTGAAGGTTCTTCACAGCAGGATCGTTTTCATAGTCCGTCATGTTTGTTTGTTGATCGACTCGTTCGCGAGCTCAGAAAAAATATTACTGAATCGTCCTTTAGTATGCAACTATTTTATACTAGTATTTGAAACCGCAAAACTAAGGGGAGCTCACGGTATTATAGAACATATAAATTTTAAAAAAGGTATAATAATATATATTATTATTTTCATTTGCTATTCTGTGATTTTTGTTAGAAACTATTCCCAACTTAGGGCAGACCAACTAAGTTGAGGTACTAAGGTGAGCCACACTTGTGCGAATGGAACAGCGACAGATTGCAGGTTCGATTGCCGCTTTAGGAAATGTAATATTTCACCACTCAACAAGCAATGCTTCAAAAATTTAGCGGGATATGTAGCCGAAAGTGTCTTTACGGGAACGGAATGTCTTAACACCAAATCCCCAGGTTCTCTCTCTCTACACCATTATACGCTGCGTACTTTTTTCGCAAAAAAAAATAAAATAAATCGTTGTTAATGTTTGTCAAAAGTACATACATGAAGTTAAAAGTAATTAGTATTTTGTTTTATCTGCTGTCCAAATAATTCAAGTGATTAATGATGATGTCGTGACGTCATTAAATCGTCTGTAATGCGAAGGGGCAATGAATATGCTTTCTTAACGATTTCATTAAAATTGATTATAGTTCGAGTTTTAGTTCCAATCGAGGCTTAATGACTTGAATGTTCACATTTTAGTGACGAGGCAAAACGCGGCGTTGAGTTCAACAGACAATGCAATGTTACAATTAAGCGGAAAGTGGAAAGCGGAAGTGTCTTAATAGCAACAAGTTCCTTCTACTTGGCTAAAGAGGAAAAGGATAATAAGTAAAATATACTATTTTGTACAACTTAAGAATTGATTGCAGCAACCCCTTTAATACCAGCCCTATAAATAATCAATTGAAATTCTAAACCTCTAATTCGGCAGAAAGTGGGGAACGGAACGAAGTGTCTTAACATTAGGTTCCCAAGTTCCCTCGCTCTCTGCCCTGCCATGTGCAGATATAACATGGAGCTGAGTGAAGTCTAAAATAATTTATCTAGAAAAGTAAACAGTAAAAAGTTTTTTTTTTACTATTTCCCAAATAGAAAAAGATACAAATATTTAATATATAAGTGATAGAAGCAATGACTGATCATTATTTTCAGCTACTGTCTATAAGTCAGGATGGCCGAGCGGTCTAAGGCGCTGCGTTCAGGTCGCAGTCCACTTCTGTGGGCGTGGGTTCGAATCCCACTTCTGACATAAATATTTTTTTATCTTAAAGCAGTAAATTTATATTTTTTCTTTATTTGATTGTAATCATTATTTCTTATTCGTTTTTATATTTCTTGTTGTAGATATACATATATTGATATTGTATTCAAATAGATTTTTTAAATACTAATTATAATTAGTATGTACATACACACATACATCATACTTAGTATATTAAATAATGAAATAAAAACACAAACACAAAAACTGAGAACATAATGTTTCTTTACCTAATGGTAAGTAATCATTAAAAATTAAAAACAATTAAATAACTAACGACACAGGAAATAAAATGTTTGTAAACGCATTGCGTGCTTAATGCGAATGAATCTAAATTATTTTAATTTGTTATTTACTTATTTTTTATTTTTAAAATAGAAAAAAGGAATTCTCGGCAGAAGTTGTGTTTCTTGAACTTTTTAACTAATTGCACCTAAAAGCAATTAATGCTCTGATGGTCACTTTACTTTTTTCTGTGGTACATTTTAAATCTAAGAAAAGTATTTTATGTTATCGTGGTATTTGATAACGGCTTTGATAGTAATGATTGTGGGTACAATCCCCCCATTCGGTCGGTTAGGATTCGATTTCCATTTGTGGAAATGAAATATATAGGTACTCCTCAATTGGGAGAAAAGTGAGAAATGAGTATACAAAAGAATTCTCCCTCGAGCGTAAAATTATATTCCGCCAGTGGCGATCAAACTTACAACTATCTCGTTTGCTACTGGCAAACGCACACAGCCCCATAAGGCCTATTATCATAAACATTATCATCGTTAAAAGGATTTTTTTATAAATATTAAAAATTCAAAAACTAAGTAGGTTGACAACACTACGTTCTCTCTGCCTAATCTATGATACAACAGACATATGAAACTAAAACAAATATTTTTATAGAGTATAAATGTACGAGATATTTATTGTTGATTCTATTCTACATATTTGTATTGCTATTAGCTCACGCTACCCATTTTTATCATTACCATGATTGTACTCTGCATTGATAAATTACCCACAAAGTGTAAACAAATTTGATAATGATTGATGGCATTTTTTATGACACACACACATTTATCAGCTATATATATATATAAATATTTTTCAAACTTTCCATATGAATATAGGCAATATATTTTAAATTTGCCACTGCTGAAGTTTAAAGTAACTGTGAAATCAACGTTAATTACTAGAGATTATTACACCATTAAAGTATATTTTAATGAAAAAATGTGTTTAAATAAAGATTATTGTATTAAGCAACTAAATTGTTAAATAACCTCAGTATTAAAAAAAGCAAATGTTGAATTAGTTGCCAGCTTTTTAAAAGAGCCTTCTGAGCCGGTGGTAGCTTTATATTCATTCGATGATTTAAAAGTGCTTGTAAAAGAATATTTTGAATTTGAATTTAGGTGGATAGTAAGAAATTAAGTATGTAGAGATAGGCTCATTATGCCTAAATACAGTTCATTAGATACAGTCTGACAGATATACAGACGGACAGACAGCGGAATTTTAGTAATAGGATTCTGTTTAACCCTTTAGAAACCCCAACTAGAGTAAACACTGTAGAAGGCAACTAGCACTGCAACATAACATCTCCAACATATTTTCATGAAAAATGGGGTATAGATTATTTTTTTCTTCGTTTCGCTTTTGTAATTCGCTATTACGCTACGTACCTAACGGGGTATAGGCAGAGAGGACGGAGCGGTAAATTATAAATTAAGATCATCAAATATATATATATATATATATATATATATATATATATATATATATATATATATATATATATATATATATATATATATATATATATATATATATATATATATATATATATATATATATATATATATATATATATATATATATATATATATATATATATATATATATATATATATATATATATATATATATATATATAATTTTTATATATTCAAAAATAATTATGGAATTTCAGATTCATATGCTTTGAATATCACCTTAATTTTCATTCTTTGAGACCTGTCGTGGTGTAGGGGCACACGCATGTGACTAGAAATCTTCTCTTCTCAAGTTCTCAAGTTCCCTCTACCTATTCAGCAACAGCGTAAACCTAAAAAATAGTCCGAATTCTTGATATGCATACGTTAACGCCTACGCGTTAGCTACTAAAACGTAAATAACATATTACGTCACGTACATTCAATAACTCAAAATAAACTACATTCATTACAATTACTGTGTCACGCGAGCTAAAAACGTGTTTATAGTTTAATTTATAGAATTCCTCATGAAAATAAAAACAGTTGACCGATAACGACAAAAATTATGAATCATTTTTTTTTCAACCGTACGATCAAAATGTTAAAATTGTGTTAATGTTTGTGAATTTAAATTTAATTGTTTTTTAAAGTGACGTAAGGAAATTTCTTATAATAACATCTTTGATTTTAGCGATTATTATCCATTTCAAATGAAACAAAAATATACTATGTTTTAAAAAAAATTATACTGAGTCTACCCGTGACCACGGAGGACCCTGGGTACCTCTGACTATCATGCTATATGCGGGATACAGTGTGGAACAGTGAATAAAATGATATAATGCTGTGTGATCCCGGCTTAGAATAGGATCACCCTGGTACTGATGGTGTCGTAAGAGGCGACTAAAGTGCGTGTGGTAGAGTCACGTTGCCAGCAATGGCAACACGCATGGGCAGACTCGACCGGATTTTTACCACCCCCGGCATTTAAGACCGGCGTTAAGTAGTGGCTTTGGCCACTGCGTTTCGAATTAGGTAATGCCGGGCCCCGGTGCCCATCCACCTTAAACGACGGCAACGCTCCTGTAGCTCCTCTGGAGTTACACGGGGCCGTGGGCGACGGTGATCACTTACCATCAGGTGACCCGTACGCTCGTTTGCCGTCTCTTCCATAAAAAAAAAATAATAAAATGATATTTTTCCATAAGTCATTCGAATCTAAAAAGAAAAACGAATTTTATAGTACGTAATAAATTATGATTAACGCCAATTACTTACACATGAACTTGATTAGCATTGTTCCTTGAAAAGGTCATAAATTTAAGACTTCAGTTTCAGAGCGTTTTGATTGCTTGGAACATTTGAAACATCGACGGCCATTTTTAGCTAATCTTTGTACATATTTTTTATTGTTCTTTGTTTATTTATTTTTTAACTTCACGCACACACATATTATGGGAAATAGAGGGAACTGAGGAACTTAATATTTGGTTCCATTTCTATTAAAATACATCCGTGTTCCACTTTCTGTCGAATTTAAGGTAATGCGTATTTAGGAAAACTCATATAAACATTGAGAGAAATGCATTTACATGGCGCGTACATACGCACAGACAAACAGATCAATAGACAAACTGATAAAAAAGTTTGGGCCTTATTACATTAATTATCGTCCTTTATAAGAGATCTTTAACAACAGTACTCTTGAAAGCCTACGCCGCGACAGGCATCCATTTGTATTTTGGAAAGTCTAAATACGTTAAGTTTCATAAATAACTTTTTATAACTATCGCCATACGTACGGTGCCATTTAATTTTATTAATCTCTAAAATCACTCACGATCTTACTATATTTATACTACCAATCCCACGCTATACTAAATTCGATTTGCTATACAGTACTAAAATAAATAATTTCACTTCGGTCGGCAGTGGCGGGCGCAGGTGTGTCGTCTTAGATATTTGTGTTTTACTATTTCGAGAACTGGATTTACTTTTAGACAGCGTTGACACCGTTTCTGGTACCATTTGTACAAGGCTATTGTATAGCACTATATTTATTGTTAAGTTCTTTCATTTTGGAGGTTTCAAGAAAAAATGATATTAAAATACTTAGTTAGTTTTTTCTATAAGATTATATTTAACTGTTGATGTACACGCGGCTTCGCCCGCTTATATTTTACTTTTCAAAATTATAGAAATTATCTTTGTATATAAGCTGTAGCCTGTGTTTTATTCTGATATATAAGCTGAATTACTGTAAAGTTTTACCCTAAATTCGTTAAGTTGTTTTTGCATGAAAGTGCTACAAACGATCATCTTCACAAACCTTGACATTTATAATATTTTATTTTACGCCGTGTGATTCCGGCTTAGAATAGGATCACCCTGGTAGTGATGGTGTCGTAAGAGGCGACTAAAGTGCGTGTGGTAGAGTCACGTTGCTAGTAATGGCAACACGCATGGACAGACTTGACCGGATTATTACCACCCCCGGCATTTAAGACCGGCGTTAAGTAGTGGCTTTGGCCACTGCGTTTCGCATTAGGTAATGCAGGGCCCCGATGCCCTACCACCTTAAAGGACGGTAACGCTCCTGTAGCTCCTCTGGAGTTACTCGGGGTTGTGGGCGACGGTGATCACTTACCATCAGGTGACCCGTACGCTCGTTTGCCGTCTTTTCCATAAAAAAAAAAGAATATTAGTAATAAATGTATGGTTTTGTTTCTCTGGAAATACTGAACATATTGAATTTGTAGCCGTAATATGAAGAAAGAAGATTTAAATAATAACTTTTAATAAAAGTACGGTATGCTTAATGTCAATTTTATAAAATACTCGCAATAATGCTTTTATTGCTCAGAAAGGAGATATGACGGTGGCCGGTAAATTGTGTAAATTTAAATACCTGTAATTATACGTATACATAGTTCTTTTACTAGTATTGCACCTATTATTTGCACCTATTGTCTTAGATTCACGCTGTATCCCGCACGAGGCAGGGTAGGCAGAGGGAACCCGGGAACCTAGTGTTAAGACACTCCGTTCCACTCCCGTTCCCCATTTTACGCCGAATTTGAGGTATTGCGTGTTGAGTGGCGGAACTCAACGCCGTGCTTTGCTTTATTATCAGAGCGAAGAAATGAAACATTAAATATTTAAATTGAAAATATTAAATATTTCATTTCCTCGACTGGGATATTAAATATTTCATTTCCTCGAACCTAGAACCTGTCGGTTACAGTCACACGCTTGTGCCGCTGCACCACGGCCTCAAATTACCTATTGTAACGTCATTAATTAATCTTATAAGATTAATAATATAGGAAATATATATTTCATTAAAAATATAAAAATTGCCATATTAAAATTAATTTAATTTTATATTAGGTTATTTCGCGTGATCAATTATAAATAACTAAGAGATCTACTTTTGAGTGCCCAAGTGTAGGCAACATATATACAACATAAAGTGCTTACATCGAAACGGTCAGCATATATTTTAACTTACCAACACAAAAATATTTTTTTTTATTTAAATCAGCACTTTCTGAGATTACTCTGTTCAGCCACGCAAACTTTTTTTTGCTTCACGCTGTATCTCGCACATGGCAGCTTAGGCAAAGGGAACTTGGGAACCTAGTGTTAAGATACTGCGTTTCGTTTTCCGCCATATTAAAGGCATTGCGAGTTCTATTTTCTCGAGTGGGGGTCGAACCGATAACCTGTCGCTTTAATACACGCTTATGCCCCTGCGCCATGCTCCTCGGGATATTTGCATAGAATTAAATATTTTGTCCTGAAAGTTTTAAACAGCGCCCGCTAGTGTAGAAGCATAAAACTGAGCTGCTAATTTTACGAAGTTTCCAAAGATAGCCAAAGATGGCGTTATTGAGCTTAAGAACAAAAGCTCAGATTTCAACCCTTTAAGTGAATTTGACGTCATGTCAAAGATGTCGCTTACATTAAACATTTCAGAATACATTACTTATTTTTTCTATTTAATATTATTAATATTGCTATAAATATATATTTTTTTTAATAAAAGATGTGTTCCCCTCTTTTTGTCAAATTCTTGAGTCATTGTGTGCTGCGTGGCAGAAGTCACCGCCGCCCATTGCCTCATTAGCAAATAATGAAAAAATTAAATAATACTTATTTAGAAAATGTATAAAAAAATAACGTTGGATTTGACCACGCTCACCAAGCATTCTGACCACTAACTGGACGGTTTCCAGGAAGCACGGGTTCAAATCCGGCTTTTTAATTTTAATATTTTTTTTCCTATGTGTAGATTAATATTTTATAAGTAGTAAAAATATTAGACATTGTCCTAGTGGGAATCGAACCCACGACCGTCTCGTTTAAAGTTACATGCTTTTGCCGTTGCGTCACAATTATTTCTATTTATTTGCTATGGTGGCATAGCGCGTCGGTTAGTTTCCCCATTTCAGACAACGTCGCAAATTTAGACGGAATATTCAGACACCAAAGTAATCTAATGTCAAGACACTCCAGTCTCCAGAGTGTCTTGACTCTAGATTACTTTGGTGTATCCTATATAGAATAAGAAGTAATTAGTCAATTTCAAAAATTAATAGATTAATTTTTTGTTTCTACTTTTTACACTAAACTATTACCTAAATACGGTCGCTACTCGTTCTTAATGAATTTTTTTCTTCAACTTCATCCTGTATCCCGTATTTGGAACGTACCCTGCCTGAAGGAACTTGAGAACCTAGAGTTAATACACTCCGTTCTGCTCGCTACTTTCCGAATTTGAGGCATTGCGTATTGAGTGGCGGAACTCAACGCCGCGCTTTGCCTTGTTACCACAGCGAAGAAATCTAAAATTAAATATTTAATTTGTAAATAATTAAATATTTCATATTCCCGAGTAGGAATCCAACCCACAACTTATCGAGTTTACAGTCACACGCTCGTGCCCCTGCGCCAAGGCAGGCCTCAAACTATTTTTATAGATTTAATTAAAATTAAAATTCAAAATATATATGACTACTTTGAACTTCACCAGCAATATTCTCAAGTAAATCTTAGTTTTGTACAAACTACTACTGTAGGTACATAGTATAAGGTTGTATTAATATAAAAGTACGCTTAATTTCTCGTAAATTAAAAAGAAATATTCTACGTACT
This sequence comes from Eueides isabella, assembly GCA_019049475.1. Lineage (NCBI taxonomy): Eukaryota > Metazoa > Arthropoda > Insecta > Lepidoptera > Nymphalidae > Eueides > Eueides isabella. Next base: position 13,197,254 of record CM032396.1, read on the forward strand.
AGGAAATACACGTTTCTTTGATATATGTAGAGGTTTCAGCCTGAAAAGTCCCTCATTAAACAGCCTCGCCTTTTGTAGTACTACATTAATATATGTTGTAATTTGTCCGTATTGTATAAATTGCGTATACTTCTGGTCCTTTAATACGAAAGTATTCTCTAACTTCACGTTAAGCGGGTAAAGAATTTATTGTTAAAACACTTAGTTCGCCACGCATCATAAAATTTTTGCGTCAATACTAAAGTAGCGAAGTTGAACTCTGCTACGTCTTATTACCAGAGCGGGAAAATGAAAATATATCATTCTCCAAGCAGGTATCGAACCCACAACCATTTACAGTCAGACGTGGCCGCTGCGTCACAGTGGCCTAAGGAAAAATATGTTTATACGTTATATAAAGTATACTTCACGCTGTAATACCGCACATGGCAGGGTGGACATTCCGGTCCATTTTCCACTTACCGCCAAATTTGAAGCATTGTGGCCGGAGTTGGCGTTGTTACCAAAGAAATGGTAAAAAAAAAATAAGTTAAGTTAAGTTAAGGAAATTTGAACTCGCAGATCTTGTAGTGTTTACAGTCGCTTTTATACTTAAAGATGTTATTAATATTAAGCAAGAGAAAACATGTTTGAACATTATTCGACATGAAATGTATGCCAATGACGTCTCTGAGTGCGTTTGTCTATGGAGTGCGGATGCTGTTGAACCCGAGGGCCCTTGCTCAGTAGATACTGCCTCTATTCTTATGATTTATTGTTATGGTTATTCTTTGCAATTTGATCTCAAAAAAAAATGAGGAAAGTGAGTAATTCAATTAATATATGAAATCACTAAATAAATGAGGATGTTCTTCCTTCCCGCCCGTGGGCAGGGAATCGGACTCAGGGCTTTGAGGCCCTCTTCCGAAGTCTCTAACTCCGCTCGTCACTACGAGCGCGTCATTGGGTGGGCAATGCCCGGGGGATTACAAGCGCCTGCGTTTTTACTCGCAGGCGCAGGGGACAGTAGAATCAGACGGGATGAGCTGTGTGCCACCTGGGCGGTCAGCCCAGCCAGGTGAGACCCCCGGTTGCCCGGGGAGGCCCAGCTTAGACGACCTGCGACCAAAGTGGCAGCTCAGGAATCGGAATCGGGAGGGGATAGAAGGTCTCGGGGGAGACGCCTCCTGGCGTCTGGCGGCCGTGTGTGCCAAGGTGCGATGTCTTTTAGGTGCAGGTGGTCCGATGCGTCGGCGCGGCGGAACGCCGCGCCGACGCATAAATGAAAAAAACGCGCGACGCGTAAATGAAAAAAATGAAAGTTATTTATATATCAAAAAAAAAAAAATTGTACGACATTGTAAAAGGCTATGATTTCGATGGTTGTAGGTTCGATATCAACTTGGAAGTTAGATTATTGTGCTTAAAATAACCCCATATTATGTTTTTTTTTGCCATTTTGATTTCCTCGCTCGGGCACAGTGTTTAATTCCGCAACTTAACACACAATTTCACAGCGTTCGGCGAATAGTCCCCAACGGAGTGTCTTAACAATAGGTTCCCCAGTCCCCTTATCTACCCTGGTACGTAAGGGGTACAGTGTTACAAGAAAAAATATTTTTTTTTTCGGTTTGTATGCACTAATAAATAGAATCGAACTTAAAATAGCTGTACTTAGAATAGAACCCAGACTTCAAATATCCAAGACGTTATATTGAAATAAGCTTCAGATAGTATAACTTATTTGACTGCACTCAAATCTGATATTATTGGTGCCAATATACTTTTACTGCATATTTATATAGAGGATTCTGCATATGAATGTGATTTAAATGTGCTTTTCTAGAAACGAGTGTGAATATCTTATGAATTGTCAAAATAGTGCAGCATTATTGTTTTAATGGAAAAATATTAAAATCATATATTTTTTTTCAGCTTTACGTTGTATCCGCACGTTGTATCCGGAAATGTAGACAGTGGGAATTTGGGAACCTAATATTAAAACACTCAGTGAATTTGAGGTATTGCGTATTAGATGGCTGAACATAACGTCGCGCTTCGTTTTGATAGCGCTGTTGTTGAGCGAACAAATGAAAAATATGAAATATTTTATCTCTTTGAGTGGAGATCGAACCCACAACAGACAGTTTTTAATAAAAAATGTCGAAAATATATAAATACTGGTATATATATAGATTAAATGTATTCAAGTCAGTCTCATATATTAATATTGTTTAATGTACCGAGGTAGGTGAACGCAGGTGATCGTTTAATCCCACGATTCTAGTCTTGCTGCGTGAAAAATTATGTTTTATATTGTATTTTAAATATTACTTTTGATAGGAAATATGTATTAAGTGTCTTAATAAGTAAAGAAGCCAGAAGCCGTCTTGGCACAGCGGTACATTGTCTGATTGTAAACACAACGGTGTTCAATTCGATTCTCTGTCTAAGGAATATTTTTTTTCTCACTCTGATGACAAAACACTGCGGCGTTTTCTGTCAATCGACACGCAGTTTCTCGAAAATAAAACCTAATCTCAATAGTATATAAAAATATTTACTTCTCAGACTACAGATTGTGAGTTCGATCCCCACTTGAGGAAGTAAAATATTTAATATTTTCATTTCTAAGCACAAGGTAACGCGCGGCTTTAAATTCCGCCACTAAGCAAACAATGGTAGAGAACGGTGCGGCCTCTCTTCCCTACCCTACCCTGCTGTAGTTGTAGCTGAAACAAAAAAAAAATATTTACTAAATTAAAGCATCTACATATTGTCCAAATTTTTTACCGTACAGTAAATTTGCCTTAAAGTTACTTACGAACGAGTTTGTTTAAATCGGCTTAGCAATTTTAAAATTTTAACTAGCAAAGAGCTTTAGTATCATGTAGGTACAGTCGCAAATAAAAAGAAGATGATGACGATAAAACAATGATAATTTAATTATTCTCATTTCTTTATCAGTTTCACGCTGTATTCCGCACGTGATAGTAGGGAACCTAGGGTGTTACATTCTGTTCGATTAATACAATTTTGTTTCCACTCAAGCGCGGCGTTGAGTTCCGCCACTCAACACGCAATGCCTCAAATTCGGCGGAAAGCGGGGAACGGAACTGGGACGGAGTGTCTTAACACTAGGTTCCCGGGTTTCCTCTGCCTACCCTGCTTCGTGCGGGATACAGCGTGATGCTGAGAGGAAGAATAAAAGTTTCCACTTTACGCTAAATTTGCGTCTTGGTAACTTTGATTTGTTAAGTGACAGATCGCAACGTCACGTTTTGCCTTGTTGTCAGAGCAAAGAACGTTAAAATATAAAATATTTAGTTTCCTAGAGTGAGGATTGAACCCACACCCTCTCGTTTTTACGGCCACACGCTTGGGCCACTGCGCCATGACAAGCCTTATTTTTTTTACTTAATTGTCTTATTTATTTACCGAAAAAACATAACATTATGGTGAAATAACATCGAGTTATAATAATCAAGAGTTGATTGTTCTAAATATTATAAATACAATGATTATAGTGATATTTACTTTTAAATATAAATGCTCGGAAATTGTAATAAAATGAATTGACTTAAACAGTATATTTAAATGGTATTCCTTTCTCTTTTACATGTTAGTCTTAAGTGTTTACTTCCATTTGTTTCTTTATTTATATCTTCCTATATACTAATGTATATAGGATAGATATAGGAGGTATATTAAATAATAGGCCTATCGTCGCGCCGCGGCCCAAGCGTGTGACTGTAACTGACAGTTCTGGGTCCAATCCCCGGTCGAGGAAATGAAATATTTAATATTTTCAATTTAAATATTTAATGTTTCATTTCGTCGCTCTGGTAATAAAGCAAAGCGCGGCGTTGAGCTCCGCCACTCAACACGCAATGCCTCAAACTCAGCGGAAAGTGGGTACGAAAGTGGAACGGAGTGTCTTAACACTGTTAGAGTGGTTCCCTCTGCCTACCCTGCCTCGTGCGGGATACAGCGTGAAGCTGAAAAAAAATATAAAAATAAATAAATAATAAGGAAATTGTTATTGTTTTTTCTTTTAACATAATATAACATAATTAATAATATCGTCCCTCAATAATGCAACTCAATAACGTAACCAAAACAAAATAAAATTACTCAACTAGATACATTTTCAATTTTCCTCAACAACAAGTATACCTACACTGTTCTTGAAACAAATAAAATTTGAGTTCACTTTATTGTTTCGAGTCCCACTGCGAACTAGGGTTGTCGTCGGAGTGGAACATTCACTGGTAACTACCTGGTTTTAAGATTCTATTAATGAAATATGTTATTAAATTTTGCTATAATTATTTGTTTGACGGTATTGCTGCGTAGAGAAATCTTTAAATGTATAAATGATATATATTTGTCCTTTTTTACCATCTTCACGTTGTAATTTGAGACAGAGGAAACTAGTGTTAAGGCACTCTGTTCCGTTCTCAACTTTTAGCCGATTTTGAGGCATTTCGTGTTGAGAGACAGAACTCAACGCCGTGTTGTGCCTAGTTGCCATGAGGAAGAAATGAAAGCATTGAATATTTAATTTGAAAATATTAAATATTTCTTTTCTTCGAGTGGAGTTTGAACCCACAACCTGTCACACTCGTGGTAGACCGGATTAGATTCCACTCGGAAAAAGTATATATTGAAAAAGATTTATTACATTCACAATGCAGTTTAGAAGTATTTTAAGGTGGTAATTGGAGAGCACAATAAAAAACAAAATTATAAAAATGGACTTAAGAAATGACTATAATGTATACAATTAATATGAAGGGTAATAAAAATCAGTATCGATATACCTCTAAAAACAGTCTAAAAACAGCGAGAACAATACTTTAAGTGCGACGATTGTGTGGCTTCGTTTCTTACTGTAGTGCGTGATTTTTTTTTTAATTAAACTTGAATCAAAATTAATTTTTAATTATCTTTTAGTATTTATGTTTAAATGCAATTAAATTTAAATTAGAAGAATAAAGAAGAAAGATAAACTGACCAACTATTCACGCACAAAGTGTTCCATATCATAATTTAAAAAAAGGCAACAAATATGTTGTAATTAACTCAATATTTTTCTTTATTCTACTGGTTAGGTACGGGCCCCTAGAAATGTCACTATTATAGCTATAATAACGTTGACGTCCAAAGAAACATAAAAACGAATGAGTTCTGCGCTCGAGTTTCATTATCATAGAAAAAAAATTCTTCACTCGCTTAAGAAAACGTATATGTATTTTTAATAATTTTAGTATTTTTATTAAATGTCAAATTTATTTACTATTTAACTTTTGTATTACAAACAATTAAAGTCTCTTCTACAAATCTTTAACAAAAAAGATTTAAAGACTTTGTTTATTGTAAATACTAATAATGTACTTAAAAAAACATCAAATTAATATTTATATCTTTATCTATATACATCTAACGTTAGAGAACCAAGCGTATGCCAAAATACGCAATCGCCTGTCATAATAATTCAAATTAAGAAATATAGATTAAATTATAAATTAGTTGTCATTGTCACACTTCGACAGTGAAACTACCTGTCACTGGTTGTCAGAATATTAATTAGCACGCGACGCCTCAAAACCAACAGAAACTACGAAGACAGCCAAAGTATACTTTTAAAATAGAATGTTCTCCATACTAAGTGACACGCTAACGCTGACTGAAGTGGTACGCTCGTAACGCCAAACACTGTAACCAGAACAGAACAGAAGGTTTAAAATGAGCATATCAGCCTCTTGTTCTTAGCTTCACAAAAGGTAGGCAAAGGGAAATATTAAGAGTACAGACACTGAGTTTCCATAAAGACACTTCGGTTTCGTAATATTCGTAGAGTTTTGAAGTGTTACATGACGGTACTCAACGCCGCAGTTTGCTTTATTTCTAGCAACAAAATGGAAATATTAAATATTACATTTCCTCGAATGATAATTCAAATCCACAATCTATCTCTCGTTCTGGTGAACGAATGGCAAGTAAGCCATTCGGTCAGAGCGTTTGGACGGTTTTCAAGAGGCGCGGGTTCAAATCCAGCTTCGTTCAACATTTTTATACGCTTTTTAAATTTAAGTTTAATATTTTCTGTACTAAGTGTGGAATAACACTTTAAAAAAATAGAAAAAAAACATAACAACATCACCAACAATGTATAACATGATCGTATTATATTAAGCTCAAGTGTGTTATTCTGGAGGGTCCCTTGCTCGCTACAACTACGCTTGTATAGTTTGTATGTGTAAAGTTCATAACTAGCGTAAACCTCATTGAAATTCGTTGCGACAAATTACACGCGAACATTGTCGCCAGGAAACGACTTTTTATACTTTGTAAAGATTTACATATATCTGTATAAAGAAAAGGAAATATGAAAATTTTAATTTATTATTTTTTTCTTTGCGCTGCGTATATTTTACGAAACAGGGTAGGCAGAGAGAACCTAATGTTCAGACACTCCGTTCTCCACTTTCCCGCCAATTTTAAGAGAAATTGTTTTTCGGTCAATTTTCGAAATTGATTTTGCATTGGCGGAACCCACAACCGCGCCTATTCTTATTATTATATTTAATGCAAGGAAGTAAAAATAATTCGTTACCTCAAGTGGACAACGAAATCATAGCTGTCCAGCTTACAGTTAGCCGTTACGCCGCTGCGCCACAAGGGACAACTCAACAAAGACAAAAACATTATAATATTATTTTCATAACTAAATGAAGACAGTCGTAGCCAAAACGTTGTCAGTGACCATTCCGTAGGAAATATTCGTGTTAAACGACACCAGAATAATCTTGGCCGCCTTTCCTTCTAAATAAATCACAAATATGTTTTAAAGTAGTCGCATATTGGTTTTTTATGTTCTCATAATTTTCACATTTTCAGTTGTTTTATTGATTCATAAAATACGTTAGTGTACTAAAGTTACATTAAAAGAGAGTGACCGTATTACTCGAATGAATTTTATTATATTTATGGTGTACTTCAGATTGGTTTTGTGTGGCTTGTGCTTTGTAGCGTGCTTTGGCTCCAAACGTTAAACTAAGTCAAAATTACGATACAGATTAAAAGTAATATTATTACTTAATAATGTCTTTGATTTTCGCGATTGTTATACATTTTAAATGAAACACTTTTAAACGGATTAATCGCGTATTTTGGATGGTAAACATTTTTGGGAAACCCGACGTTTCGAACACTTTATAGTAGTCCGTGGTCACGAGTCTACCCGTGACCACGGACTACTGTAAAGTGTTCGAAACGTCGGGTTTCCCAAAAATGTTTACCATTCAATATACGCGATTAATCCGTTTAAAAGTGTTTCATTTATAATATTATTACTTTCCGACTTATTTACCGGTTATTTGAATATTATTGAACAAAGAATTTTCTTGCCATATATATAAAGAACGCAGTTGTTCAACGTGTGATTGTAAACGTCGGTTGTGGGTTCGTTCCATATACAGGGAAATTAATTATTTATAATTTTCGTTTTCTTGCTCTGAAAACGAGACAAGCACGGCGTTGAGAAATATGCTCTTTATGTTGGTCTGGTATATCCAGGATGTGCATATGCGTGAAGCCAATAAGATCGTTTGTGGATTCAATTCCCACTTGAGGAACTAAATTATGTACTTTCTGGCTGTTGTTTCATATGTATATATATATATATATATATATATATATATATATATATATATATATATATATATATATATATATATATATATATATATATATATATATATATATATATATATATATATATATATATCCTCCTTCTTTTGAAATTGGCGAGACAAAGTTTCTTGTGAAAAATCAGAGTACTCTAGCAAGAGTGATGTTTGACCTAACGACGATCAACAACCATTAGTTCCCAAGTTCTATTCGTCTTTTAAAAATAAATCTTATAAAGACTTTATAAGACATTTATCTTTTAAAATTAAGATTTTATATGTCAGAGTCAATATTTTTACTAATATATTTTGTGAGAAGGGCACGAAGTATGTTCCATTTTATCTTTTTATTAAACTTGTCGTAGCGCAGGGGCGTAAACGATAGGTTGTGGGGTTTGATTCTCATTCAAGGAAATAAAATAAATAAGTTGTTATTTTAATTTGTTCGCTCTGGAAACAAGGCAAAACGCGGCGTTGAGTAATTCCACTAATCAGACATCGATATCGGTCGGAAGTAAGCCCGCATAAACAACGTGAAGTTGAAAAAATCTTTTTAACAATCAAAGATCTCACACGTGTTTTACAATATTTTTATTTGACCATATGAAAAGACCAACCAGACAAAACTAGATTCCCGCAGCTTTCTCCGATATGACAGTATACATATATACAATATAGAATAATGCTGCTTACAAATTACACTTATTAGTCATACATTTATGAACAAAATGTTTCCATATTACAAACAATGATCTGGGAAATTTATTTTCTCGAGAGTATGAAAACAAATTAGATAGACATGCTAATATTGTCCTTGGCTTAAATGCCCCGCTTATCCTTTCAGAACTGTTGGCAGAAACACTTTATTGAAATACATATTGTGATTTTTGTTATTATACGCTGCGACTCAACATTTACATTTTAGCCGGTTCATAGAAAAAGAAACTAAATTAAAAAAATATATCTGACCCAAAAAGACACTAAATCATGTTGGCAGTATGCTTATTTACACAAAACATAGTTAAGAAAAGCCGCAATTAACAAGTTTTTCTATTGAATTAATTCGGTTCTTTCATTCAAGAGCTACAGTACCACAGACAATTATATCTTATAATACCCCTCTTTCTGCGTTGTAGGTTAGAAAATTTTACCAAATACCATAAAGTCGGTCCAATAACATCTCCAAGAACGATAGATTCATAAAAATAAGAAGGAAACTGAAATAATTTACATTTTTCGGGCCTTGTATATATAAAGTAAATAAAATAAAATTCTACTAAGATATTGCGAGTGCTGAATAAAATATGTTATGCAATGATATAGCGTATATGTATAAAATAGAGGTAAAGAAACTACGCCTTACCTGGCTATAAATTGAGAGTGTTTGTTTTTCACTTGTATACGACCGTGATCATTTCTTAGCTTCTTCTGAAGCCATTTTAAGGATTAATATTATAATATTGAGGCCTGTCGTTCGCAAGAGCACAGCGCATGAATAAGCGTACCAGGTTGCGGGTTCGATTCCACTTGACATTTAAACGGAAATGTTTAATTGGGTTCAGAGAGAGAGAGACTATTATTTACATCACTTTATTTTGAAGAAAGCAGATAATTCGTTTGGTACTGAAATTTCGCATCCATCAGGAGAAGTTGCGGATCTTCCTTCCAACATCCTTTTGAGACATCATAAAACACTTGCTGGAATACTCATCTAAACTAGTACCTTAATAGTAGAGTACATAGTATATTGTATAACATAGTAATAAATCTAAAGCAATCAGTCAAATTATTATCCTATTAAAAATAAATTCTTAATTATGATTTTTTTCTACTAAAAAAATTGACTACAAGATAGCTTTTAACAAACTCAATAATAAATGTGATGAAATCATCCATTCTGCATATATGTACATACATCGCCTGTCGTGGCGGCACAAGAGTGTGACTGTAACCGACAGGTTCTGGGTTCGATTCCCAGTCGAGGAAATGAAATATTTAATATTTTCAATTTAAATATTTAATGTTTCATTTCTTCGCTCTGGTAATAAGGCAAAGCGCGGCATTGAGTTCCGCCACTCAACACGCAATGCCTCAAATTCGGCGGAAAGTGGGGAACGGAAGGGGAACGGAAGTGGAACGGAGTGTCATAACACTAGGTTTCACTTTCGTTCCCTCTGCCTACCCTGCCTAGTGCGGGATACAGCGTGAAGCTGAAAAAAAAATCGTTAAATATAAAAGAACAAAACGTTTTGAATATAGGAAAGGAAAACGAGGTGTCTATGGCTTATTAATTCCGCCCTTGAACTGGATTTCGATCCACAAGCATTAGGGACGCGGTTGGCCAAACTACCACAAAAGGCACTCAAATTAGGTAGCGTTCAGGTTTAACAACTTGTGCCCTTTCCTAACAAGTGCTTTAATGAATACCTTCTGTAAAATTCGATATACTCGATATTTGGAAAATTAATATCAAGCCGGCCATAAGATGTAAGTATCGTCTCAAAGTCACTGTGGCCGTGTATTCAAATAACTATTAATATATTTGAAGAGATTTCGTTTTTGGCTTTTCTTGTAATTTAAAGTCATTAGTTCAATTTCATCGAGTGGAGATTAATGAATTTATGTAAATGTTGTATTTTTTTATGTAGACTTCACGTTGTCTTCTGCACATTACAGGGTTAACAGAGGAAATTAATAAAAACAGTGTCAGAACACTCCGTTCCATACTCCACATTCGACCAAATTTGAGTCATTGCGTGTTAAGTGGCGCGGAACTCGGAAGCGTTTTACCTCAAATTAAATTTTCTTTCCTTATATAGTCAAGGCAAATAGTTTAAGCACACAATAAACATAACTTAGTTATAATTAATTAGATTCTATTACAAATAAAAAATAATGAGATAACTAGCACAAAAGGCTCTCAAATAACATTAACTTGTTTACTCCCCACGGGATACCATAGCAAAATATCGTAGACATGATAAATAAAAGCTAAGTGTTTTATATATATAATACTGTAGCGTTATTGCTGATCTTATTAAAATAACACTAGGTTCCCAAGTTCCCTCTGCCTACCCTGTCATGTGCGGGATTGATCGTGAAGCTGAGTAGTATTAGTAGTAGTATTGAAATAAAGTCGTAGAGTGATAGTTAAGTAGTTTAACTGAATATTATCTATAGACTTTCATTGTTAAAGGAGAACAAATTAAGGTAAGAGATAATTGCATAAAGCATTATTTCGCTTGCAGAATATTATATTATGTTTTGTTTAACCAGGCTGAGGAAATGCACCAAATAGACCATCGTGGTTAGCAGCAACCCTCTGAGAATGTGTGTGTGTGTGTATATGAATGTGTGAGAGAGAACAAAGTGAGATGGAGAGTCTAAACACTGTCACTAAAAGTCATTGCTGCGCTCTGCCAGTTTGCTTTGCCAGAGCAGGGCAATATAAATAATTAATTCCCCCTAATAGGGATTAAACCTATAATCAGATCAAGTCTACAATTCCACTTTGAATCTGTAACGACACTAACAATAGATTGAAATTTATTTAGTTTCAAGGCTAAATAAATACCTCGTCGACTTGAGAACTGTCTAGTCCGTTTAAAAGGTGTTAAAGTTATAAATAGTGGGGTATACTTGAGCGGAACTTCGGCGTCTTGGCTGGGAAGAAGTTTTATCGATAGCATATATTACTATTTACATTTTACTATACCACTATACGTTTACTATATCTAATGAAGTAATTTAAAAGAATAAGTTGTTTCAAATTATTTCATAATATTTCTCGTAAACTGATAATGAAGCGGTCTACTGTAAGAGTTTGAATTTTTTTGTAAAAATTCTGAAATTATATATTTTCTTCTAATATTTTACCATATTTTAAAATAACAAACGAAAATGTTTACGTACATATGTAATTAAAAACGTATTCGGCTTTTCCCACGTTACCAGAGTGAAATAAATATAAAAAAACATTCAATTTCCTGGACCCAGAAACGAACCTACAACTTAGTTTTTTAGAAAATGTGAATATTGATCTGTTAAGTGATTTTAAAATATATATGTTTCATAATTTCTATACACAATGATTTATTACTCTATGACTAATTTCTAATTCCTATGATAAATGTAATATGCGAACCACAAAACATGCAAAGCTAGCATTAAGCTTATCTTTGGTCGCGCTTTTCAAAAAGCTATAATTTGAAAATCTGTATTGTATTTTATGTATTTCGTTTTTAATGCTAAAAAATAAATTCTATAGTTAAAAATCATATTTCAAATTCTTTGTAGATTTTGTTAAACAAACTTCATACGGCCTGTCGTGGCGCAAGGTCAGTGTGTGGCTGTTAACACGACAGGTTGTGGGTTCGATCCCCACTCGAGGAAATGAAAAATTTATTATTTTCAATTAAAATATTAAAAAAAAATCAATATTAAATCAATATTAAAAAAATCATCGCTCTGGTAACAAGGCAAACCGCGGCGTTTAAATATGCCACTCAACACGCAATGCCTTAAATTCTGTGGAAAGTGTTGAACAGAACGGAATATATTAACACTGGGTTCCCAAGCTCCCTCTGCCTACCCTGTCATGTGCGGGACACACCGTGAAGCTAATGAAGAAGTAGTAAAATTTTCATGTCATAAAAGCATAAAGAAACTACCGAAAGTCATTCTGATATCTAATCGCAATATTAAAGGCAACACGTATAACTAAATTAGCTGTCAGCTACTAACGCGAACTGCGTTAGTACTTAATAGATAACACCCACAACGACGTTGAATGATTAAAATTTCTTAACTGAATTATGGTGGTCCCAACTAATTTTGGCTTAAGCTGCTTATTTCGTGCATAGCGAGGCGAGGAGACCTACTGAACACACTTCGTTCGTCACTTTCCAGATATCTTTCTTTTCTTCTTAAGAAAAGCCTATCAAATATTTAATAAAATTAATCATTAGTTAAGTTCAGTAAGTAATGTGTAACCCCTACCATTTTATATCTATTTTAATGTAATTTTTTCTCTGTTATAATTTGAGTCATATTCTCCTGTAATTAGTTGTACATAATTACGTTTGTATAGTATAAGTATGTGTAAGTGTTAAATAATATTTATGACAGTTGGAGAAACGTAGAAATACATAAAAATAAAATAAATTGATAACAGAATTCCACGCTTTGTCTATCAGAGGGCGAAATATACATAAATCTATACAAAAATAAATGAATACATTATTCATAAAAGAAATCTCTACTTTTTTGTACTCAATTTCCAAACCAAACAGTAAAGTCGTAAAAATATATTACAGTATAAGCTTTTAAAAACAAACGGATCTTTTCCTAAGTTACCTTATAGCATCGCGGTAAGCGGAGCTCTAAACGTGACAGGTGAAGGTCACGTGAATTACTTTTGATAACATTTGAATATTCGTTACATCAAAATCTTACTTTTTTTCGATATACGATAATTTTTATCTTGTAATTTATAATGCCTGTCGTGGCGCAAGAGTGATGGTGGGCTTGATCCGGACTCTAGAAAAAAATCAATTTCTTCGCTCTGACAATATGGCAGAGAGCGGTGTCGGATTCTGCTACTCAACACGCAGTACCTCAAATTAGGCGGAAAAAACGAGAAAGTGTCTCAATATGATGTTCTCAAGTTCCTTCTGTCTACCCTACAATGCGCGGGATATAGTGTGAATCTGATAATATTTTTACTTATCATTACAATCTAGCTTTTAGCTGCAGATTCTCCCACCACGAGATCAAATGGAAATATTTAAGACTTTTATATGACATGCTTTTGCTACCTGAGGTATTGTAAATCACAGGCTTACATCAAAATAAAAAAAATCTTACACTTTAAAGCATTTTTTCAGACTAGCTTGTCATCCTGTACAGTTTCCTGAGTTTTCGTGTGTTTGATTTTTGCAAACCATAAATTAGGGTATTCTTGATCTCATTACACAAAGTACTATGTTGAAATCCTGCCACCTAAAACATATAATTATAATAATTTATAACCTACCTACAGGTACATTAAATAAATCACGAAAGTAGATCTCCTGCCAAGCTGTAAAACCATTCGAATAAATTGTGAATACTTACACCGGTAACTTTGGATTTTTTTAAAACGCTTTTCTAAAGTCGACTAGGAGGAAATATTTAATAAAGTCTAAAAAACTGAATTATTTTTTTTAGTTTCACGCTGTATCCCGCACGAGGCAGGGTAGGCACAGGGAACCCGTTAACCTAGTGTTATGACCTCCGTTCCACTTTCGTTTTCCCACTTTCCGCCGAATTTGAGGCATTGCGTGTTGAGTGGCGGGACTTAACGCCGCGCTTTGAAAAACTAAAAACTAAATTTGATTTGCAATAATTGTATCAACATGAAACTTGGTATATGTATCTTAAGGGACCATATAATGAATACCCTAGTATATATAGTGTAATAGTAAAACATGTGAATCTAAGTTAGGGGCCGTCCATAAATCACGTGATGTTTTTTGAAGTATTTATAATGAAAAAATAAATACACGTGATATCTATCTGCACCCCACTACCCCCTAGTGATATTTCGTGATTTTCGCCGACTTTTGAAAATGTACCTACCTATCCTAGATTTAAATTAGATTTAAATAAATATGCATAAATGATAGGTAGGTACGTTATTGATATTAAAAATAACATTAAATAGCTTTGAAATTTATAATCTCGTTTCTGGCCTCCTGTAGACCATAATGTTCTCATTAAGCATTCAGCTTTCATCCTTTGGTATTTCAGTCAACCTAAAATGGACTTCTTGGTATTTATGTAATCAGATTTCCAGGATAGCTGTTAGTGGGTACTCGTCTCATCCACTTAAAACCTAATCGAGAGTTCCTCAAGGATCTCCGGATCCGATCACTGGATCTGGGATCCATTTTTTTTACCATATGCATAAATATATGGTATTAATATTACTCACTCACTCACTCAACTTCACGCCTACCCTGCGATGTGCGGGATGCACATGGCAGGGTAGGCAGATGGAACATGGAAACCTAGTGTTAAGACACTCCATTTCACTTCCGATCCCCACATTCCGCCGCGTTTTGCCTTGTACCAGAGCGAAGAAAGGAAAACATTAAATATTCAAATTTAAAATATTAAATATTTCATTTCCTCGAGTGGTGATCGAAGCCACAACCTATCTATCGTTTACAGTCACACGCTTGTGCCGCTGCGCCACGACAGGCCTCAAGTATCAATATTAAAGTCTATAATATAAGGGCCTGTCGTGGCGCAGCGGCACAAGCGTGTGATTGTAACCGACAGGTTCTGGGTTCGATCCCCAGTCGAGGAAATGAAATATTTAATATTTTCAATTTAAATATTTAATGTTTCATTTCTTCGCTCTGGTAATAAGGCAAAGCGCGGCGTTGAGTTCCGCCACTCAACACGCAATGCCTCAAATTCGGCGGAAAGTGGGGAACGGAAGTGGAACGGAGTGTCATAACACTAGGTTCCCGGGTTCTCTCTGCCTACCCTGCCTTGTGCGGGATACAGAGAGAACTAAAAAGAAAAAAGTTGCACCAGTAAGGCCTAAAGCTTACTATTCGTTCCTTTAGCAGCCTTATTTAAGCTCGTATATAAGAGAAGTTATTACGAAAAGAAAATTATTAAGTTAACCAATCCACAAATTTTATAGCTTATAATTTCCGATATTACTAACAGTGGTCACGAACTACTGCAAAGTGTTCCCAACGTCCATATAACAACTGTTGTGGAATACTTGCGATAAAACATATTTTATATCTTCATAAGATAAATATACGTAAAAAAAATGTGTTTACCATATATGTAGCGGAGGCCTGTCGTGGCGCAGCGGCACAAGAACACCCAGAACCTATCGGTGTGACTGTAACCGACAGGTTGTGGGTTCGATCCCCGTCGGGGAAATGAAACATTTAATATTTTCAATTTAAATATTTAATGTTTAATTTGATAATAAGGCAAAGCGCGGCATTGAGTTCCGCAATTCAACACGCAATGCCTCAAATTCGGTGGGGAAGTGGGGAACGAAAGTGGAACGGAGTGTCTTTACACTAGGTTCCCGGGTTCCCTCTGTCTACACTGCCTCGTGCGGGATATAGCGTGAAGCTAAAAAAAAACCATATATGTATAAAATGAATCTCATTTATTACCTGCAGTTGAATTGTTAAAAAAACATATATTGAAGTAAAGCAGCTCTTTTTGACTGTAATCGCAACAATTGCACATTTTTTTCTCACTTAGCTAGAATATTTTAATTACCTTGCTCTGGTAATAAAACAAAGCACAGCGTTAAGATCTGTCACTCAATACTCAGTCTCGAATATTGGTCGAAAGGGGACGAAATGAACACTAGCTACCCAACTATATACGAAATACATGTACTTTATGGTATATATAAATATATCTACTTTATAGCATAAGTAGTGCAAATATTCCTTGTTCAATTTCTAGTTAATTTTTAATTGCCTTAGCATATTTTTTATAATAAACTTCTTACGACATTTTTCACCCAAAAATCTTCACGATTTTCAAACAAAAATTCTTATGTAGAATTTAATTTCTTCTTTTGAATATTACGTGTCCCATTTACATATAGCATTTAGAACAGCACTTTCTGACAAGTGTTCCAAATATTATAAAAAAGGTTTTTAGCTTTATTCTATAAACATATGGTTAAAAGAAATTGTATTATGAATTAAAAAGAATTACATTAACGAAATTAACAAAAGATTAATGAAATTACGCGTCAATAGCGGTGATTTTTGAATTGAATGAAAATGTAATATTTTTTAATTGAATTTGAAGCCACAAATATAGCTGCTGTTTTTTATTTTGTTTTTAACGTATAAAATTATACGTGTAGCAGCGTAGGCATAGGAAACCTAGAAATCTAGTGCTAACACACTCCTGTCCCAATTTCCTCCGACTTTTGTAAACATTGAATTTTGACTTTTTTGTGGAAATGAAATATTTAATATTTTTAAATTAAATTATAAAATGAGAACATAAAAATGTTCTCATTTTATCACTTCACTCTGTTAACAAGGCAAAGCGCGGCGTTAAGTACCACCAATCGACACCTAATTAAATTTAACTAAAGTACGGAAAGGAACGGAGAAACAAATACGTTGTCCGTTGCAAGACGCGTAAAATATTTAATTTCCTCGATCGGAAATCGAACCTACAACCTGACGCGTTTATAGTCGCACGTCTTAGCCCCTGCGCCACGACCGGCCTCAATATGTATTTATGTAGTAATGTATGTATGTATGTTGAATATTAACCACAGTACGCCTCATATAAAATGTACCTACATGTGGAATCACCTGGCAATATCAATAAACTTCTGCTAATACGTTATATAGAAATCTCTTGAGTATCGCAAAATAAACATTAGGATTGACGACTATTTCTCGCTGAGTCTAAGAGAAAATGAACAAGTAAAATAATAGTTATTACATTTTTTAAGTCTTGTTTTATTAGCGAGCGGCCTGCGGCTTCGTCCGCTTGAATTACACAATTTTATTTTCTAATATATATATATTAGGTTTCTGTTCTATACATTGTAAATTATAATTTTAAATGAAAAAAAAAAATGTTGCAGTCGTTTTGTCGAATTTAATATTTTAAATTAATGTAACTTTTTTATTTATTAACTGATTTGAATAAAACAAACAACAAATATAAAAGTGAAACATTTAAATCTGCTTTACTAACCACATTCATTTTCCATCAAGATATCGATCTTGAAACTACTGTTTCTGAAATAAGCGCGAACAAACGCAAAGACCAAAATTTTAAAAATCTCTATTTTGCTTACGTTAATACACGTCCTCTATAATTGTCTTAATATGTCTTCCATGAACAGGTAGTGATCAGGACGAGACCTCCTTAAACAAAACAACATTAATTATTGAAAATTGGATACCCGTGTGAACATGTTTCACATTTATTTAAAAAATGGTTAATTTTACTAAACTTAAATTTAAAAAGCGTATAAAAATTTTGAACGAAGCAGGATTTGAACCCGCGCCTCTGGAATACCGTTCCAGTTCCAGAGGCGCGGGTTCAAATCCTGCTTCGTTCAAAATTTTTATACGCTTTTTAAATTTAAGTTTAGTATTTTCTGTCCTAAGTGTGGAATAACACATTTATTTAAAAAAAAAATGGTTAATTTTATTTTATAGTTATTTATTTTTAATTACCTATATTATGACGTATACAATATATCCATACGTTAACTGCTAATGCAAAAAGAGGGTTGTTATTTATTTGTGGCACCGTAGCTCCTAAATTAATAAGCTGATTTGAATGCGGTTTTCTTTAATGGTGGTGGTTCTAGACTTTGTTTTATGTTCAAAAGCTACCAACAACAAGCACTTCGTCAAAAAAAGGTAGTAATTTAAATTTGGGAGGAGATTTAATCTTTTTTATTTAGATTTCTTGTAATTTTAGATATTTTAATTAGTAAACTTGAAGGTTACAAGAAAAGCGCATACATAAAACGTAGCCATATATATGCATTAAACATGTTTTTGCATTGCAAATTTCTCTAAGATATACTCCGATATATTATATAATGCTGCTCGCACTATTCTATTTTCAGCTTATGTTTAAGACATTAAAAGTTTTTTTTCATTTTTATTTTTAATCTATATGCTACATATACGGTGCACGAGTATGTATATAGAGATATAATCTATGGAAGCACCAGAAACAACAACGTTTTCCTTCCTACTTCCGACTCAATAAGAGCTTTTGTTTTGCATTCTATCCAACAAGAACTTTATGTTAAAACACTATGTTCTTCACTTTCAGCTAGATATTTCAAGAAATACTACGCTTTGTCTTGTTACTCTAGTAAGCTTCGCTCTAGCGAAGAAATAAAACATTAATTTCTTCGCTCTTTAAAACATTAATTGCCTCCTTATAAATATGAAATATCTTATTATCATCTAAACTTCTACATATATAAATAACACTTTAATATTTAACTACAAGTAATAAACACAGCCAATTGTCACATCTACAATAGTTTCAAATAATCTATACATAGTATATTTATATACAAATGTGCATTCAAACTGGCATTTAAAACTGTTCACGCTCAGAGAAAATGTTCACACTTACTCTGTAGGTACTCTAATATTTCTGTTGCTTTGAAAATATACTGAACTTATTAAAAAAATCTTATTTAGCGGGCAGTAATTTATTTCAAAGCTGTATAATACTTTAATAATGTTTGAATGGAATATTATTTATGTATTAAAGAATTTTTTTATGGTGGCGCAGCGTGTGACAGGTTGTGTCGGTGCATATTTAATTAAGGTTTTTTGGTATATAAACCCATCTCGTGGAAATGAAATATTTAATATTTTCAAATTAAATGTTTAATGTTTTTCATTTCATCACTTCAGTCTGTTAACAAGGTAAAGCGTTAAGTTCCACCAATCAACACCCAATTAAATTTGACAAAAGTATGGAAAGCAACGGAGTGTCATAACACTAGGTTCCCTCTGCCTACCCTTCTTCGAGCGGGAAAAAGGTAACGTTTATTTAATTAAAATACAGGGTTCAGAATCTGAAATAAGAAATGTATGCTAAGGTAAAATTTCAAGTTGCGACGTACCTTCTTCTATCTTTATATAGCAGGCTTGTATTAAGACACTTCATTCTCACCTTTGACTAAATTTTCAACATTTTGCGTAGTGGCGGAACTTACAACTGAATATAGTTTTTAATATATATATATATATATATATATATATATATATATATATATATATATATATATATATATATATATATATATATATATATATATATATATATATATATAAAATAAAATAATATAATGTTTAAGATTAAATAGGCTTTAATACGTACCAATTTAATTTACGTAATTTTGGTGCGAAATAAGCAAACGACCGTGCAAATTTCCTTTTAAAATTCACAAAACACAATCTCAAGAGGTGAAACCACAGACAAAGAAGCTGGGAGGTACGTACGTGACTTGATCTCTTGATAGATAGTACCAGTAACAAGATAATCCAGGTGGTGCTGCCGCCTCGGTGAGCTTTTGAATTGATTGCTGTACTAATATCCTTATATTAGGTTTTTATATAGCTATATTATCTGTGGATTCAATGAATTTAGTGTTTCTTCCATCTATTTATACAATTTTATCAATGTTTATAAACTGTAAATCCACATTTAGGAGAGAAAGATACTTTTCAGAAAGTGTATAAATAATTTAATTGTATCCTGTTGGAATCCGTCCAAGACAAAGCGCGGTGTTGAGTTACGCCCCTCAATGTCTCGAATTCGGATATAAATAAAATTTAACCGATAATCCACGTAATCTATACAATGTAGTAAAAAATATATAAGATAACAATTGTACTGACTTAAAAAAAAAACTAATATACATAGGTAGAATAGAGGTATATGATGTTTGTCGTGGCGCAAGGGCACAAAGATGTGACTATAAACGCACGGTTATGGGTTCCATTCCCACTATTTAAATATTTTCAAATATTTGATTTCTTCACATGCCTAGGCAACGCGCGGAGTAGAGTGCTGCCACTCTATACGCTATGCGCCAATTTCTACGGAAAGTGAGAAACGTAACGAAGTGGCTTAACACTAGGTTCCTAAGTTCCCTCTGCCTACTCTGCCGTATGCTGGATACTGAGTGAAGCTGAGAGAGAGAGAGAGAGAGAGAGAGATGCTTATATTATCATGCAGTGTATGGTATAATAGTTGATATTTAAAATTGTTGTTTATATTTTCAAATATTGTATTCAATAAAAAAAGTCTTAAAACAAATTTCCGAAATGCCTCCCATTACACGATCACGGGGATAGTAATTCTAAAAACATTAGAAATCTTATATCCCAAGACATTATTGTTAAAAATACAATCACATGCATTATCACAGTGACGCAAATGAACCAAAAATATCACTTTTGAACAACTAAATTATTTTAAATCCGACCCTGACAGTCTAATTCTGTATGCGATTCACAATAAATATATATATTTTTTTGTTGTTGAACCAGTTTCAGAGAAAACAGCTTCACATTTTACCCGTATAGCATTGTAGGCAGAGGATGCTTAGTGTTAAGTCACTACGTTTTCTACGTTTCGCTAAATGTTTGAAACGTTACCAGTTGAGTGGGGAAACTCAACGCCGCGCCACGCGCTACTATTATTAAAGCGAGCAAATTAAAAGAAAATCAATTTGTGGCACTGTGACACGATAACCACGGAATTAGGCCATTTGAAGAGATTTGATAATTTGTCTTTTCTTACATTTGTAATTCAACGACAGTTTCACGCAAGTTCTAGAATCTTTTACTTGTTTAAATGACCTCTAGTTGTTGTATTAAATATTTCTTAACTACAGTAGTAAATTAACTTTATGAAATATATAAAATACACATAGATAATTATAGCTTTCGGAAAATGCTAAGGTTAGTTAGCTCTGCAAAAATGGTATCTAGTTAGAAATAACTATCGGTTTACTATTATTAAATAAGGAAATCTGTACATATTGTAACTATGTATAACTAAGATGTGATATGTGTATAACTAAGATGAAAAAGATCTAATTTTCTTTTATAATATTTTTGTTTTATAATAGATTTGTAGAGACATAAAAAGCTTAAAGCACTTGTATAACAAGGGCAAAACGTAAACGTCAAACATATTATTTTTCATTAGAATAATATAATGTTATGTATATTTAAAATAATATTTATGATTTGCTTGCATATTTTGCAGTGATCTAAAATAACGCACACATACATAATAATCTATGTTATTATTATACTATTAAAAATATATCTATCTAAAAACCAAAGCCTAATTAGAAGTTTTAAAGCCTTAAACCCTGACCTCGCAACCGTTAATCAAGATCGACATCGGCGATACAGTGACCAGTTCACTGCTCACTCAGTAGTCAGTAATAGTGCGATCGTCTACGGTGCGGACGCACGCGACGTGTCTTAACCCTAAACTCGTACGTAAATAAAAAAATATGATTGTCTATGGTTTTCATTAGATATAAAATATTTTTTTTCGTGTGCTGTCAAAAATGGCGGGAAACTAAAAATGTGGATAATTGAATAAATAAATGTGTGAAAGTGTCAGCTGTTATTTGTTTTGTTTTAGTGAATTTTGTGATTGATGGTAATGTATTTGTTTATTTTTAAACGCAAGATGATCAGAATAATTATAAATTTATGATTTTATATTTTTTTTTATCATAATAATTGATTAATTTAAAAATACAAAATGATTGTGTCGCCATAATGTTGGGTAAATTATAATAGAATATATACTCTGTACATCATTCTAATATTTTTCCACGGGTTTTAATAACGACTATAAAACGTATTTTATAAGGTATAAAAGCATTCTGTGAAAGTTATACTACCGAAAAATAAAATTATTATGATGTGCTTTATATTAACATTCCATAAAATAAAATAGGGAGTTTTATATAAATATCACGAAAATTATATTTTAATATACAATATTATGGAAGGAATATATTATGGAAGGAATATGAGATTGTTATCAAAAATTAAAAATACATTTTATAAAAATTATAAACATACGTAAGTATACTAAATTATTTCCACATTGGCATACATAGGATAGGCACAAATAATCCAGTGTCAAGATATTTTAATTTTAAGATATTGCTACTTACGCTGTGCTTTATCTTCTACTAAAGTAATTACAATAATCAACCCTTATAGTCTAGTGCTTCAATAATATATTATTTTATACAAATTGCATATCAAATATGCAAATATACGTAGTATATGTTAAAACAATCTAATATCAAACAAATTTCTTTAATAAAATTTTCCGTTTCATAGTGTACCTAAACTTAAACATTTTATTGTGAACAAAAACAAAATATCATAAATCTGTATTTATAACCGGCGTGCCATTTTTTATTGCAAAATATTTTTTATATCAATAAATCGTGTTAAATGTACAAATGGTTGAACTATTTCAATATATGACCTAGCTTCACGCTGTATCCTGGATATAGCCAGTGGAAGGGAAGAGTAGAAACTAGTGATAAGACACTCTGTTTTGCCTAAAGTATTGAATAGAGATTTCACTCAACACTGCGCTTTGTCTTATTTACAAAGTGAGGAATGAAAAAGTGTAATCCCCGAGTAGAAATGGAACCCACTATCTTTTCTAATTTTCACGTTTACAGTCCAATACATTATGTTTACAGTCAAATATATTACGTTTACAGTCAAAAATATTACGTTTACAGCGACAGTCAAATATATTTAATTGTTTTAAGAATTTTCGACATAATATATAGAATTAAAAGATTTTTTTGGCCTCATGTTTAGTACCATATAGTGGGAACATGGAAATAAATTATTTCTCAAAGTGGAAATCGAACTGACTGCTTTTACGTTTAATTAAATACTGCGCCACAGAGCAACACTAGTCTATCAAAGAGAAATTTAATAAAATAATTTTAGTAACATCTCTTTTACACAATCTGCATTAAATAAACTAATTTATATAGCATTGATCATATGTCGATACCAAATTAATTCAACGATCAATTGTAAACTACTTGAAAGTTTTCCAGAATTTTAATTAAGCCAATACTAAATAAATACGCAAACATCGTAGAGCGAGTTTGGTAAGTCAGATTCTATTTGGAAACGAAGTTATTGTCATTATAATTTTATTTATTTTACGATATATTTGCATCTTGAATTTAATCTTGAAGCATAAAAAATATTTACTAAAAAATAATGTTCAAGAATATCAAAGAAAAAAATATATAAGCATTAAGTAACCTCAAACCACGGCGTTGAGTTACGCTGTGGCGATATTTACAAACGCAACTCAATTTACAATTTCTTGCAAATGAAACAAGTAGAGAACAGAATGGCTTAATACTAGGTTTTTGCTGCCTACCTTAGTGAAACTAAAACAGTGGTTACTAGGTCGATTTTTTGCTCTGTTGTATTGTTATTACACATATTCATACTTCAATGCCTTTATGAAGCTACTAAAATATCACAAATAACTGCAATCGTTAAAACATTTACGATACAATGAAAATTTATAAGACCATCAAAATTTTACCACCTATGAAAGAAAGAACAGTACTGAAGTATAGTCATTTTTGACGTAGATATATTGAAAAATGACTTATGATATACGTAAGCTCTTCAGTAATCGAGCTTAATAATTTTAAACACATTTTTTGACACGATTACGTGATTTTTTTCCTTATTTAAGTTCTATAAAATTTTATTTACTACGTGCCATAATCATATGCTTTATACGAAATTGTATTCCGTGAAGCCGAAAAATTACTACGACACTTTGATATATTAACTTAAAGCTCTCAGAGTCGAAACCGTTACCTATACAAGAGCTACTCGTATGATTATTAAGAGTATTTACTATTTACTACTTCGAGTATTAATAAAATCCCCAATATATACTGTAAGTAATTATCATTACTAAGAAGTTTTTAAGTTTGAAAATGAGGCCATTACAGCCAAGTGTACAGCATGTGATAGTTAACGGGTGAATGAATTATTGTTTTCATTCGCTCTGACAACTAAACGAAGTGCAGTGTTTAATTCTGTAACTAAAAACGTTTACAATATCTCGAAAATTGGATGGAAAACAGAATGAAATGTCTATACAAGGTTCCCTCAGCCACCCTTAAAAAAAAATGTTAACTTGGTATTTATTTAATGATAATTGAATAAACGAGGCCTGTCGAGGCTCAGAGGCACAAGTGTGTGACTGTGAAAGCGATACATGGTTCGATCCCTACTCGAGTAAATTAATTATTTAATATTTTCCATTTTTCGCTCGGGTAACAAAGCAAAGCGCGACGTTGAGTCCTACCACTTAACACACAATGCTTCATGTTCGACAGAACATGGCAAACGGATCAGAGTATCTTAACACTAGGTTCCCAAGGTTCCTCTGCCTAACCTGGCATGCGGGGTACAGCATACGGCTAAAAAAAATTGTTTGGAATATAACAAGAAATTCCATGTCATTGTTCGCTACATAGAGTCATCTATAACTATACTTTTTATAATTTTACTATGAAGCCTTATCTGTATGGATAAACACTCTTAATCCGTGTTGTTGTTCATTGGGTGGCGGAAGCTAATGTTATCTAGGTAAAGGCTTAACTTATATATTTTATATATGTAAACAATAGAATTGAATATTAGAAATAACTGGTGCTAATGTTCGAAAATAATTTAGAAAATCTCAGCAGCTCAATCTTACTTTTATTTATATCACTAATATCGTTAAAGGGAATAGAAATGATCTGTATTTTAGGCGTTTATATGTTCTAATCAATCTAAGTGAGATTTGTGCTGAACTAGACTACACTTTGCACTTTGTTTATATTGATGTATCGAAAATAGTATCGTAAGTAGAAGGAAGTAGAAGGAAGGAATCTGAAAACCTAGTGTTAAGACACTCCGTTCCATAGTTTCCACTGAATTCCAGATACATTGCTTAACGCCCCGTTTTGCTTCATTACCATAACGTCGAATAATAATTTAATGAAAATATTAAATTTTATTTTCTTGAGTAGGGAATCTACAACCAATTCAGCATCCAGTGACCTCAGTTTGTATTTAAAATTAAAAATAGAGAGTGATGTGATTCTAACCTAAATGACATATCGAATAAAGTCCAGTTTAAGGGTCATTTGGAGAGCAAAGCTAAATTGGCTTCAAAAAAGGTCGGAGTACTGAACAGGGCGAAGCGGTATTTTACATCAGAGCATCGCCTTAAGCTTTATAAGGCTCAGGTTCGTCCTCATGTTGAATACTGCTCCCACCTATGGGCGGGCGCCCCTCAGTATCAACTGCAACCTCTTGACTCTATTCAACGGCGGGCAATTCGAATTGCCGATGATCCCATACTAACATACGGCTTAGAACCTTTAAGTATACGGAGAAACGTTGGTTCTCTCGCGGTGTTCTACCGTCTTTACTATGGGGAATGCTCCAATGAGTTATTCAACATGGTGCCACCATCCTCTTTTTACCATCGTGCCTCCCGCCTCAGAAGTAAATACCATCCGCACCACCTTGATGCATTTTTAGCATCCAACGTGCGCGCATCAAGATCATTCTTCCCGCGTACGTGCAGGCTGTGGAATAATCTTCCTCCTGAGGTGTTCCCCGAGCGTTACGATTTAAGTGCTTTCAAGCGTCGTTTGTACAGACACCTTCACCCTAAAGGCCGGCAACGCATCTACAACCGCAGGATGTAGGTGTTCATGGGCGAAGGTTTTGCTTACCATCAGGTGGACCTTCAGCTCGTTTGCCCTCTCTTGAAATAAAAAAAAATAAAAAAATCCAAGTGCAGTAACATTTTTTTGCATACTGTACTTAAATGATATAATTATGAAAAATAATTCTTTTATTTAAAATAAATACTAATTATTACGTAGGTTACTATATATACTAGATATGTACTTTACACCCTAAAAAAACATATGCACTTTTAAAAATCCTAATGTAAACGTACAAAGTTTAGTCTACGTCGTACAATTCGTCACACCGTTTTAGTTTATACAATACTGACGAATAAATGAGGCATACAAATGCCACAGACAGACCTTTGTTTTATACACTTCTATTTATTTCTTTTTTATTTTCACATTATAACTAAAAACAGTGGTACATCGCTTTATCGGGAAACGAATTTAACATCACCTTCATAAGTAATGTTCAATTCGATTCCCGATCCAGGAAATTAAATAAATATTTTCATTAATTACTTTATCTTTTTCGGGTTCCTTTTTTTTACTTTTATTTATTCTTTTTTTAATCTTCTTCTGGTTCCTTTTTTACCCGTTTTTTAATCTTTTTTTGGTACCTCATCTTTTTCTAGTAAGAACACAAAGCGCGGCGTTAAGTTTCACCCCTTAAAACGCAGGTAAATGGCCTGCTACATGTAAAATGAAAGGCTGAGGCTTCATCCCACATGAGCAGGCCGAGCTTACGAAGCAAAAATCATAATAATATCTTAATAATATCTTAACTAACAGCAATAATATAACGATGTAACGAATTATAATATATATATTTTCTAGTAAAGGTGGGTTACTTTTGTTAAGAAAAGTAACCCACTTATTATAACTTAACCTTTGAATTTCGTATTTCTTATGTTTTTTTAAGTGAATAAATAATATATAACATGTACATATTCTTTATACTTTTCAACAAGGATCATTTTTTTACGGTACACCTAATTTTGAATTAAGTTGTTTATGGTAAGCACTTTTCATGGAGAAATAATGTTATACTTTTACCAGGTTGTACCTAAGTCGTATATCATATAAAGAATCTAATTTTCCTGTCACCGGCTTTTCTACTCAAGCCCCTGATATAACGAAATTGCGGACGATCAGCGAATATTATATTGTATTACTTTACGGTCACAATATAATATGGTATTATAAGAGTATTATCAACGTCTCAGGTAAATTAATAGCTGAGTAAAGAGGTATCGTTATAGACACTAGACTTTCTTCTCACTCATACGTACGTAATAATTGCCCGTTTCATTATTTTTTTAAAAAATATTCTCGGTTCCGCCTCTCATACCGCGAGGTCTCAGATTCAGCGGAAAGTGGTGAAGGGAACGGAGTGCCTTAACACTAGGTCTCTCTGCCTTCCCTGTCTTGTGGACGCGAGATACAACGTGAAGTTAAATTAGAAAAATGTATGGCAAAGAAAATACATTCACTCGAACCGTTTACTATATTACATTGTTGTCTGATTACACTTATTGTTATATTTTAAAAAATCTATGCATAAATTATATAGCCTATGAATTATTATGATGTATAAACTATATTACCTTAATTCGTTTGTAATTTTTACGTGAAAGTGGGACATCATTATCATCATTAGCCTATGATGGTCCACTGCTGAACATTGGCCTCCCCTAGAGCGCGCCACGTGGCTCAGCTCTCTGCCTTCCTCATTCAGTGTCTACCAGCTATCTTACGTATGTCGTCAGATCAGCGGGTTGGAGGTCGTCCTACGCTACTCTTGCCTACGCGAAAGTAGAATATATATATATATATATATATATATATATATATATATATATATATATATATATATATATATATATATATATATATATATATATATATATATATATATATATATATATATATATATATATATATATATATATATATATATATATATATATATATATATATATATATATATATATATATATATATATATATATATATTTATAATATTAATGGGACATTGGATAATGAAACTTTTCGCGTAGCTTTGGTTTAGCAGACGAAGAAAATATTTTGGAAAGATTTAAACAAACAATCATCGCAAGTAGTTTGATATTTCAACTACTCGAGATGGTACTCAGACGGTATTATAGTATTAAAGAAGTTTTATAGGTTTTTTTTCACTTATATGTATATGTATATATATATATATATATATATATATATATATATATATATATATATATATATATATATATATATATATATATATATATATATATATATATATATATATTTATTGTGGCTGTAACATTGAATTGTTCGAATCCAACAAAATTATCTCCCTCTTCCTTTTTTATTATTAATAATTGTATATTAAGTTTCATCGAGGACAATAGAAACAACTTTCCTCATTTTTTTACCTACACATACATACATGTGCTCTGCATTCGCTAACTTCAGCCTAAATCGAAAAAAAAAAAATTTTCCTCCCCTACTATACAATAAGCATCGTTAAACATGTTTATAAAATTCATTATCAATTACGGTGCAAAAAACATTGCTTAGTAACTAGTGGCCGCGTGTACTACGTAGCACTACGCGCTACGATATCCCATTTCTTTTATTATTGCTACGTCGCTGCTACTTACGAATATACCTACTTATATAATACAAACCAAAACTTTCAAATATATACCTATATTAGAAATTAAAGAGTTTAATTTATTGAACTCCCTCGTCTTAAGAACTTCCTGAAAATCCTTTTTTTTATGTTAGATAGACTATTATATAGGCTATATTATACTATATTATGTGATGATTTGGGATGAAATCAGATTTACCCCTTCAGAGAACACTTAGAATATGTTGTGTCATCTTTTTCGGTAGTTAAAACCAACCTTACTATTCTGTTCAATTCTTTTCAATACTATATAATATATATAATTCCAAATTCCAAATACACAGAAACAATGTTTATAACATAAGTGTCTATACTAAAGTCACTTATTCACAAAGGCAAATCGATCGTTTCCAATGAAGTGACTTTTGCTCGGTCGGCGTCATTTGTATAAAAGTTTTAGTACCTGAAGCCTTAATTTTTGCATTAGACGCAGTTAAGAAGACGAATAAATAACAATATATTAAATATGATCATTTTGGATTCTGTTTTTTTTAGTGAAAACTTCTTTAGGTGCGTTAAGCGTTTTGGTTGAGGGTAAAATCCTCGGTTCGCGTCACCGACATGCTAATGATAATAGTATATCTGTCGCTATGGAGACCCAGACTAGCGCACGCGCAGTAGCCTGTGTACACGTATACACTAATACATCGACTATTTCTGACTGTATTATGTGCGCGTTGGACGATTTTTGGATGAGTATAATTTTGTGAGTCACGACAATGATGTAAATAATGAAAATAATGTTCAAACTCGAATTCATTGAAATTCGTGTAAATATAAATACTATGTATAATTAAGATAATTGTATATTAATTATTTTTTCAACCACTTTGTATTTATATTTTGTTCATGATTTGTTTAACCCATCATATGTAACTAATAAATAAAACATAAAAAAATTCATATAATTTTTGCATATAGTTTTAATTACTCTCAACTTAATAGTTCCGTTTTCACTTCTATCGGCAGTCTCACGACTGCTATTAGTTTTTTTTAACAGCTTTACTCTGTATCCCGCGGGGTAGGCAAAAGGAACTTCGGAACCTATTGTTATAACATTGCGTCCCCATTAGTACACTTCCGTTTCCTAATTTCCGAATGAATGAATGGCCGAAAGGCAATAATAAAGTTAAGTGCATTATGCCGTATTCTATTACTGGATTTTATTATTCTTATTAGCTTCACGCTGTATCCCACACGAGACAGGGTAGGCAAAGGGAACCCGGGAACCTAGTGTTAAGACACTCCGTTCCACTTCCGTTCCCCACTTTCCGCCGAATTTGAGGCATTGCGTGTTGAGTGGCGGAACTCAACGCCGCGCTTTTGCCTTATTACCAGAGCGAAGATTCAATTATATTTTCAATTTAAATATTGAATGAAACATTCAATATTTAAATTGAAAATATTAAATATTTCATTTCCTCGACTGGGAATCGAACCCAGAACCTGTCGGTTACAGTCACACGCTTGTGCCGCTGCTCCACGACAGGCCTCATTTTCAGGATTTTATTATTTAGTTTGATATATCTCAATTATCAATCGTATTATAATCTTTGTGCATAGTAGTCGAACAGTTTAATTTTTTTATAATTTGTATTTCAATTAGTGGCAGTTTGTTCAATTTAGGAAAATATTTGTATAACACAAGTACTCCTTATATTTTTGTTGAAGTGGACAATCTATAGCATTGACTTTCAAAATTCAACATATGTTTTTTTTTTCTACGCAATATTGTAATAGATATGTAAAATGATATAATGAAAACAAGTACCAATAATTTTATTTTAATTTTTATTTATTATCAAGGGCTAGAGGCTAGAAAGACTTTTTTTTATTTTTTTCCTCTCTTCATACATACATATGTGCATACATACATATGTATTCGCTAACTTCACCCCATGTCGAAAAAAATTAATGAGTACCACGTCATTCGCAACATAACTTAGTAAGTCAACCCTGACCATTAATCTAAGTAAATATAACAAAGAAAGCCCTCTTATCATACAAGAACGACGTTGAATTGAAAGGCAAATCCTATAAGCTTTTGCCGTGTGTTCGTTCGCATTTTATACAATGCGGATTATTTCTGCGGCACGCTGACTTACAATTTAATGTTGAATAAGCGGGAATTATGTGGCGGCGAAAATATTGTAATAAGCAATTTCGCTATTAATAATCGTTTATATTGTAAACTAGTAACCCGCTCGCGGCTTCGCCCGCCTCAATTACACTTGTATTTTACTTTACTACATTTTCGTATTCTAATAATGTAACTTTCAAGACAATTTACATTAAAAAAATTAGTTTCAACTAAAGTAATGAAAATATTGTAGCAATTTTGTTGAAAATATTTTAAATACACATTACTTTTTTATTTTCTAACTAATTAAAATAAAGCTAACAATAAATGTTGAGGAGAAAACCTATAAAACGGACATACAAATTGAATTTAAAAAATCACTGATACATTAATAAACATCCTCCGTAATTTTTTTAAAATATATCTTGCATGTACAGACAGTGATCAGTTACAGATTTGTTATAAAACAACTAAGTGACGTTCACATTTTTTTTTACTTTTTACCAAATATCATGACGATGTGATTGTTCTTGCAACGATCCCAATTAATTATAAGTAGTCGAACGTCCATTGTGCCACGATTATTTTTATTTATTTTTTTCAGCTTCACGCTGTACCCAGCTCATCTCAGGGGAACTTGGGAACCTATTATTAGGACTCTCCGTTCCACTTCCGTTTTTCACCACAATTTCAATTTAAATTTGAATTTGAATTTATCAGTCCAGTAGTTATGAATATATGCGTGTACAATCATATGGACAAAAGTTTTAAAAATCATATGTCACTCATCATCTCTAATACTCCATTACCCCTAAAAATGTATGGTCAACGCTATTTCCGCATTTTGCCCGCCTTAATAAATAGAAATGCAATTCGAAAAACTATACGAATACATATGATTTTTTCTTGGTTTTTTTTTGTCTGTACGCGTGTATCCTTTTCTCAAGGGGGGTACGCGTGGAGGTAGCAAGCTGAAATTCATCATAGTAATTCATTAAATGAATTTCGCTTCTTTAAGATATAGAAAAGAATTAAATTATAAGTAAATGAACTTGTGAACCCAGCTAAAACATTCCGTTCCGTTCTCCACTTTCCGCTGATTTTTAGGCATTGCATGTTGAGTGACGGAACTCAACGCTGCGCTTTACCTTATTACCGAGCGAAGATATATGAAAAAGTTAAAATTGAATTTGAAAATATTACATGTCCTCGAGTGGGGATCAAAGCCACAACCTGTCCCCGTTTACAGCCACACTCTTGTGCCTCTGCGCCACGACAACCAAATAAATATATATAAATATATATTTTGGTTACTTCCCGACTAGCTATTATGGTGGTATTTGTAAGGACTCTTCAGTGAATTTAACTCAAAACTATCTGATCCTTTTTTCGCTGAAGAAATTTAAAACATTATAATTTTCTTCAGGAAATGTTGTAAATTTTATAAAAAAATAAAAAAGAAAGCTAATTTCTAATATTCTATACATATTTTTATCGTCTTCAGACATTCATTGTCCAAAGATAAATACGTGACTTGAATAAAAATTTTAACAGATTATAAGATTTAATATTGTCTTAACGCAATGGTAAAATGAGTTACTGACTTAGGTCGTTTATTTAAATTTACACAAGCTACTGTTGGGAAGTCTATTTTTCGCTTTTCACCTGAATCAGTGACATTGAGTGGCGGTACTCAACGACGCTCGTGCGTCATAGCCAGTATAACTAAATCACATTTTGTATCAAATTCAGATTTGAGTTTAAAATACTTATCTATTATATACACGCATAGTGTATTTTATTCATACTCAAACTCAGCTTCACGCTGTATCCCGCATACGGCAGGGATGGCAGAGGAAACTTGGGAACCTAGTATAAAGACACTCTGTTCCACTTCCGTTTTGTATTTTAAAATTATCATTTTTATAATTTGTATTAATTGTACAATGCATGAATAAAAGATCTTTTAAAAGAAACGTCGTTTAGTACCTTGATTCTTCTTCCTCTACTATTAGCACCTTACTCTAGTCAGACTGTATCCTGCGAGCGTTTAGCGTTGGTTGTATTTTCAAAGATAACTCGATGAAAAATCTTATACATTATTTACAAATATATTTAATCATAATCATTGATAAACGAGGTAATAATTTTCTTAGCTCCTCGTACCCTACGGTAATATGTTGAAAGTACAATTTCTTATTACTACAATGCTATACACACATTACCTCACGAAGCTCCCACAATTTATGGGCTACTTAAATAATCTTATAAAATTGGTCACTGGTCTCACATAGCCGTGTATTATTACCTTACTCGAGCAATAAATGTTACTTTGGTTTAAGTTAGATCGTATGTTACGGTATACTTTACGCACGCTAACCAAATTATACGCAGAATTTGGCTGATATTGCTTTTATTTTGTTATTATTTTGGTAATATTTTTTATATTTAAAGAAATTCAATCGCGTAGTATAAAAGGTTTGTTTTAATATTCAGCTTCACGATGTATCCCACACATGACAGGGTAGGCAGAGGGAACTTGGGAACCTAGTGTTAAGACACTCCGTTCCACTTCCGTTCCCCACTTTCCGCCGAATTTGGGGCATTGCGTGTTGGGTGGCGGAACTCAACTCCGCGTTTTGCCTTGTACGAAGAAATGAAAACATTAAATATTTAAATTGAAAATATTAAATATTTCAATTCCTCGAGTGGGAATCGAACCCAGAACCTGTCAGTTACAGTCACACGCTTGTGCTGCTGCGCCACGACAGGCCAAAGCAAGACACACAAAGCGAGACAATTAATAAAATTTTAATATTATTACTGAGGCCGTTGTGACGCAGAGGTACAAGCGTGCGACTACACAGTTGTAAGTTCGATTATTTATATTATCATTTCTCCTCGCTCCTATAACAGAGGCAGTAAAACTTGTGGTTGAGTTGTCACCACTCTACACGCTATGTCTTGATAACTCGGCAGAAAGTGGGGAACGCCGGAGATTGTCTAAATACTAGACTACATGTGATATGTGGTATACTGTTTAAAATTAAAAAAATATACTAATTCTTTGAGCCGGATCCGAACTCAGAGTTTTCTCGTAAACACTCAAACGCTATGCCACTTTAGCTTTGCTTTATAAAATAAATGCGGAACATAAATAAACGCTTTTAAGGAAATATGACAAATTTTAACTATCCAAAAGTCAAATTAAAACTTTGTAAACGGAAACATTGCATAAATAAGAATAAATTCGTTTTAAATAAAAAAAAAATGTTTAAATTACAAACATCGTAAATTTTATTATTTTGTCAGACCTGACGCAAATTATGCATTTAATATTTCGTATGCGACGTAGGAACGCTCTTGAGTTATTTTTAAATTCTATAAACGCTTTCATACTTGCTACCAAAATTCTTATAATATCTCTAGAGTATGTACATACAAACTTGTTAATAGTGTATATGTGGACAGTAGACTGAGAAAACTCGAAAATCCAGTGTTAAGTATACTTCTTTCCGCCGAATTTGCGACATTGCATGTTTAGTGGCGTTCAACGCCGCCCTTTGCCTTGCTACCAGGGCGAAGACATGAAAATATTAAGCCATAGAACCATTGAGACACATTAGAAGTGTCATTCACTGTCGGAATTAAGACCATATTTTTTTTCCCGTTCTAATAAATAAGGGACAGTGTTAAGTTCTTCCCCTCAAAACTATCGAAAATTGAATAAAAAATATCGAGAAAGCCTTAATTACTTCGCGGAAAAAAACGTTTAAATTGTTTTCTTTTTCTGAGTAAAAAGTCATACCAAATCAACTTTCTTTTATCTCATCGTGGCCAAATCATAATTCTACCAGCAAGTGTTACATCTCTTGATCTCGTTTTTATTATAAAACTTCCACCCATACGTTAAGTACAGCGCTTGTTTCCGAACAATAAAACGTCGACGACTTACGTCTACGCTTTCAATATAATAAGATGCTTCGAGGGTTGCCATGATTAAATAAATTTGGGACTGTTTTTAAAAAATCATACTCATATTTTTGTTTTATAATAACGTGTTTATATATATATATATATATATATATATATATATATATATATATATATATATATATATATATATATATATATATATATATATATATATATATATATATATATATATATATATATATATATATATATATATATATATATTTCTATGCTTATGTAATAAAAAATGTCATATTTAATCATTAATTAGTATTCATGGTTTTAGCTACAATAGACCAAATGAAACCTTAGTTTCTGCATCTCAGTAAGCAATATCTTATAAACAGGATGTTAGTTGCTTTCGCAACTGTTTCACGTCTTTTCTTAGTTGTATCTAGAGAATATCGTAAAGTTGTTTTCTATTTTTTTTTAATTTAAAAACTTATATAAAATAAATTCACTGTACAAACTACACACAATTTAGCCAGACATGAATCACTTACAATCTGTTTTAATACAACGTTTACTATGAAATGCTTTTCAAATCGGCACAATAGTTCTAGATAAGGTACCACCGAGAAACACTCCACAGTATTGCCATTTCAAATACAAATATAACGGATTCAATGGAAATGTGAATCTGATTTTAATATTGTTCCCATTCATAAATGAAATACTTCTATTTGAAGATTAATATTTTACGTAAGTTATGGATAGTGTTGTTGAAACAAGAATATATGAATTGAAACAAGAATATTATTCTTATAACGAGCGTATAAGAATTGCAATTTTAAATATTTTTTTTTTATGTATCCTTAAAAATATTCTTGTGAAGTAAATGTAATTTGAAACACTGATAATATTTCGAATAATAAAGCTAATATTTACTAAAATTACTTCAAAATTGTCAACATTATATAACTTTGTTTATTTAAAAAAAAAGTTTTAAACCCAAATACGAAATTCAATCCATTGTGAAATTTAATTACAGACTTATAATTAATGACATGATTAATAAAGACGAATAATTATGAAATTGTATCGAAGACTTATATTTCCCAAATATCAAACGCGGTGGGCGTTTGATATTTGGGAAATATAAATACTTTTGATACTAACAAATGAATGAGCTACGACTCCATATACAGAATCATTTATGACATATTAATCTAATGCTTATAATGTGATATATCACATTATATAGAGGTTAGAAAAATATGAAATACTTTAATGGAAGAGAAAATATATATATCTAATAGGTCCATAATATTCGTGATTCAAAGTAGGGAAGCCAACCATCGATAAAAACCGCCCCTCATTCAGCCAAAGTTATCAGATCAACCCCTAAACGTTCTAAGGATAACAGACTAAGCTGTGTCATCCATGAAATATGCTTCACCAGGGTGGGATATAAATTGAAAACCATAATGTATTGTTATAAATGATCTGATAAGTCTATGGTCACCACTTATCAATCTATTGTGCTTTGGACAGTATTCAAGTTTAATATTGTTTAGAATTTACGCTGTAACCCACTCATGACAGGGTAGGCAAAGGAACTTGGGAACCTAGTGTTAAGACACTCCGTATTATTTCCCAGTTTTCGCCGAATTTAGGGCATTGCGTGTTGAGTGGCGGAACTCAACACTGCGCTTTGGTTTGTTACCAAAGAAATGGAAATATTAATTTCCTCGAGCGGAGACCGAAGATTTATATTATATGAAATACTATAACGAGTATAATATTATTTTAATGTTATTTTCCATTTATGAACAGATCGCACTGTTCACGTTATTGTACCCGCACATAACAAGGCAGGCAGAGAGAA
Source organism: Eueides isabella (assembly GCA_019049475.1). Classification (NCBI taxonomy): domain Eukaryota; kingdom Metazoa; phylum Arthropoda; class Insecta; order Lepidoptera; family Nymphalidae; genus Eueides; species Eueides isabella. Next base: position 13,233,860 of record CM032396.1, read on the forward strand.
CTTGGGAACTTAGTGTAAAAACACTCCGTTCCGTTCCCCATTTTTAGCATATTATGTAAATTAAAATTAAAAGAAACAATATCATCTTAATCACATATTCTTACTATACTTATTTAAATCGAATTATCCATAAAGTCATATTAAGAAATTTTATATGCTATTTTCAACAAAGTTAGCAGAATACTTCCCCCAATGGGGTTTTAGTACGTCGAGTTCTAACCTAGGTCATATCTTTCACAAACTATCTAGACAGTGCTTACTTTTATTTTACTTGGCTTTTATTACGTTATGAAATAAAAAAATATATTGAACTTATATATATATACCGTTATATAAAATGTGCAACATAAGAATTTGTGATACATTCAGAAAAAAAATCTGAAAAAGTGACACACATTTCAGTTGCCGGAAATATATACGGAATCTATTGGAACCTGGGACTAGAAATGCACTTTTCATCCAATTTCATAAACATTGTCACTTCGCTTTGGTAAGAGGACAAAACAAACTATAGTATTACCAAAGCGAAGTGATAAGAGAGTAGAGTATCTAGGGAGCCAAGGCGCAGTAGCTCAGCGTCTGACTAATCGAGATAGTTGTTGTCAGACTTCTTTCAGAATTTTCCCCGCTCCGATATCAAGATAAAGTGCGACAAGTGCGGCGTTAAGCTCCACTATTTAAAACACACTGTTTTAAAAATTAAGCGTTGCGTCAAGAACCGTGTGTCTTCTACACATTTCATTATCTTAACGTGAAGTAGATAATGTTATTATGCAAATTAATTAATACATAGCCTTCATTAATTTAAAATGTTTCTGAATAGAAACGAAGTTCGATCAAATTAATTCAACGGTACTTGGCAAAGGACCAATCAAACTACAAAGTGTAAAGTTGCGACGTTGGTTCTTAGAAGTAATTTGTCAATAGGCTGATTACGTCAATTTCTGTATATTAGTACTGGTTGCTTTGATTGTAAATGTATAGCGATACTTTTGATATAAATATACACGTAAAGGATGTCTCAGAATGTTTTTTTTGTTTTTCGGTGTTTAATAAAAAACAAGATTATCAATTAAAACTTTTATTACATATTGTTAAATTAAAGAGTAGATCTTGAATTTTACTTATGAAAAACAACTCAATTCTGCGAAAAGTAGGAAACGGAACTGTTTTTATGGGAATGGAGTGTCTTAACACTAGGTCCCCAACGCATATGTCAAGCTAGGCAGAGGAAACTTGGGAACCTACAGTTAGGACACATCGTTTCGTTCCCCACTTTTCACACACTGCATTTGAGGCATTATACGTTGAATGGCGAAGATCAATGAAACACTTTATCTTGTTACCAGAGCGAAGAAATAAAGCAAATAAATATTAAATATTGAAGGATCAAACTCACAACCTCTCGCGTTTACTGTTACTAAGTAATTACTTATAATTACATTACTTTAATAACTATAAATCAATAAATGAATTAATATATTATTTAAATCTATTTTTATGAATGATTTTTTGACGACACGAATCTGCGGTTTAATAATCCAATTCGTCAGTCCTAATGATATATTAAAAACTTAGATACAGGATAATAAAAAAGTTAGCCAAGGACGTAAATTTATTAAATTCTTAACAATTGAGTTATTAATTTTTCTAGACAACCGGACGGAGGGCGGGAAATTAAAAACAAGTTTCCTGCATTGTTGCTAAGATTTGTTTCTATTCTGTTAATCTACTTTATAGATAGACATTGCTACAAGTAAATAATAATAGTAAATGTTTATTTCAAGCTTCATCGACTTCGACTTACTTATGGACTTAGTTATGGATTTGAACCTCACTCTAAGAAATTAAATATTTAATATTTTCATCACTGCACTTTAATTTGTTACCAAACAAAGTAAAGTGCAGCGTTGAATTTCGCCACTAAACTCGGAAGGGAACAAATTTGGCAGAAAGTGGAGAAGGGAACGGAGTGTCTTAACACTAGGTTCCCAAGTCCCCCCTGCCATACCATGTGCAAGATACAGCTGAATCTGAAAAAAAAATGATTTAATGTGTTAAATAATAATAATAGTATGGTATTCTGAAAAGTTCTTTATATTGATGACTAATATTTGGATGGCACAAACTCAATGTGAGTAAGCTCGAATAAAGCTTTCGTCTATTATCTCACACACTCCTCACACCTGTCACTTTGGCTCTTGTGTATAAAACATTTCTTTATTTTCTTAATGTAGAAAACGTGAATATATTTCTCGCCAAGTTTAGTTTGTTAATATATGTTGTATTTTATCTTAATATCACGCACATGTCAGGGTAGGCAAGTGGAAATGGAGAAGCTAGTGTCAAGACACTTCGTGCCGTTTCCCAATTTCCGACGTATTTAAAGCACTTATTTTATTGAGTTTCCCATTATTGCGGGATAAACTAATATTGGTGTTAAGAAAATGTCAATAGCCGTAACTATTAAACTTTTCAATTTCTTCTCAGAACACAAAAATGCAGAGAGATGAAATTATTTCAAATATATCTTGAGTGATTTCTATTTTCTTTATTTTTTTTACTTCCAATACGATAGCATATAACTTATGATACTTGATAACTAAGCCCCTCCTCATTACTAAAAGGATTCGATTTTTTCCACATCAATGTTGTCACATCTCTATGATTTTATGATTGAAAATAATTAGTAAAAGAAATACCAGCAATGTCTATAACAGTTATTTTACTGTTATTATTATTTTTAAAATAAATAAATGTAATGTATATGTATGTATGTATATGTACTTTTATGATCTTTTGAAGCGGTACAGAGTCTTATTATAAACACAATAGTTATGTTTAATACTTCTTTTAACGGGGGCCTTCCAGGGGCGAGTTAGTGGGGTCGATATCTAATCGAGGGGGTGAAAAAATATATTTTTCTTTGCTTTAACAAGACAAAGCGCGGCGATGAGTTCCGCCAATTAACAAGAAATGCCTCAAGAATTCAGCGGAAAGTGGGGAATTAGAGGTTAAAGTTCCATTAGGTTCCTGGTTCCCGCTGCTTACCCAGCTATAAGTGCGATACAGCGTAATACTTAAAAATATAACACGGAAATAATACGGAATATCTTATAAATTAAATAGAAAACACGGTCAAGCTTTTAGTAAAAATAAATAATAACTGTTTATTATTTCTACCAAATGAAGATTGAAATTATGTACCCGAAATTGTGCCTTGGCAAATTTCCGCCACCAGCGGCCGTGGCCCACTAGCCTCTACTCAACCTTGGGTTTATGGTTGTTAAGCACCCCTAATGGGCGTAGCCAAAAGGAAATGTTTTCTTTGCTTTAATTATTCAAAAAAAATATTACACGCTGTAAGGTAACGCTTAACATGAAAATAATAAGGCAGCGATAATAACTGTTAATCAACGTTACTTTCTTGCGAAATTATTACTTTATGAAGTTATATATAAATAGTACGTAGTACACTAAATGACGATCAATTAATCAATAAAAATCCTTAGATAAATATTGTCTTTGATTTTCGCGATTGTTACACATTTTAAATGAAACACTTTTGTGTTGTTTTAACCGGATTAATCGCGTATATTCAGTGGTAAACATTGTTTCGAACACTTTACAGTAGTCCGTGGTCACGCGGGTAGACGGGTCTAAATCCTTAGATAAAACTTTCAACACCTTCAGAAGGACGCATAAGATAATTGCTGAATAGTTAGTAATTGTTGCTTACAAATTTGTGTTATTGGAAAAGTTAACGTCTTTTATCCGCTTCATAATAAACGATATCAAGGTGATTTAACTCGTGGGTCAAAGTACATTATTATTTTATTTTTTGAGGCCTGTCGTGGCGCAGGGGCACAAGCGTGCGACTGTAAAAGCAGCCGGTTATGAGCTCAAAACCCACTCGATAAAACGAAATATGTATTTAATATTTTCATTACTTAGTATGGAAACGAGCCAAAATACGGAGTTGAGTTCCGCCATTTAAAACGCAATACCTCTAGTATTCAGTGGAAAGTGAGGAACGTAAGTTTCTCGGTTATTAGGATTTAAAAATAAACGGAAAATTATAAAAACGTTACATATTTTTAATCTGTACTTATCTTAATGGGTCTAAACGAAATTAAGGAACAAAGCGGACTTCCGTTGCCGCCTATTACAACTATAGTTAAGAACGTGGCATTAGTAACACAATGATCGTTTTAATTAAAATATTCCTTTAAAATACCAGCTTTTATAAAGAATCTTTTTATTTAACCTAAATAAAGAAGCCTTTCTTGGCGCAGTAGCACGAGAGTGGGACTGTAAACGACCGATTGTGGGTTCGATCCCTACTTGAGGAAATGAAATAGTAAGTATTTCCAAATTAAATATTTATTTCTTCGCTCTGATAAGAAGGCAAAGCGTGGCGTTGAATTCCGCTACTCAACACGCAATGCCTCAAACTTCGCGGAAAGTAAGAAACGTAAGGGGAACGGAATTTAACACTAGATCCCCAAACGCCCTTAGCTAAAAAAAAAAAAGAGGAATCAACCTCAATCCGCGACCCGCCGGTAAGCTTATCCGTCTGAACTTCACTGTTAATTTGTTTCTGAAATTAGTGAAATTTTTAAGGAACGAATAACGTAACGTTTACAATCGCACTCTTGTACAAGATGTTGTTGTTTCTTCTTCTTAAAGCTTTTGATTTTTTCTTTTCTTTTGAGTTCTTCTCCTTTTTGCTTTAGTAAAAAAGAAAAGCGTGGTTTTGAATTCCGCAACTCAACTCAACGTAAGAATAGAAGTGTCTGGGATCAGAATATATCTACACTAAGTGATTAGGCTCCGTGCTTATATTAAATGTAATTACAGGATAGCCTACAGCGGAAAGCTAACAAAATAATATTTTATGTGACATTACGATAAAATTCTTCTACAAACAATGTAAGTAGGCGCTGAAATAACATGACTGTGTAAAGAATTTTTTGCCTGGCGGCCAGCCAGTACTGTAATGTAGACACTTATTAATTTATGGAATAAATAAATCCTTTTGAAGGACGCCGTGAAAAAACTTTTACGAGCGTACTTAGAACAAGTTCGTTTTTTTACCTTAAAGTAATAAAAAAGGTATCCTATTACTTATAAAACTTAAATATATAGTAGTTTACAAGATTAGGAAAGAGAGGAAAGTCAGCGACGGAAATGTCTTAATCCTTAAACAAAGGTTCCCTCCTCTACAAAACTTGCTATATGTGGGATACAGCGTGAAGTTAAATAAAATTTTAAAGGTAAAAGTAGGGTAACGGGATAGTACGACATTTAAAAATGTTTAAATTTTTGCTAAATATGGTCGGTTTTTACTGCGTACCCTACGCTGTAAAAATAATCCTGAGTCAACCTCGTTCCATCCTTAAGAAGTCATATCTACTGTTTTTGTTGATCCATAAGGTCACTCCTGTGAACGTGGATAAAGGAAAAAAAACGTGGATAAAGTAAAAAAAGTCCGGAAAGTTGAAATTTGTTAATGTTTCATAGAAAAAAAATCATTAACAAATAAAAACAATCATTAACAACAAACAGAACAAAGTAAGTGCACACACCCGCAAATATATTGTTTCGTCCTTTGAACTATAACCCTAAAATTGGTACGAAAACTTAGCGTATTTATCGCTATGTCTAATTTTATTAAGTTTTCTCGATCGATGGGACTACAGACGCTATGATAAATGCTTATGGGTTTGATTCCCTGAAGGAGTATTAAATATTTTTTTCTATCTCTGGTTAAAATATTTAGCGCGTCGCTGAGTTCCGCCACTTGACTGGCAGATCTTCTTTCTTCTGGAAGGTGAAGAACGGAATATTTTAAGTCTTAACACTACTCTGTCTCTGCCTACCATGCAAGATTTTATTATATCTTAAAAGCTAAATGTATTATTTTAAAATTATTTATATAAATTAAAAGTAATAAGCATTACTTAAAAAATATTAAGTAAACCTTAACATATAACATGTAAAAATAATCAGGACCTCGTATTAAATACATTGGATAATTTAGGTGATTTTTTTTTCATATAATTACTATAGATAATTATAAATCAAAATAGAATGTAACATTCAAGCATTATCTAACATAGTGTTAAGATAGTATGTACTCAATAACTCCTTTAAATTTGTAAGATATTAGTTGTTGAGTATCCGAAAATTAATTTTCGGAGCTAGGAAATAAAATATCTATTTCCCCAAACAGGAAATGAAAGCACAGCCACGCCATGATTAAAATTTTAAGTAATATTTACTAACTTAGCTTCACGCCATATCCCTAGCAGGTTATCCAGTATCTCCAGCTCCAATATCGTCGATACTGTGTTTTCGAAGGTCAACCGAGGTCTCCCCCTCCCTCTCTTACCACTCACTTTTCCTTCATAAATCTTACCATTCTTTCGTCACTCACTCGCTCGACGTGCCCAAAATTTTAAGTAATAAATATTTATTTAAACATTCACTCTACATTTACCTCACTTTATGAGTTAAATATTAAAAAAAACCTTAGCAAAAACGTTATAACACTGTATAATATGAATATTATGCTAAACACATTCATTGCAGTCGTTTCCGCTTTGCAAGAATTGATAAATTAGCCACCTATTATGTGGATTTAGTGTACAAAATGTATAAAGCGTTTATGACGCATATAAATTAATCATATTGTATGGAAATTGAAATTTATTTTAAATTAGACGTTTTTTTTCATAATTTTTCTGCTTTGCTTCACGTTGTATACTGTGAATAGCAGTGTAGGCAGGGGGAACCTGGGAACCTAGTGTTAAGTATAATGATACTCTATTCGCCACTTCCCATAAATAAACTCTATTCTTTACTATTCCATTCTTTACACAAATTCGAAATTGTGTTTCGGGACTCTGTAATAAAAGATAATTTATTTAATACATATCAAGTCATTTGCTTATATGTAAGTGTGTATAACGCTTGCAAAGCAGCGCTCTTCTCACTGCAAAACGTGACGGTTGGGGTTTCGATCTTTAGTTGAGGGAAGAGTGGTAATCCATACTGGGGAAAGAAAAATATTAATTATAAAAACGTATAAAAAATTAAACGTAGCAGGATTTGAACCCGCGCCTATTGGAAACCGTCCAAATATATTTAAATTTCAAAACCTAGCGGGATTTAAAATTTAAAAATATTTGGACGGTTAAATTTTCGTAAATTTTTAAAATTAGTAAAAAAAAAAAAAAAATTCTCTTTCTAATAACAAACGCGACCTTGAAGTCTTGAAAGTTTGGCAGAAAATACGAAAAGGATTGCCTTAATACTAAGTTCCCTTGCCTGAAGTAGGCAGAGGGAACCTAGTGTAACTACAGTGTGAAATTAAAAAAAAAAAGTCTATAGCCATGTTGTTCCGTGTATAATACGACAAAAATTGATTTTTGTATTGAAAATAGATTAAAAATTTTCAGTTTATTTTTAAAATTATTATATTTTTTGACTATACGAGAGAAGGCAGTGGAACTTAGTTTCATGACACTACCTTCATTATAAAATCATAAATAATATATTCACTGTTATAAAGTTAATATAAATAAATATAATGTTTTCGCGATAATTGTCCTATAATATCTGATAACGACAAAAATGGCGCGGATTCTTTGTAGAGATGTTCTTTGTAGAGCAAAAGAACATTTTTCAGACATTCATATCTAAAAACATTATTCTCGATCAAAAAAAAAATGACAAAATTAATTATCTATTTCTTTATTCTAAAAACTGCATTTTTCTCTATGAAATTAATAAAAACATAAAATTTCAGACGACCACGCCACACTTCCCCATAAACTATAGTCTGGAATGGCGCCCAATACGGGACACGAACGTCCAGAATGTATGCGAGAAGAAAGCGAACTTGTTTGGTAAATAATGTGTTTATTGTAGATGATTTTGTGACAGCGGCTAGAATATGCTATCATTATGTTTTATAGATATATTGTTTTTGTTATGTTTTTGTGGGTATTTATAATTTAGGAATGTGTTTACAAAATCTAAATTTGCTACTAAATTAACAAAACGTATAAACATTTGAACGAAGCAAGATTTGAATCCGCGCCTCTTCGAAACTGTCCAAGCGCTTCACCAACTTAAATTATGAACAAATTGCTTAGTTAGTCAGAGCGCTTAAATGGATTCCAAGAGGCGCAGGTTCAAATCTTGCTACGTCCAAATTTTTATTCGTTTTTTAATTTAGTATTTATTTTTTCTAAGTGTGGAATAACACTTTAAATATAGTGAAAATCTTAATTAACCCTTAATGAAAAATAATTATTATAAACGTTTTGTACTAATTTTATTAAATCAGAAGAAATTAACTTGTTTCGTAAATGTTGTGTTTATTGTAGATGATGTTATGATTGCTAGAATATTAAGGTAGTTTGACTGTAATATTGCGACTGTAAAAACGGGTTTTGAATTCGATTCCCACTTGACGAAATCACATATTAAATATATTTTTCTTCCCCTGGCCACGAGGTCCAGTGCAGCGTTGAGTTCCGCCGCTCAACACACCGCACAATGCCTCAAGAATTTGTCCAAAAGTGTGAAACAAAAATGTGTTAATATGAATAATATATCCTAACACTAGGTTCCCAGGTTCCTTTTACTTACCCTCCTTTGTTCGGGATAAAGCATGAAAATAAAAAAAAAATATGTATTATATACACATATGTCCATATAAATATATCGCGTGTCCAATAATGAAACTTGACGCCACCTTTGTTTGACAGAAATAGTAGCCTCTATATAGTAACATGTAAATATATATTTAAGTACATTCTATCCAAAACTTTCACATGATTAATTGTTATATTCATATATAAATTATATGCCAAGTAAGTCGATACAACTAACGAACAAAGGCGGCTGTCGAGTTTTTTTTGTTATTACCATTGTTTTGTTAAAGATATAACTGCTAAAATATCAACATGATTCGAAAATATATTTCTGTACTTTAATAGAATAACATTTATACTAACTTTTTTATAATCTAGTAGTTGCCTATAAAGCGACGGCCATCGCTAAGAAAAATGTTTAAGCACTTATAATTTCTTACAAAAGTAAACTTCTATCAAAGAGGATCGATCGAAGAGAAGTTACTGTCAAAATACTTCATGAAAACAAAAAGACTGAACAGATCTATTAAAAAAAATGCCCAGTGCGTTGTCTAGAGCTGGCTGGGTGGTTGGCCTTACCTTTATTTTTAACACAATTATATATAAAAACGGCAAAAGATTGTTTCTGTTGTTTGAGACCCCTTTAATATTTATTTTTTTCGTTTTTATAATTTGTTTTTATAGCGGCTATAGAAATACATAATCTACAAAAAAATCTACTTAGTATCTCATTTCATGAGATACAGCCTGGAGGCAGATAGACTTGGTAATATTTTTTTTTATTTTTCAGCTTTGTGCCATATCCCACTTATGGCAGGGAACTTAAAATCTAGTGTTTTTGCCCAATTTAAGGCATTGCGTGTTGAGTGGCGGAAGTCAACGCCGCATTTTGCTTTGTTAGCGATGAAATGAAAATAATAAATATTTCATTTCCTCGAGTGGAACATATGTACAACCAAAACAAAGGGTCCCATTTTACCCCTCCCTACCCCTCCTCCCTCTTTCCGTACGTTCGAAAAGTATATAATGATGTGTAGGTATATCTTTTATACCTACCCTACACTATGTATATTTACTACAACAAATAATACCGCTACAATAATCGCATCGTGTGATTTTAAATTTTATTAACCTCGTAACAATTTACATAACAGCAAAATCTATTATATCATGAAACCTTATTCATATAAAACACGTTTAGCCGATTTATAATGACACATTGCGTGCAAGTAGATAGTGCAGTCGGTTGTTAGCGACTGCCGGCCGGTCGATATGCATTACTAAGTATTAATCTTTATATATATATATATATATATATATATATATATATATATATATATATATATATATATATATATATATATATATATATATATATATATTTATACACACACACAAATATATATATATATATTTGTGTGTGTGTGTGTGTGCGTGTGTGTATCCCGCACATGGCGAAAGGAACTAAGGAACCTAGTCAAGAGTCACTGTTCCGTTCCCCACTGTTCGCCGAATTTAAAACATTGTATATTAAATGACGGAAACCAACGCCGGGCTTTGCCTTTTTGCCAGAGTGAAGAAATGAAAATATATTAAAATATTAATTCATCCATTTTTTCGAGTGTGGATCGTTCAAATGATCAAACTCTCAACGGGAACTATGCGGCGTAGAATGCTGATATGTTATAAAAGAGCAATTTCTCAAAATTCCGACAAAAGAAAAGTGTTTTAAACTTATATTACAAGCAAACAAAGTTGCGGGCGGCCAGTAGTTTACCTTATAATCGCAGTACTTAAACATTTATCATTAATGATCGCTTTCAACGTAGCGTTTGATTTTATCTCTAACAAATTTTACTCGACTGTGTTTTTAGAAGTAAATTGTCATTTATTCACGCTATAATAATTACAATATTATATAAATAATTAATTTTCCCGAGTAGGATCCTACAACCGTCTTGTTTACAGTCAGACGCAATGTCGCTACGCCGTTAAGTCACGAAGGTCGCTATATACTATATAAAAACATATATTTTATGTACCTTTAAAAAACACAAACTTTCTCAGCTTCGCGCTGCATCCTGCATACGGCAGGGTAGGCTGAGAAAACTTGGGAAACTAGTGTTATAACACTTCATTCCACTTCCGTTCCCCACTTTCCGCAGAATTTGAGGCATTACGTGTAGAGTGACGGAACTCAACGCCGCGCTTTGCCATGTTACCAGAGCGAAGAAATGAAAACTCCTCAACCTATCATTTACAGCCACACGCTTGTGCCGCTGCGCCACGATAGGCTTTAAATTACCGTTTTTTATAATTAATTTCTGGTATTAAATTTCAATCAAAGCACATTTAAACTTAACTAAAAACTACTAAATACCAAAGATCCCTAAACGAATATTAAAATCATAATTTGGATAAACGAAATATGATCTTTACTCATTCACATTTAAAGCTTTTAAAATCAAACGATTCATAAACGCTCCCCGATTTCACTTTGATCAAACAGAAAAGAAACATAATGTCTTACTCGACATATGTACTTAAGCCTTATTAAAATTTCAAGGCTGGCTTTCCAATTAAATATTTAGAACGATAGTCTTAAAATAGAGTAATGTTTTTCTTTTCCATGCCCACTAAGAATAACAGGGGGATCAGAAGGAACCTAGGGTTAAGATGTTCCATTCCCCACTTCCCGCTGAATTTTCGTTGCTCTTTGCATGGCGGAACTCAACGCCGCGCCTTTTCTTATTACCAGATTGAGAAAAAGAAGATAATTCGTCCCTTCTAGTCGAAATCATACACACAACGTTGTTTACAGTCTACTATTTCAGACTTTATTTACCTATTAGCAAATATTTTAAATGTGCAGGCAGAAAAATAACGTAACGTGCTGCTGTGATGGGTATATTTTACTGTATATTTAAAATCTTGTCTTTTTCTTTTGTATGAAAGATTACTTAGCATATTGTAGCTATTTGTAAATAAATAGAATTTTTAGAATAAAGACTTATAAGATTTTGCGTACTCATTAACAAAACTCGGAAAATGCGATTTTAAAGTATATAAGATATTAAGGTACAAAACTGTCGTAAAGCATTGGCGGAACGTCTGAATGTCAACACGAGGGATAAAGGTTCGATTTTCACTCAAGACAATAAATTATTTTAATTTCCTCGATGTGGATTCAATACAAACTCAATACTCTAGCCTACCAAAATATAAAAATTTTAACGTAGCAGAATTTGAAATTGCGCCTCTTTGAAAACCGTCCAAGCACTCTGACTAAGCCATACGTTCTCATCCAGCTACGTCAAAAGTCTTATACGCTAAATACAACTTATACGTTATAAATTTTTAAAATTAGTATCTTAAGTGTGGAATAAAGCTTTAAAAACAGTAAAAAAACAGCATTACTTCTGTCGGTCTGAACAAAATATTTTTAGCCGATTCAAAATTACAAGCTTTTCTCGCAATCTGTTGTTAGTGCAACATTGACAATGCTATAATGTGTAGTATCTAAAGATATTCTAGTATTCATGTGATACATTTGGAAGCCTTCCAACGGCATAATCCGATGACAGCTTCAATCTCGTCGTTTACCTTTGAAGTTTTAATTGTTTGCGTAAACTTTATAAATACTTTATAGTTACTTTTATTACGTATATGATCATATGACGTACCAACGTACATCGCCAATTTTCAATACTGGATGTTAAGTGGCGGATCTCAACACCGTGTTAAATTACGTTAATTAATAAAGCTCTATAAAGAAAACGGCAATTTAAATTTTAAACTTATATAAGAATTTTAAAAAATATTTTATAATACAGGTACCTTATAAAATGAGAACATACACACGTTTGTGTGTATGTTCTCATTTCTGTCTTCATTTTGACTCATATAAATCTATACTTTAATATAATATACCAATTAAAAAATTAATATAATATATAATGATATCAAATAATTGTAATAAATATAAATAAAAAAAAGAATATTGAATAATAATTTTAATTTTAATATATAATATACTCTAATGTCTATTTGGCGGAAAGTGGGGAACGGAGTGTTAAGAAACTCCATTCCACTTTTGAGTTTTGGGAACTTAGTGTTAAGACACTAGGTTCCCAAGTTGCCTCTGCCCTACCATATGCGGGATACAGCGTAAAGCTTTAAAAATAAAATAAATCTATACTAATATCTATCTTATTAAGCAAAAGTAATTTGGCGAAAGAAAAACAAAAATTAGGTGGGTTAGGAAATAAAGGTGAGCTCTAACATCGATTTCTGGAAATTAGGAAGCAGGAACGGTAGGAAAAGATTTTCCATTTTACTCTCTCTGATATTTCAACACATGTAAACTATTTAGATAAAAAAAAATAATGTATAAAAAACATTTTTGAATTAATTATTAAATTCAGAGGATATTTAACGTACTCTGAAATAATGTGTCATACGCCATGACAAAAAACAAGATTATTTCTTTATTTACTTTTTTTATGGAAAAAATGGTAAACAAGCGTACGGGTCACCAGAGTACCAGGTAAGTGGTCACCGCCGCCCACGGCCCCTTGTAGCACCAGAGGAGCTACAGGAGCGTTGCCGGTCTATAAGGTGGATGGGCACCGGGGCCCGGCATTACCCAATGCGAAACACAGTGGCCAAAGCCACTACTTAACGCCGGTTTTAAATGCCGGGAATGGTAATAATCTGGTTGAGTCTGCACACGTACTCGCCTCTTCCGACACCACCAGTACCAGGGTGATCCTATTCTAAGCTGGATTCACACGGCAAAAATTAAAAAATAGATATATATTTTATTTTTATATGATTTATTCAACTTTTATAAAATATCTGTAACACTATATAAATAAGAAATCTAACGATAATCACGCAATTATGAAGCTTTTGTCAGAACTAAATGTATTAAGAAAAAATAGAAAATTCTTCGATATTAAGAAAAAATAAACAAAAAAAGCAAAAACATTTTAACAAGCGTTAATAGCTCTTGAGAGCTGTGAAAGAAGATTTAATGAGATAACGTATTCACAAGTAACTTTCTTTAAAGTTAAGTTTTTAATTAAATTACTGCTTCATTTTAAATACAAGTAGCAAATATAGGTCATGGGAGTCATGAAATATAATCGTAAAATTATGAAGATTATTCATTTATTTTCGTTTGAATACTCAATATTAGTAAGGTAGGCAAAAGGAACCTATTGTTAAATTATTTAGTTCTCAAGGAACCCAGTCTAATCTCCAGAATTGTCTGGAGATTGGAATGGATTCCTGGAATATCTGGTGATTGCTCCAGACATTGTTAAGTACTAAACACCAGAAGAAACTTTAATTGATAATATTACATATAATATATATTTAAATTTTTAAACTTATAAGATTTTTAAAAGATATTATATAATATGGGTACTTTGCAAAATAACGTATCTCTTCAATAGTCGACTATCTGAAGTGCATGATACAAGAAAGAAAGTTCTTGCAAGATATCCCCACGCGGCGAACATTTCATTTACATTTTTCTCTACATTATATAAAATTCAAATACGACGCTTTTTATCATAATATAAATCCGAAAATGTTTTACAAATTGTGTCTTGACTTTTAATAACAATAAAGAAAAACATTTTACTTTGGTATAGTATTTTACTTTCTTAACTTAATCAAGAAATGATTTATTATATAAAAGGAAATTTTAATGAAAATAAAGAATAATATCTATCTATGCTTATAATAAATCTGCAACCAAACTATCTGTTCATGGAAGATATATTAAAAATAATCTTATAGGGGACGTAAAGCTGGGCTGAAAAGGGGCTGTTTGTTTGTACGTTTGTACGCTCCAATTCAGAAAAGGGTACTAAACTATCATATACAAGTATTATAGCTGACCGTAGAGTTGGGCACTACGCGCTTCCGCTCTCTCTGGCTACCCTGCTAAGGATACAGCGTAAAGATAAAAAATATACACGATTTCATTTCTTTTACATATTATCTATATTTAAATTCATACTTTTGAGGCTATCGTGGCGAAGGGTATCTCTCGTGTGACTATATACACTTCAGTTGTAAATACGATTCCAACACGATGAAATGAAATATTTAACTTTTACACTTTGTCACCTTTTTCTTCGGGGGAAAATGAAAAAAAAACCCTTCTATATTAGGAAACAATGACCACACTTATATACAATGTGAAGTTTCAAAAAAAAAAATGTAGTATATATAATATTATATATATGTTATATCATACACGGCGCTGTGATCTCAAAATTTCCATTCTGCTTAAAGAAGTGCCTGAATTTTGTTTGGCGACGAAACAACCACAATCGATGCTTTGCTAGGCTAACGATAAAATATAACATAAAATAATGCTTTCAATCTGAACTACTCGTAGATCGATGTGAAATGGAAAAGCTCCATATTGTTATTTAATTATTGGCTTGTGATATATTTTTTTTTATCGAAGAAGTTTTTGATATTAATTTATTGAGGCCTGTCGTGGCGCAGCGGCACAAGAGTGTGACTGTAATCGACAGGTTCTGGGTTCGATCCCCAGTCGAGGAAATGAAATATTTAATATTTTCAATTTAAATATTTAATGTTTCATTTCTTCGCTCTGGTAATAAGGCAAAGCGCGGCGTTGAGTTCCGCCACTCAACACAATGCCTCAAATTCGGCGGAAAGTGGGGAACGGAAGTGGAACGGAGTGTCATAACACTAGGTTTTACTTCCGTCCCCTCTGCCTACCCTGCCTAGAGCGGGATACAGCGTGAAACTGAAAAAAAAAGAAAAAGAAAAAAGCGGTCCGCGCATGAAATTATCTGTCAGCATTTTGAATGAAAACTGCGAGATACATTCACACTAAGGAATTAGGAATTTCGAATGTATGTGGTACGTATAGAGATATACGAGTAAATAGTGTATGTAGTATATATGTAAAATTCGGCGGAAAGTGGAGAACGGAAGTGGAACGGAGTGTCATAACACTAGGTTTTACTTCCGTCCCCTCTGCCTACCCTGCCTAGAGCGGGATACAGCGTGAAGCTGAAAAAAAAAAAAGAAAAAGAAAAAGAAAAAAAAAATATTATAACTAATAGCGGTCTTTTAATTATCTATATAAGTATCTAAGATACATGAATTCTGCCGTAACGTTAGAGGCTACATGAATTCTGCCGTAAACATATGAATTATAATTGCAATTAGCGGTCCCCGTGCAGCTTCGCCTTAACGATACGAATGTTAATTTTATTTAAGTAGAATAAGAGAAATTCACTAAAAACACTTTATATCCAGGATAAATTAAAGCATAGTGTTTGTTTTATTCAAATTGACTAAAACATTAAAATGTTACGCCATTTAAAATGTTAAGATCGACAAAATGGCTACGAAAATTTTTCAAATAACAAAATAGCAAAAAATAATAATTAAAATTTTGTCAATTAAGCGGGCGAAGCCGCGTGCAGGTCGTTAGTAGATTTTAAACTGTACTGTACATTTTTATTTAAATGAACGATTGTATCATGTCAAATTATTGATATTTTGTTTCTTGAATTCATAACCATTCATAGTTCACAGTCATGAAGAACCATTTTGCAAGTAAATCACTACTACTTAAATATTAAAATATTAAACATAATTTGAACCAGCTTTGCTATATTTAATCCAGAGCTTTAAAAAGCGGTCCGCGCATGAAATTATCTGTCAGCATTTTGAATGAAAACTGCGAGATACATTCAAACTAAGGAATTAGGAATTTCGAATGTATGTGGTACGTATAGAGATATACGTGTAAATAGTGTATGTAGTATATATGTAAACTTGTTTTAGCTAGATATTTCTTGAAAAAAATATTTTTTTTACAGATGCTTTTTTTCAACGCCTATATTATATAAACGTACGTGTTTGAAATATAAATATTCTTGTGATTGATGAAATGTTAGCTTAATATTATAAAATTATTTTTACCTTCACGCTGTATCCCGCACGTTGCAGGATAGGCAGAGGAAATTTGGGAACCTAGAGTTAAGACTTTTCATTCCCATCAAGACCCTCTTTCCACCGAATTCTACAGGCGGCGCAGTTAGCCTTGTTATAAGAGAGAGAAAATAAAAGTATTGAAAATTATTCTTTTTTTATAATTGGCATCAAACTCAAAGCTTTTTGCGTTTACAGCCACACAATTGTGCTCCTTCGCTACGACTAGCTTTGATAAAATTATAACATGTAAAAATCAATCACTCAAAAAAGTATAACATTATATAAGAACAATAAAAAATACGAATATATTTTTAAGCAATTTGCACGATACCAGCCTCGACCTTTGATGCTTTCATAAAAATAAATCTTATACTGAATTGATATGCTGACTCCAATTTTGCTATAATTGCTATGTTAAAATAAATTAATTCGAAATGGTTACCAATTTGATGTCCAAATTTGAGAAGTTTATTGGAAATACACATGTAGTAGTATTGGAATTGCATATGTATATTTTTTAAATTTCAAAAAGATGAGAGAAGAGAAAAAAATTATGTATCACTTGCTCATTTTTGTCTACATATCTTCCTAAAAGGAAGACGTGATCAAAACACAGTTAAATTCAGTTCTTCACAATTAGCGTTTCGAGCGTGCTGGCAGACAAGGAAGGGTAGGCAGAGGAAACCCGGGAACCTAGTGATAAAACACTCCGTTCCATTCCCGTTCCCCACTTTCCGCCGAGTTTAAGGCGTTGAGTAGCGGAACTCAACGCCGCTCTTTGACTTATAAAGTTTGTACTTTCTAGGAAATAAATTATTGTTAATTTTGATAATCTCAGTGTACATATTTAGCTTCACGCTGAATACCGCTGAATTCTTGAGACATTGCGTGTTAAATAAATTAAATAAATTCTATTCTTACTATGTTTCTCATTCACGATTCTCGGATTCAAGGGAACCCGAACTTTGGAAGGCTTGGTTGGAGATACAGGCTTCTTAGAGAATATTTAAATAATATAGAAACCAATAAAATGTCTTAAATAACTGCAATTTACGGATACTATAAGGTCGAATTAACAAAGTTTTTCCCCCTGAATTATGTAGATTCCAATCTTGGGCAAAAAACCTTAAAATCATTTTACACAATTTTCTTCCAAAGTAAAGTGAAAAGAAAAGATTTATCGCTTAGTTGTCTGCCTTTTGCCACGGCTGACGATGACAGGACAGAGAAAATCGATTGCTAATTAAGTGGTACCGAAATTTTAGAAAGTATATCTGCCGTGCGGTAACAGTGCGACAGTTGTTCTATTATTTCTATATCTGCAGTTTACTTTTGTTTTTTGTCAAATGTGATGTTTTTTTTTTTCGAAAATGAGGCAAAACCTGTTTGTTGGCTCTGCTGGCTTTTATATCGGTAGGGTGGGTACATTGTCCCCATCGGGACAGAAAGCTAGCTAGGCTTGTATTGCCATAGATCAAAAGAAATATCAAAATATGAGAGTGAAGGAAATAACTAAATATTGAGCGTTTTTAGTTCTATTATTATGCCAAAGTAAATTCATAAAACAGGAAAAAAATTATATACTTTTCCTAAAATGCACAAGGATCTGTTACAATAAATAAAACTAATGTATACCGCAAATGGCAGAGTAGGCAGAAGGACCTTGGGAATCTAATTTGAGGCATTGTGTGTTGAGTGGCGAAACTCAACACCGCGCTTCACCTTGTTACCAGAGCAAAGAAAGGAGAGCATTAAGTATTTATTAAAAAAATATTAAATATGTGAAATATTCCTTTTCTAGTGGGGATCGAACCCACAACCTGTCACTTTTACAGTCACACATTTTTGAATATTAAATTGCAAAATTAGTTATAACAACGTTGTGTAACGTAACCGTAAATCAAGTTGAAACATTATCATACTTCCAGTAGATTTACCAAGTAGCGGCGATGAGATTAGAGCCCCTTATAATATGCTTACAGCGGGTCTAAGCGTAATTCTGTTAGCGAGACACATTCAGTTGGGTGTACCGGTTCATTAAATAATGAATATTTTTTTAATATTAAATCACTTGATTCATTAAATATTGGCGATATATATTTAAATAGGTCTGTCGTAGCGCAGGAGCAGGGGCGAATGTATAATCGACAGGTTATAGTTTCGACACTCACTTGAGGAAATAAAATATTTAATATTTCTCACTTTTACGCTCTGGTATCAAGTTACATGATAGCGTGAAAATAAAAAAAAACTGATTTTCGATTTTCATTTATTGTTACTAAGTTTCAAAACTTAGATATATGATACCGGCGTACCCCAGGGCTCGCATTTAGGACCATTGCTTTATAATATATATCTATTTGACATAGAGTACTGTTTTAAGCACTCAAAGTTTTTAATGTTCGCAGATGATATAAAAATATATATGAAAGTAAATAGTATTACAGACTGCTTATTGATTCAGAGTGACCTAGATAGGTTAAGTGAATATTATTTAACCAACAGAATCACTGTGAATGTTGAAAAGTGTTCTCAAATTAGTTTTACGCGAAAAATAAATTCCATCGGCCACGTTTATTTTATTAATAACTATTCAATTAAAAAAACTAATTTGGTTCGTGATTTAGGAATTTTATTGGACAGTAAATTAAATATGAACGAGCATATTAATCATATTAAAAACAAAGCTTACAAAATATTAGGATTTGTTATTCGTTCGTGTATTCCCTTTAAAAATTTAAATTGCCTTATAAATATTTACTTTACACTTGTAAGAAGCATATTAGAATATGGCAGTTGTGTCTGGAATCCTCAGTATGATAAATATGTAGCCGCTATTGAGGCAATTCAAGCAAAATTTATTAAACATCTTAACTTCAAAATATATAGAAATTCTGGGACCTACGAGGAAAGCTGTCAATATTTTCATATGACTTCTCTTAGTGACCGTCGCGAGTTGTTGGATTTACAGTTTCTTTATAATCTTGTATCGGGCACTGTTGATTCACCAGAATTGCTTTCATGCTTAAGTTTTAACGTACCTACAAAAAGAACCCGAATAACCAAAAGTCACCTGTTTTATATACCTATTTCACATAGTAATTATGCAGCAAACTCCTTTTTCTCACGTGTGCCATTATTGTATAATAAAAAGTACTCTCAAATCGACTTGTTCCAGTTATCTAAAGTTTCTTTTAAAAACCAAATTAAACGTATTCAGTCTATATAACTTTTTATACAGTATTCATCATAGTTTCACACTCGTGCACATTCATACACGCACAAACATCCATATACACACAAACATCCATATACACACAAATTCATGCGTTCGCCCTCAGACACACACACACACACACACACATTCAGATGTTCGGAAGAATAGATAAGTCTTTTTATAATTTTTTTCTCTTTAATATTATTATTTATTATTATTGTTGTACTTTAATTTTGTAACATTTTAATTATTATTTTTTTTTTTGTTTTTTATGTTTATAATCAATACACTTACCCTTGTCAATAGTTAATACAACTGATGTGTAGCTCTATACTTAAGATAACATTTTGTAAGTGGAAAACTGTTATTGGCTTTATATTTTTGTACGATTTTCTTTTGTTGATTTGTAATTAATATTATGCTGTTGTTTTCTATAACATAAATAAATAAATAAATAAATGTCATATATCTAAGTTTTATTTTTGTCGTATATATATATATATATATATATATATATATATATAT
This sequence comes from Eueides isabella, assembly GCA_019049475.1. Lineage (NCBI taxonomy): Eukaryota > Metazoa > Arthropoda > Insecta > Lepidoptera > Nymphalidae > Eueides > Eueides isabella. The sequence goes on from CM032396.1 coordinate 13,254,266, forward strand.
ATATATATATATATATATATATATATATATATATATATATATATATATATATATATATATATATATATATATATATATATATATATATATATTAGTATTATTTTTTCTTATTTCTTATTATTTTTTTAACCCATGTAAACTATATTTTGTTAGGTTAATTAATATTTTCATTTCTTTCCTCTGGTAAAAAGGCAAAGCGTGGCATTTAATACCGCCACTAAACACGCCTCAAATTGCCTCTAATTTGGCAAAAAGTGGGAAACGGAACACAGTGTCTTAACACTAGGTTCCCAAGTTCCCTTTCCCTAAATTACCCAGCCATGTGCGGAAGCACCGTGAAGCTAAAAAAACAATCAAAAAAAATCAAAATCAAAATATTCTTTATTCAATTAGGCCATTTAAGCACTTTTGAATCGTCAAGTTACATATAAGTGTCTGTGGTGTCAGTCCTTACAGGAAGCTACCACCGGCTCGGAAGGCGGGTCTGCTGAGAAGAGCCGGCAAGAAACTCAACAGTTGCTCTTTTCAAAATATCAATTAAAGTAAATATATAACATAGCTTCCTGAGTGAGTACCAACAGCATTTAATCCCACGCACTCTTATCGTTGTAGTATTCTTGAATAGAATAATATGCTTTGCCTAACAATATATTTTTAACATTCACTTTAAATTTTTGAAGTGGCAAATTTAAAATTATTTGTGGAATTTTATTATACATACGTGTACCATGTCCCATAAAAGATTTACTAACTTTTTGAAGACGAAAACTAGGAGTTATCAGCTTGTTTTTGCTTCTTGTATTGATATCATGTCGGTCACTGTTTTTTAATAAATTGTGGCTGTTTTTCCGAACAAGTATTATATTATCATATATGTACTGTGATGCCACCGTAAGAATACCCGTTTCTTTAAAAAAATCTCTCAGGGATTCCCGAGCTCCCATGCCGTAAATGGCTCGGACTGCTCTTTTTTGAATTACGAATAAAGATTCGATATCTGCAGCATTGCCCCATAGTAATATTCCGTAGGACAATATGCTATGAAAATAGCTAAAGTAGACTAGGCGTGCAGTATCAACGTCCGTAAGCTGCCTCACTTTTCTAACAGCATATGCAGCGGAGCTCAGTCTGCCCGCAAGAGAAGACAGATGGGGGCCCCATTGTAGTTTCGAATCTAGGGTTACTCCCAGGAATACCGCGGTATCACAAAAATTGAGAATTTTGTTATCCACGCTTAAATTAAGCTTCTCTTTCCTAACATTCGGCATAGTAAATTCTATACATTTTGTTTTTTGTGCGTTTAATACTAAATTATTAGTATTAAACCAGTGAAGTATTTGCGACAGCGCACTATTCACTTCGTCATAGTTTTTTTTATATCGATCTACTTTAAAAATTAATGAAGTATCATCGGCAAATAATACCACATCGCATAAATTATTAATGCAAAAGGGGAGGTCATTTATATAAATTAAAAACAAAAGAGGCCCTAGAATCGATCCCTGTGGGACACCCATCCGCAGAACGCTACCGGAAGACTTAACATTATTTAAGGTAACGTGCTGAATCCTGTTTCTAAGGTACGAAGCAATGAGATCACGGGCACTGCCTTTGACTCCATAATGGCTAAGTTTGCGTAATAACGTATCGTGGTCTACGCAGTCAAAAGCCTTAGACAGATCACAAAACACTCCAACCGCATTTTGTGAGTTTTCCCAAGCTCTATATATGCAATTAAGGAGGGCAACTCCCGCATCTGTTGTAGATCTGCATCTAGTAAAACCATACTGTGCTTTATTTAAAATACTATTTCTATTAAAATACAAAGATAATTGATTAAAAATTATTTTTTCAAAAATTTTACTCAACGATGGCAATACTGATACAGGTCTATAATTGCTAGGATCACTATTCTCTCCGTTCTTAAACAATGGTACTACTTTACTGTTTTTCATGAGGTCGGGAAAAATGCCTTTGTCAACACATTTATTAAATATCAATGATAAGTGAGGTGCAATGATTGGTATAATAGAGCTTAGTAATCTAACAGATATACCCCATAGATCACCAGTTTTTTTTACATTAAGACTTTTAAAAGATTTAATAATTTCCTCTGGTGTTACATGTACAAACGTAAAATTAGTGGTATATTTATCAGTGTTACTTTGCAATAATTTAACAGCACCTGATGGAGATGATTTTAAGGAAGAAGTTACTTTAGTCGGTATTTCTGCAAAATAATTCTCAAAAACATTTGCAACTTCAAGATCTGCATTAATTAATTTATTATCTACTTTTAACTCTACCGACTCATTATAATTTTTAGATCTACCAGTTGTTCTAGATATTATGTCCCAGGTAGTACCTATTTTATTTTCAGAGTTTATAATTTTATTTTTTATATATATAGATTTAGCTTGAATGCAGACCTTTTTAAATATCTTAGAGAAAACACTGATCCGCTTTAGTAAGCTTGGGTCGCGATTCCACTGCTTCATACTGTACAGTTCGTATAATTTATCTCTACTGCGGTATATACCCACGGTTGCCCAGTCACTAAATTTTATTTTTAAATTTTTAGAAACAGTTTTTGTTGTAAATATTGAATTAAACTCATTTAACATTAAATTAAACATATTATTATAAGACTTATTCGGATTTTCTTGAGAAGTGTCTATTTTTAAAATTTTCTTTTTAATGTTCTCTTGAAACAAATTTTGTCTGTTATCAGTGATTGGCCTCCATGTAATTTTCCGTGTACCATTTACCTGGTTGCCAACCACTGAAAACTTTAATCCACAATGGTCGGAGCTTATATTATTTATAACTAGCTTATCTTCGACGTTACAGTGACAGAACACGTTATCTATACAGGTTGCTGAATTTGTTGTAATACGAGTAGGTTCGCGAAACATATTAGTTAAATTAAATGATTTAAATAAATTTAGAAAACGGCTACTTTGTGTTGTGTTATGTAAAATATCAATATTAAAATCTCCGCAAACGATAATATTTTTACTTAAGTTACAAAGTTTTCTTAATACATCCTCCATTTTGTCCTCAAATAACTCATAATTACTTGATGGCGGTCGGTACACGCACACTATAACATACTGTTGAAACTCCATGCAGGACAATTCAACAGTACGTTCGACGGAGAGAGCCACAATGTCGGGGCGCGACTTGCACACAATATCCTTCCTTGTCAGTATTAAGGAGCCACCGCGGATGGTTTTCTCTCTAACGAACGTACTTGACACTTTATAATTTTCTATGTTAACAATGTTTGATACATTTGTCAACCAATGCTCCGTGAGACATATGATATGTATATTACATTTTTTAAGAAACAACTCCAGTTCTAATTGTTTGCCACCTAAGCCTTGAATATTTTGATGTATTATATTAAATTTATATTGCTTAGGCTTTGTCTTTATATTTAGTTTAAACTAGAACTGGATGTGTCAATATTTAATAAGTTATAATTTTTAGTTATACCATGTATAACGGGTTTTTGTAAATTGTATGCTACTAAAGTAGCAATTTGTTTCTTATAAACTAATGGCAGATACAATGTATCTCGTGTCAGCTTACAACTAGATGATATAAATTTATTTATATCTAAATAAAATATCGCGTCGCTATGACGGTATGTCGTATTATATATGGTCATATTTAAATTAAATGTGTGTCTATTTTGTTTGTCTGTAAGAGAACAAGAATATGGAAATGAACAAATTATAAACTTACATTTAGTTTCCTTATTCATTTCAATTAGCTTTTCCATACTTCTAATGACATCTTGTTTTGTTACAGACAGACTGTCTCCATGTAGTAGTACAACTGTACTATTTTTATTCAATGTCATTGAATTAATCTTTTTTATATTATGCTGGTAGCTGGCTTTAGGCGAACATATATTTATAAAATTACTAGTGTGATAATTAAGAAGGGACCCAAAGCCTTTTCCTAAGCTATCAGAAATTACAAATGTTTTCTTTAATGTGTATGTTGAGATAGTAGAGGTAGTAGAGGAATTGTCAAGCGATTCAATATTTTGTCTGGTTGTGACACCCAAGACCTCAGGGGTTATTAAACTTTGATTTTGAGGCATCAATGACTCAGCTGATCCAGTGTTAGAACAACTACAACTATGTTTGTTAGTCAAGGATTCAAATCTTTCTAAGTTATAGTTACACATATCAACTAAGTCACTTGTTGCCAGTATGTGCTCATGTATTTGTTTTTGAGACATTTCATATTTTTCATTTATATCTTTAAGAGAGCAATACAATTTATCTATTTCAGCCTGAAGTTGTTGAGTGTCTCTGTCATATATAGATCTACTTTGACTTAATTTAATACTGTAGTGTTTAATTTTATGATATAATTTAGTATGTTCCTTTTTTAAAGATATTATTTGTTTTGCTGAGTATTTTAACTTTAATTTCTTATTAGTTTTTTTAATAAATTTATTTATATTAATATATTTCTTTAATTTATTTTTTTTTTGTAAAATGAATAAATTCAGCCCGAGATTCATCTTTAGTAAGATCTATACAAACAGGTTCCAGAGCAGAATTTGCTTGTAGGTTACATCCAATAACACGTAAACGATCTTTGTCCACAACAAAAAATATTACCCTACAGTGACCGTAACCTTGACTTAAACCTTCAAACGCATAATTAAAAGTAAACAAATGATAATATAAGCGTGTTCCATTATCATGTCTGGAACGCCTTCATTTTAAATGGCAAATGTGGAATGGTCACTGTACAAGTGCCTACATATTTTATCTTGGCTTAGCGCTAATGACCACTGTACATGCGAGGGTTATATTAAATGAACTGTTAAACGATAGTCAGCTAAGGCTCACGTAGGCTTTTTATGAATATTTTAAATGAAACAGTTTTACCGGATTAATTTAATTGAGTATATTGTTTAGTATAGATTTTTGGAAACCCAACGTTTCGCACACTTTACAGTAGTCTGTGGCCACGGGTAGAGTCCTGTTAAGTTTTCGATTAATCCGGTTAGAATTGTTTAATTTAAAATGCTAAATTCAATTCAGATTCAATTCAGATATTATTTACATGAGTCTTTATTAAAAATCTGGTCAAGTGCAAGTCGGATTTGCCGATGGGTACTAAGTAGATTTATAAATACATATAGTAGTATATATATATATATATATATATATATATATATATATATATATATATATATATATATATATATATATATAAATGTATATATATATATATATATATATATATATATATATATATATATATATATATATATATATATATATATATATATATATATATATATATATATAACAAGCAATATGTTGAATTTAGGTCAAAAATGTATGTTTGTATGTATATTATGTTTTATGCAAGATAAAACCTGAAACTGGATGTCCAAAAATAGAAAATCTAATCTAATTTTATTAATAATGGCCTGTTCTAGTGCCAAAGTTACAGAAGTCAAAGAGTAAACATTTATTGCAATTCTATAATGTACTACCATGTTTACTAGGAAGTAGAATACTCCCATTCATCTTAGAGGAACATTGAGAACGGTGCCAACAACTGCGCTCCAGTGACATTATTTACAGCGGTTATTTTAAGCTTAAACAACGATTGTCATTTTTTGTTATAGTTTTTTTTTCTTTTTAACTGTAAAACATATTTTTATATAGGGATTCACGGTTGGGTAAATAAATTATTAATTTCATATTGTCTCCTCAGTCTGAAAATAAAGCACGGCATTATGTTCCGTTTCAGCAAGCAAGGCAAATTCGGTGAAAAGTGGTGATTAAAAATGTTTTCATGGAAAACGTCATGTCATAACCCTAGGTTCCCAGGTTTCTTCTGCCTATCTACATCGTAATGTAAGAGAAATATGAAAGTAAAAAAGTAAATATCCACGTTGTTCGGTGCTTTTATCTAAAAGTATTTCAAAAGCATATAGGTATATATTGAATAAAGAAAGATTATAATATAGTCAAGGCCTGTCGTGGCGCAGGGCTTAAGTGTTGTAATATTTTCAAATTAAATATATAATGTTTTCATTTTTTCGCTCTGGAAACAAGGCAAAGCGCGGCGTTGAGTTCCGCCACTCAGCACACAATGCCTCAAATTCGGCGAAAAGTGGGGACCGGAAGTAGAACGGAGTGTCTTAACACTATGTTCCCAACTTCCCTCTGCCTATCCTGCCGTATGCGGGATACAGTGTAAAGCTGCGTTGAGATGAGTATAATACAGTTAAAACTTCATTTTATCTGGAAAGAGACTGTCTGCACTGTCTGCAACATCTGACTGAAAATTATTGGGCAGAAATGCGTTATGGTGTGTGTGAACACCAGGGTCCTATACCTATCCAGGGTAATACGTACCTTATGCCCACCCATATTTGGGAACATATAAAAGAATCAAGAACAAAGATAACTAAGGCATGGATATAACATATAATGCAATTAAAGCAAATGGTCTTATCGTATTCATTGCTCATGCTGTTTCCCACTGATAAGGGCTTGCAGAAGCTATCACGAGCACTGTGTAATTATAAGTTATAGCTCAATCAAGTAGTCTTCGAATAGACAAAACGTAATGATTGAAATAAATTTAATTTATATAATATTATTTTCTCTGTCTTTATAATATTTTACATATTTTATGTTAAAATAAATCGTTAAGTTTTTTTAAAGTAATTAAAAAATATATTCTGATTCATGATGTTGATTTTCATGATTCAAATTTTTGTTACTTATTTATTTAATTGTTGGAATGGTTCCCATTTTTTTTTTCAGCCTCGCGCAGTATTACGCAGGATAGGCAGAGGGAACCCGGGAACCTAGTGTAAAGACACTCCGTTCCACTTCCGTTTCACACTTTCTTTTTCTTTTGGTTTCCGTCTATATATATATTCGAATAAACAAATTAAATTAAATGGTTCGCAAAACTGCATTTACGAATTTTGTGATTTATTTAATTAATTCTATTCACATTCATTTGTGTGCAATATTTTACTTGAAACAATACAACCGGAAATAATTTACTGATAAATTAAAATAAATATTCTAAATGAAATTTTTATTTTTAAAATTTTCATTTACACTTAAGTTAAAAAAATACTTGTTTACAAAACGTATAAAACTTTGAACGTAGCAGTATTTAAACCTGCGTCTCTTCAGTCCGTCAAATTTTGTTACTTTATATAAATATGCACTATGAAGCTTTTTCATTAAAAAATTAAATATCAATATATGTAGTAGATTAAAACATTATAATTATTATATTAAACTAAACTAAACAAAAAGTAACAACATAACTACTTATAGGCCTGTAGAAATATCTCTTAGGTTGTGGGTTCTATCCCCTCTCGAGGAAATGAAATATTTAATATTTCCTAATTAAATATTTAATGTTCTCATTTCTTCGCTCTGGTACAAGGCAAAACGCGACGTTGAGCTCCGCCACTCAACACGCAATGCTTCAAATAAGGCGGAAAGTGGGAAACGGAAGTGGAACGGAGTGTCTTAACACTAGGTTCCTAAGTTCCCTCTGCCTACCCTGCCATGTGCGGGATACAGCGTGAAACTGAGTAAGTGAGTGAAATATCTCTTTATCTAAAATTGATAGTTATATATGTATATAAAGTAATAATTTGTTATGCATTCAGTACGTGTTAGCCGACATCAATGTAGTGCATCGGGGGAAGCTCTAAATCAGGCGGTTTACGATCCACCCCCCCACTGGGAACATCTTGAGATTGTTTGGTATCTATTCGATACACGATAGCATTAAAGAACTATTGTCTTGTCTATTACAGTATTACTAAAGGTCATGATGATTTTTTTATAAACGCAGGGAAAAAATCTTATCTTTGTCTAAGAGGCGTAGAATTCCGCAAGTTACCATTCAATTATTTTTTAATTCCTTCGTTGCATCGTACACGGTCTGTCTACATTGCTGTACTCGAGATGTATCTAAAGCAACAAAAGCTTGAAGCAATAAAATGTTTGTTTCCTAACTTTTGTTTCACTTCATTAACAAAATAATAAAGGAACATTGCAATTTTTTATAGTTAATTTACCAAATGAAACTCCGGTAGAAGAATAACCAGACCACCGGCAGCGAATATAAGAATATTTATGAATGAAATACTAGTTTCAGCGATATACATATGTTTAGGAAGGTTAGATTTTACGTTTAGCGGGCCCGTTCTTAGGACGCAAGCCTACTTTCAAGTTCGCAGTGGAAATCCATCTCATCAAGAACTGAGTACTCTGTACTTCTCTCCATACGCAGTGTCGCTGCAAAAGCCCACAGGGCTAACAAAAACAACTTCCATCCGATAAAAAGCGAATGCGAATGTGAAAAGTGCGAAGAGGCACATTCTTTAAACCACGATTGCTATTCAAAAGTTAAAAAATAATAAAAATTGCTTCAAGGAATAGATACATAAAAGACCGTATAACACATAAACATTGCTATCAAATGCGAAAAAGCAATATAGCAAGTTCTACGCGCCATAAAACTTTAACTGGCAAATACAAGAAACCAAACAATATTGGCTTTATGTTTATTGTTTTTATATTTATTATCAACTTAAAATATTTATTTAGAAAGAGTAGAAAAATTTGAACGTAGCCGGATTCGAACACGCTTAAAGAGACTGCAAGAGGCACAGTTCCCTTATGTCAAATTTTTTATATGGTTGAAAAATAAATATTTTACTTTACTAAGGGATTGGATTAACACTTTAAAAAATGTGGAAATAGTACAGATTTATTTTATCGTCTTGGATCAGTTAAAATATCGGTCTAATTATCTGATTCATAATAAACTACACGCTTAATTTTTTTCAATGGTATATAATTTGTCACTTGTTAACTAGAGTTACTGCACTAGACCTGAAAAGAACTGAAAAATACTTAGCGGGACTTTATAACTTATTTATTAACGATATTGATATCTCTCAAATTAACCATAGCAAGCATTTTCTTTCCTAGGCACGTTTTCATATAAAAAGTCTTTCGTTACGTAGTTACTGACATAAAATTATAAGATTTGTCAGGTAGTGTTGAAAGATTTGTTGCTTTTTACCATGTTATTAAAAATATATTTATTTTTATTTATGAGCAAATGTCAAAGTGATTAGAAAAAAATATTAACTGTACCATCACTACACGGTATGTACACAAAATTTCAATCATTGTATACTGACACTGGCACAAATTACGACATTATGTACTGACACAATGCCAAATTGTGCTTCTTTCTAAAAAAAAAGGTTTCGCCTAAAGATAAAAATGATGTAACGTAATCAAAATAATAACACAAAGCAACATTATAAGTGTACCTTCAATGGTAAAGAACACGTCTCTATATAAAAAAACGCGTGTAAAGATATATGAAATTGAATAAAATATCTTTCTGAACCTTTGTAATTTCTCTCGTGTGAAAGCACGAGAAACCAATGACTTGTATAGTTTAGTTCCTTTGGTGTATTTGAATTGAATGAATATAAAATCAATATATTTCTATCTGAACGTGAGAAAAGAAAATCATTCTTTTGTAGAATCAACAAAGAATATTTATTTTTACGCCTTTATGAATAGTACGTATTTACCTAAATTTATTTGATTATCGTGTTGAAGTGCGTCGATATCGTGTTCACTCAGATATAGTTAGAATTGACGTAGTATTATTTGTTTAAAATTTGAACGTGTTTGATTAGATCGTATGGCTTTTTGGACAGAGCGATTGGACGGTGTTCAAAAGGCGCAGATTCAAAACCGAAATAAAAACAAAAGAACGTTAAAGTTTTTATATATTTTCCATAAGTAGGTCCTTTTTTTTAATAGAATATATATATATATATATATATATATATATATATATATATATATATATATATATATATATATATATATATTACTGTTAGTGTGTCTGTTCGTCCGTATCACTTTCACAGTATTTATTTTTCAAAGTTTGTTGAAATTAATGTAAAATATTAGATAAGTCCTCAGTATCACGCTGTATCCCCCACATGGTAGAGCAGGCAGAAGGGATTTGTAAACTAAATTTGTTAAGACATTGCGTTTCGTTCCCCACTTTTCACCGAATTTCATACATTCCGTGTTAAGTGATGGAACTGAACGCCGCGCTTTATCTCGTGCCCAGAGCGAAGAAATGAGAATATTATTATCATACTAGCCCGTACTGTCATATTGTTGAGCAAAGGCCTCCCTCCATTTATTCCACTCATGTCTATTTTAGCTATAGATCTCCAGTCAGGCCTGTAATGGTGCAGTAAGTCTCGCCAACTTCGTTTTGATCTGCCGATTCTCCTTTTAGAATTCAGAATCTACTTTGGTAATGTATTCGCCCACGACTCCGGTTGCGGCCATAATTCCCACGTTAGCGATTTTTGTGTAGAAGTGTAATTAAGTATTTTAAATACAATATTAAATATAGAAATTGAAAATATTATTATATTTCATTTCCTCGTGTGAGGTTCGAACCCAGAGTTGGGCAGACTCGACCGGATCATTACCACTCCTGGCGTTTAAAACCGGCGTTAAGTAGTGGCTTCGGCCACTGCGTTTCGCATTGGGTAATGCCGGCCTTCGGAGCCCATTCACCTTAAAGGCCGGCAACGCTCCTGAAGCTCCACTAGACTTACTCAAGGCCGTGGGCGACGGTGATCACTTACCATCAGGTGACCCGCACTCTTGTATGCCGTGTCTTTTCCATAAAAAAAAAGTTTTACCACAAGCACGATGAATAGTAGATACTTTGTGGTCCAGAAGATTACAGTACTATTGTTTTAACGACCATAACTTTATCTATTACTACGTTCAGTTTTACAAGCTTTATGCGTTTACAGTGTGTTGTCTATAGTTCGCGTTTTTATTAATTACTAAACTGACCAGTGTTTTATATATATATATATATATATATATATATATATATATATATATATATATATATATATATATATATATATATATATATATATATATATATATATATATATATATATATATATATATATATATATATACATATATATATATATATATATATATATATATATATATATATATATATATATATATATATATATATATATAAACACTGGTCAGTTTAGTAAATAATATAGTTCGCGTTTTATTATTTACTAAACTGACCAGTGTTTTTATATATATATATATATATATATATATATATATATATATATATATATATATATATATATATATATATATATATATATATATATATATATATATATATATATATATATATATATATATATATATATATAAAACACTGGTCAGTTTAGTAAATAATAAAAACGCGAACTATATTATTTACTAAACTGACCAGTGTTTTATATATATATATATATATATATATATATATATATATATATATATATATATATATATATATATATATATATATATATATATATATATATAAAACACTGGTCAGTTTAGTAAATAATAAAAACGCGAACTATATTATTTACTAAACTGACCAGTGTTTTATATATATATATATATATATATATATATATATATATATATATATATATATATATATATATATATATATATATATATATATATATATATATATATATATATATATATAAAACACTGGTCAGTTTAGTAATTAATAAAAACGCGAACTATAGACAACACACTGTAAACGCATAAAGCTTGTAAAACTGAACGTAGTAATAGATAAAGTTATGGTCGTTAAAACAATAGTACTGAATTCTTCTGGAACACAAAGTATCTATTATTCATCGTGCTTGTGGTTAAACTTTTTTTTTTATGGAAAAGACACGAACACGATATATATATATATATATATAAAACACTGGTCAGTTTAGTAAATAATAAAAACGCGAACTATAGACAACACACTGTAAACGCTTAAAGCTTGTAAAACTGAACGTAGTAATAGATAAAGTTATGGTCGTTAAAACAATAGTACTGAATTCTTCTGGAACACAAAGTATCTATTATTCATCGTGCTTGTGGTTAAACTTTTTTTTTATGGAAAAGACACGGCATACAAGAGTGCGGGTCACCTGATGGTAAGTGATCACCGTCGCCCACGGCCCTGAGTAAGTCTAGTGGAGCTTCAGGAGCGTTGCCGGCCTTTAAGGTGAATGGACTCCGAGGCCCGGCATTACCCAATGCGAAACGCAGTGGCCGAAGCCACTACTTAACGCCGGTTTTAAATGCCGGGAGTGGTAATAATCCGGTCGACTCTGCCTATGCGATAGATTATGGGTTCGAAACTCACACGAGGCAATGAAATATAATAATATTTTCAATTTCTATATTTAATATTGTATTTAAAATACTTAATTACACTTCTGCACAAAAATCGCTAACGTGGGAATTATGGCCGTAACCGGAGTCGTGGGCGAATACCTTACCAAAGTGGATTCTGAATTCTAAAAGGAGAATCGGCAGATCAAAACGAAGATGGCGAGAGTTACTGGACCATTACAGACCTGACTGGAGATCAATAGCTAGAAATAGACATGAGTGGAATAAATGGAGGGAGGCCTTTGCTCAACAATATGACAGTACGGGCTAGTATGATAATAATATTCTCATTTCTTCGCTCTGGGCACGAGATAAAGCGCGGCGTTCAGTTCCATCACTTAACACGGAATGTATGAAATTCGGTGAAAAGTGGGGAACGAAACGCAGTGTCTTAACAAATTTAGTTTACAAATCCCTTCTGCCTGCTCTACCATGTGGGGGATACAGCGTGATACTGAGGACTTATCTAATATTTTACATTAATTTCAACAAACTTTGAAAAATAAATACTGTGAAAGTGATACGGACGAACAGACACACTAACAGACATAATGAGTTAATAAGGATTCCACTTTCGGCTTTTTGCCACTCGGCTAGGACTTTTAACGTAAAAGTAGAATTTGCAATTATAATGAACAATACCTACTATAGTTTCATTAGCTACATCGTTGCGGCCAAGCGTAGAACAAAGGTACAAGAGTGTGACTGTAAACGCAACTGGTTGTCAGTTCAATTCTCAATCGAGTAAATGAAATATCTATTTTTCTTTGTTCTGATACCGAGGCAAAGCGCGGTGTTGAGCTCCGCCAGTCAATACGCAATGCATCAATTCGGCGGAAAGACGTAATATTAAGTTCCCAGGTTCCCTCTGCCTACCTTGCTAGGTGATCGGTTGTATTGAGGTTATGCTTAAGTAAATATAAATACTTGTCCATAATAAAAATAATTAACAAGAATAACACATTACCTATCGTTTTAAGAAAAGATTACAATATGAATGACTTTTTTTTTTAATAATTCTTCATTTCACATAAATAATTTTAAACTTAGGGGATAAGACAACAACTTCGAAAAACCTAGTAGATACTTTATCCATTAATCCAAACTGATCGAAGGGCGTAACCCAACGCCGCACCTTGCTAATTAACATAATTTAACCAGTATATATAACCTACGCCCTACATAATTCATAAATATAACGATTTCCTCGAACAAAATTCAAGCACACACACCTATTGCGTGTCTAACGTGGCATCATTTATAAAATCTCTTTTTGAATTGTAGGTACGTTAAATGATATTGATGTGAACGAGTGACAGTTTCGCTCGATTACTTTTTTCAGTAGTCCATGGTCACAGGGTCACAGGGACGGGTTCGAATCCCTTGTATAATAAGTATAATCTACACTTATAATAAATCTGTAATCGATCATGGTCTGTGCATGGAAGTAAATAAAAAACATAGAAACTTTTTGTATTTTGTCTGTTTGTTTGTTTATTTGTGCGTTTGTATGCGCTACTCTTAGAAATGGTTAACAAAATTTAAATACAGTTTTCATTATTATATTTTGACAAAAATATCACGTTAATTTAAAATGTATAAGTCATCAAACTTGCTACAAAATAATTCAATTCACACTGAGAAATTTCTTTGTACTGGTAACAGGACAAAGCGCGGCGTTGAGTTTCACCATCAGGTTCCTCTGCCTCTACAGCAACATAAAGCAATTATATATATATATATATATATATATATATATATATATATATATATATATATATATATATATATATATATATATATATATATATATTTATATATATATATATATATATATATATATATATATATATATATATATATATATATATATATATATATATATATATATATATATATATATATATATATATATATATATATATATATGTATATATATAAGAACTAAAACCTGAATGCATGTCTACAAAAATAGAAGATTACCCTACGAGCAGGTAATCGTTGAAAGTAACTCAATAATTCATACAGCCGGACAATTTACGGAGTTTGTTGTTCTTTTGTGTAATTAAATGTAAACAGTGGAAAATTGCCTTAGTATTAGTAATTTATTTATATACTGTGCTATCCAATGGCCTTTCTTGGCTGCAATACACTACTTTAACTTCACTTTCTTTTGAAGTAAGTGAAATAAATAAGTACTTTGCTAGTTAAAAAAAAATAAAAAAGTACGTGTGTTCTGCACGTATCAGGATAGATGTTGGATTTAGTGTTAAGACGGTCCGATTACCAGTACTTAAGTTCTGTTTAATATATTGCCGGTTGAAAAACGGATCTCAGGCCTCTTTGGATTTTTAAAGACAAATTATAAATATATAGTACCTATACCTTTTTCACAATAAGTTATATTTTTTAGCTTTACGGTTTATGTCAGTTAATTTTAACGGAGTGTCTTAATAATATGTTACCAAGTTTTCCTGCCAAATATCTAAACAAAAATACGATCAAGTCAATCACTAGAAGAATATCGATCACTAGTGGTAGCCATTTATTTTTAAAAGTTGTAAGTCAAACATGATTTAACATTTAAGTCAAATACGAGATAAAATTAGAAGTTTACGTTCTTTGAGCAAACTTAGGACTTGGAGCTGTGTTGGAGATCGCTAAGAAGTTTTAAATGCATTCCACAATCTACCAAAGTTGCATGTAACGTCACAACTTCAAAACTATTTAGACAATTTTACGTCTAAACTGCTCGGTTTTAGTTACAAGTTGTCCTTTATGAATTATTTATTATTATGTTGATGTCAAAATGTTAATTTCTATTTGAATAGATCTACACTCTACTAGAGACTAAGAATAAACATTAGATATATAGGGGTTTAGCCGTGTGATTCCGGCTTAGAATAGGATCACCCTGGTACCGATGGTGTTGAAAGAGGCGACTAAAGTACGTGAGTCACGTTGTCAGCAACGACAACACGCATGGGCAGTGGCTTCGGCCACTGCGTTTCGCATTGGGTAATGCCGGGCCCCAGTCCCCATCCATCATAAGGACTGGCAACGCTTCTGTAGCTCCTCTGGTGCTACACGGGGCAGTGATCACTTACGATCAGGTAAACCGTACGCATAAAACGCCTTGTTTATCCGGACAAGAAACTGAAGATATAAAACGTAAAATTTCCTCAAGTGGCCGCACACTTGCACCGAAGCGCCGCGAAAATATCAGCTTCGTTTGTCAATATATCAATGTAATTTAACAAAAACTTCTAACTTATTTGCGTCTGCCTTCTATAAAATACGTTAAGCTTACAAAGATGAATTATATATATTTAAATAACATTTGTCTCTTAATAATCTGTAATGGCCGATCCTTTATAGTTATTGCCCTATAAAATGTCTACCTTTCAAACAATTAGATATTAAATTGTAAATATTAGGGTTTATTTTATTATTCCCTTAAGGATCGTTAAGGCGTTGAAATATTATTTATATAATTTCGACACGATGTTTAATATCATTTATTTCTCATAAAAACACAAAATTCATTTATATGATTCAATAACTTTTTATTGAATCATATATATAAAGTTAGTATAACTAGAGGCAGAGGGAAGCTAGTTTTACTCCGTTCCCATTTAGCCTTCTTAATTCCACTGAACTTCAACATTGTGTGTAGTCTGGCGGTATTATGTAGAAATGAATGATTATTATTATTATTATTATTATAAAAATAATAGTCAAATGTTGCCCAACAATGAAAGCAAACTAAAACTAAAATCTGATCATCTTGCGTACGCTCAACACAAAAACAAAACTAAACAGAGACAACATAACTAACAAACTTGAATGTGTGAACGGGACGAAAGTGGCAAACTTCCAAGATGAATTTGATGTTTCGAAAGAACTTCAGTACAGAGAAGACGGTGTCGAGCGGAGGGGGCGGGGGGAAGGCCAAAGGAGCTCTGGGAGCTGGCAGGAACGCCAAGCGACGTGGAGACCGATACTCGTGTATGGAGGAGCACCACTACAGGACCCATCTGTTCTTCTCAGCGCCTAGGGCCAGCAACCAGTATAATGATGGCTCAGGTAACTCGGGAAGTAAGGATCGTAGCTTATATAGTGTGCAGTGCAAGTTTTGTTTACATCGACGCCACGTAGGTGACTTTACTGCCACTACGTGATACAAATTGTCTTCTAATGGAAAGGTTTGCATGTGTCGTCAATAATATATGTTTTCTGTTTTCTTTATGTCTATCTATATTTGTGTCTATTTCTTTTAACAAGTGTTTTGTATAACTAAAATAAATATTTGAGAGGAAAGACGAAAACTGTCAAATCTATTTATACTGAGTGACAAGTGACGAGAGCACCGATATTACGAATTTACATAAGCATAATGGTATATGCAGTTAGTAAAGTTCTATATATAATTTTGGGCACTTGCGTTGGTTAGCACAATGCTACCCAATAAAAAATAGTTAATTATTAATAGAATCGGTTTAAATAAGATTTTAAAAGATTTTGGGTTAGTATAATAAGAATAGGAGAGAATAAATAAATAAAGCGCGGCGTTGAGTTACGCCACTCAACACGCCATGCCTCAAATTCGGCGGAAAATGGGGAATGGAAGTAGAACGGAGTGTCTTAACACTAGGTTCTCAAGTTCCCTCTGCCTACCTTGCCATGTGCGGGATACAGCGTGAAGCTGAGTGAGTGAGTGAATGTAAATAAATAATTAAATACATTAATATGTCTTTCTATATACATTAACAAAATTAAGTTATTCCATGTTGTTATGACTGTAACTTTTTTATCATATCACATACTGGCCTCAGAAACAAGCAAATTGATGAAATTGTACAGAATTTTAATAGGAACTATAAGTCACACCCAAACATTTACCATGTGTGGCACGCGATTGAAGCAGTCTATTTTAGGGTGTTATGGTAACATGTGGAAATATTGTATATTCAAAATTCAGGTCAAATGTTTTTATATTATTGCGTATTCTTAGTTTAAGATCACATTATTTAATCTAAATATATATATCATCATTCGTATCGTAGTTTAACTTATGATATTTTTCATATTGTATAATGCCCCGATTCTTACTTAAGAAAATTAACGGGAAGTAAAAAATGGCAATATTATAACACAAAGTTCTATGATCCTATTCTGAAATAAAACTTATTTCAACAAACCCAAAATAAGCTTAGAACATAACAAATGTATTTAAAGCTAAATAATAAAATCAATCAATCCCGCAAATTCCAGAACGATGTGGACCAGTTATCGGTGGCGGGACGGGGCCGGAGCCCGAGCCGCCTCAGCCGTTGGTTACCAGGGACCCTTCGGTGTCCCTCATGAGGTGGGACAAACCACCCTCGTCGGAACGAAGACGGACGGAGCCAGTGTCTTTGGCTACCTTGGAGAGAGATTGTTTCGTGATACCCGCTCATGCGCTAGACCGGTTCCTGCCTGATGGTGTCCCTGTAAGTCACGTGCTATTCTTTGTTTAAAATTTGTTGAAACTAAATGATGAAAATGTTTCACGCTTAAACAAAAAAATATATTTATTAAAAAATCCCATATATATCTTAAAATAATTCTTATAAGAAACATGTTGGAAACCGTAATATTAACATTAATTAGCCGCTTAATTTATTTATAATATATAATAGTATTTTTTATCTCGCCTATGGTTGGGTAGGCACTCTGTTCCCTTTAGCACCCTTAGATACCCCACTTACCATCAAATTTGAAGCATTGCATGTTTAGTGGCGAAACTCAATGACGCGCTTTGACTATTTACCAGAACAAAGAATGATGCCACAACAGGCCTCCTAATATTTTTTTTACATTATTAATTAATCCACTACATTTATTTGTTCTTTCAGCTACCTGTACCTCCGCCAACGCCGGAGAAAGGGATGGCGACAAAGACTCAAAACTCCCTCAGCATACTCGAAGTTGCCGATCCAAAGCTTTGTATATTAGCGCATTTAATGAGCCCCTTAGAACCTATAGAGCCTATCCTAGAATCTCCCCTTGCCAAACCCTTGACGAAACAGAAAACTGCCGCCGCGGAACTACTTAACGACGTGGCCCACGCGAATACAGCCGTTGGCGGAATGTTATTAGCTAATATGGAAAAGAATTCAGAATTCCCATTCATAGCTTACTATGTAATAAATACTACGCAAACTGATCCATTGCTGTTCTACAATAACATGAGAAGTGCCTCTTTGTCAAAATTCGATCCAAAAACTATAAGGTACTCCGCAGCCCACACTTTAGATTTGTACAGTGAAGTGGCCATGATCTGTCGGCCTCCGTTCAATGATCTCGCTGGTGGACCAAAAAAATCGCATACGCCCACTACTGGGTTTATTATTAGTGTTTATAAGGTAAATATAATATTTATGTGTCCAGACGTAATTATTTATATCAAAAAAAAAAATTAAGTCCTTCTAATATTGAAAGCAAAGTCTATATATCTTCTTAAACTGGATATCCTGAACACAATCATTAAAAAAATTATATACTTATAAATTAATTCAACTATATATTAATTTACAAATAGAATTGAGGCCAAGAGTGGCGCAGTTGCACAAGCTTGTGACTGTAAACTCGACAGGTTGTAGGTTCGATTCCCATTCGAGGCAATTAAATATTGAATTATAAATTGTTTGTTTAATTAAATCAAAAAACTTTTCCTATTAAAAGTTTCTACTACCAAATAGAAATTAAAGACATTTTGCTCAACATTTCAGGTGTTCGAAGGAGATGACGGCGAACGCTTCGAAAGAAACTGGCTATACTGGACAGGAGCACGAATGCTCTACCGACACCTACCACACTCGGTCGGAATGAGGAAAATCGCGTTACACAAGTCCGTAGCAGCTCACGGCGATAAAATGTATCTATTGGTGTGTGAATGTGCTAATTTGTTAGATGATTTGTCCGGCGCGGCCATGCTGGTGACGGCGCTGAGGGCCAGGTTATGCGGTTATACTGGCCTGTACAGACCTATACAGACTTTTTAGTAGCTGCATGGTTGCTTAACTTGGGATTTTAAGTCTAAGTAAAAGATAACGTTTACATATACATTTTGATTGTAACTCTATTTTGCAGTGTAAGTAAAGTAAAGTAAAAATCTTACGATCGAGAGGATTAATCTTTCGATATTAATCATAAGGGAAATACAGTGTGTGCCAACTAAGAAACATAAAATTTAAAAAGAACTTACGACGTTGGTAGAATATTAATACACCCTTTAATTAAGGACGTGTATATCTCTGGAATTATATAAGAAATTATCCAGTAAAGAAAAAAAATACTATTTTTAAAATCCCAAGTGGCAACCTTAAATCTGAAAATTATGTAATTGATCTGTAAGAGGTTTTATGGGAGCATCATTTTAAGAGCTTTGAGGAGTTTCCTTGAGAATTGTTGGTATTAGATCGCTACTAGTTTAGACTTATTTCTAGCATATATATATAATAAAAGTCTCATCGAATTATTGTATTTTTAAATTTTTGCGCGGCACTCTCTAGTATTACTATGAAAAAATATTATTATACGAGTCAATATATAAATGATTAAATAAAGAAAATATAGTTGAACAAAGCATATACATTATAAAATATATAACATTTACATGTATAAAAAAACTGCCATCTAGAAATTAAAAATGCGATCTTTTTCTCGGTTTTAACATATCCTGTAACATATCATTGAACAGGCAGATACATTACAGATTAAAAATCTATAAAACATCTTCATGGCGACATTTTAACTCTAATTTATATATTTAAATAGCAAATGGACAAGTTTTAATCTGCTTAAATATATTCAAGGCCAAAAATTTATTATTACTTTGTAAATAGAATTTTCAACACTAAGGAAACTTGAATATTGAGATGTTTATTTAATTTAACTATCCAAGCTTTATATAGTAATAGTATTATGCAAATTCTCATAATTATTATGTAGATAATGTTATAAACAATAAAAAAATCTGCTGATGGCAGTCGAGTATTAAAGCGAATAGTGAGATAAAAAGTTCAAATTAGTAGTTTGATAAAGTTAATCGCAGTACAGCATGGTTTTCAGAGGCCCAAAAATTATGTAAAAAAATATTAAAATGAAAATCTTGCACTGCACTGTCAGAAATATCTTTAATATATATATTTAAGGCATAACATAGGGGTGTGTTAGCGTTACACAGTATAATTATACTATTTAACTCACCAACTTCTAAACAAATTGTATTTTTCATTCTTCATGCACTTTATTTCATAAGATTCATTTCATGTCATTTTTTTAATTATGACGTTTCGAGCGTGCCGGTTGAGCACGATTTCATAAGATTAATAAATATTATGCTACGCGTCATCTGTCAACTTTCCCGCCTTTTTATATTTATAATGTCATGACAATATTTTTTTTTTAAATATCTATGACATTGACAGCAATGCTGACACACCCACGAATTAAATATAAATAGATTTAGAAGGCACTAACAATTCAATTATTCCAACGCGATTATTTTACTATGGTGCTAAACTAGTCAATTTGAATGCTAGAAAGCTTGCTATATTTCTGACATGCTCACTTTTAACACAGCGAAAAAATATTAATTAATTATTGTATTTTAACAGTACTAGGAGAAAATGTCGATTATAATTAAGTGATTAAATTAATATCTTTCGCGACTCTCCCTTTGCCAACAGAATGCCTTTCTCAAGTAGTTATAGATAGTATAAAACCTCAATTTTAAATTTTTATTCACAACGCAGTATTTCTTCACTTTTTAAAATATATAGAGCAACTGTTGTAGCTTACGTTAAAGAATTTCCTACGAATATCTAGAATCAAGTTAGATTCTTTGTACTTTTAAATATTAATCAAATTGAATTAATTTTGTTTTGTGATTTTCGTACAGTAAAGATTTTTATGGAATATTAATTACAGAACTCGCATTGTTCAACCTATAAAAGAATCGATTTCGCTTTTTGCAAGCTTTGTTTTCGATACGACCAGTCAATTTCATACTGGACCATGTTAATTTTTTTAAATAATTTTAGATAAATTCAAGAAAAAATTAACTTTTGCAATAATTAAAAAATATACATATCTAATTTGCATATTTTTTCTATACTTAATTTTTTAATTTGTATCATTTTTACATTTATTTTTCTTTACACTGTAAACCAAAAGGTACTAATATTTATATTCGTATATTATGCGTAGTTTGATTTTAGTCTAAGCTTTATATAAGTAATACATGTCAACACACTGCCATGTTTATCACTTATCATATATCTCTTAGGTCTACTTCACATTTAAATTAAAAAATGTTAAGAATTTCGCAAAATTACTCACTATTTTTAAAATGCAAATGTTATTTAATATCCTAATTTCAGCTGCTAATAAATAAAGTATAATTTTAATTTCACCTCCATATAAAATTACTAAAAGACGTACAATACAATCGCGAAGTTTTGGCCTCTAAATTTAGTTGCAGATTTATTTTTTGGATTTTTGTTACCTTTGATTATTTATACCGAGTCTACTATTAAGTGTATACTAAACATTAGAAAAACTGACTTCGTGGCGGCCACAACTTGTAGATGGTTTTGTAAGTTATCCTACTGTGACACACAATTATCAACTATGTGCTCATTTTAAAATCATATATGGAGGATGCTCAATGATTGTATTATATTGAGGAAATTATACAAAGTGTTAAAATAAAATTTAACTTAATTGCTAAAAAGAAATAAAATATTTTATGTAAAGAAGATCTTTATTATTATGGCATCATTTTTAGATATACCTATCAAAAATATTTTATTATCTGTTGAATTATTTTTTTTGTAATTTAAATGTCAAATTACCACTACGTATATAAAAGTTGCTGTTTGCATTAATTTAGCAATAAATATACACCCTAGTGCCGGGTTGTACCAATTTAGGTTATAAGTTGAAAACGATTTAGAATAATCATTTTTAGCTTCAAAAGCTAGTTTTCATTGTGGGCGAGGCTCTTACATTTAGAAATGTAAATTTGAACTATTTTTATAATAAAATAATTTAATTAAAATAGTATTTTTATTTATCATAACTTCTAATCTTAAAGTTGCAACTTAATTTTATGGTATTAATAAACAATCACTAAATAAGACAATAGAAGACAAATGAAAAACAGAATACAAGAATTTCGATGTATGTAGTTACAATAAAATAAATATATGACTTAATTGGCTTAAATACTTACATGGTTCCCAAGAGACGCAGGTTCAATTCCCGCTGTGTTCTTATTGACAATTAAATTAAATTAAATTAATTGTTCCTTCAATCTATCCTTCAATCTTCTTCTTTCTTGCATTAATCCCGGCGTGTTGTGCCAATCTAGTAGTCTGTCTTCCTACTGAACATACTCGACTTTGCAAATTCAAACCAAAATATTCTTTATTCAAAGAGGCTTTAGCAAGCACTTTTGAATCGTCACGTACACAAAATTACCACCAGCTCGGAATGCGGTTCTGCTAAGAAGAGCCGGCAAGAAACTCAACAGTAGCTCTTTTCAATATTGAACAAAGTTACAATTTCATCGTTTAATACAATGGTGACTATCCTGCATGAAATTCAAATGACCTTAATTTAATACATTTTTTATCATTCAAATATTCTTGGAAAGTGACGCTTTCTTAATTAACATTGCTTTAACATTTACTTTAAACTTCTCTAGTGGCAAATTCAAAATACGTATACTCAGACCCATAAATGATTTATTTACTTTTTGGAGGCCATAACTAGGCGTCACAAGTTTGTCGTTTTTTCTCGTCCCAATCGTGTGTCCTATCACTGCTTTTGCTAAAGCACTGAATATGTTGCCGGACAAACAAAATATTGAGAAGCAACCGTAAGAATACCTGCATCCGGCAAAACCTCTCGCAGAGAATCTCAAGCTCTAAGATTATAAATAGATCTTACGGCTTCTTTTGCAGTATAGCTATTGAATATATATCAGCGGCGCTGCCCCATAGTAGCATCCCATAAGAAAGAATATTATGAAAATAACTAAAATAAACTAGTGGGGCAGTATAAAAGTTCGTCATTTGTCTTATTTTCTTAACTGCGAACGCGGTTTTGCTGAGTTTATCTGCGAGTATTTAAAGATGGGAATTCCACTGAAGCTTGGAATCTATAGTTATATACCTAAAAACACAGTTGATTCCGTCACCTCGACAGTTTCACTTTTAATAGCAAGACAAAAAATGTGTTTATTAACATTAGGTAATGTAAATTAATAATACATTTCGTTTCTTTTTGCATTTAACATGAGGTTATTTCCGTTAACTATTATTAATATTATTCACTTCGTCAAAGTCATCTTTAATTCTGTCAGTCTTAACTATTAGAGACATATCATCTGCGAACAGTACAATGTCGCAAGAATTCTTTGCCTAAAATGGTAGATCGTTTACATATAACAAAAACAAAAGGGGACAAAGAATAGAACCTTGAGGAATGCCCATCCTTAGAGGAGATCCAGATGATTTTACATTATTTATATTAACCTTCTGGATTCTTTGAGTTAAATACGAGGCAACAAAATCAAGAGCTGCGTCCTGTATGCCGTAGTGAGAAAGTTTTAGTAGCAAAGTTTCGTGGTCTACACAATCAAAGGCTTTGGATAGATCGCGAAATACTCCAATCACATTTTGCGATCTCTCCCATGCGTCATAGATGTGCTTGAGAGTGCAACACCCGCATCTGTCGTTGACTTGCCTTTGATGAAACCATATTGCTCCCTATGTATAGAATTGTTACTTTGTATGAATTATTCATACATAAAAACAATTCTATACTATGTACGGTTCATACGGTACGCTTACCGACGTGGTGGTTTAAGTCCCCCACACTAGAATTACTTCGGTAGACGGACACTAGAATTAGATCGGTGTAGCAAGTAGAATCTTTTCCGCATCAAGCGATCCCAGCGACGGTCCAGCGAGCGACAGTGAGTTTCAGAATGAATTTCGCTGAGTCCAATCTGAAACTCTTCAGAAAGCACTACCGCCACATCATTTTTAACAGCAAATGACCCATTCCCCGGACCTCCGTAAGATGCGAACGTGTTCACAGTTCTGTCAATATTTTAATTTTTAATAAAATTAAAACATTTTTGTCAAATTAAATCACTAGAAATAATAGGAGTGTATAACTTCAAGAAGGTGTTTCAATAATTGCTCAAGTTCCGCGATCCCTGGGCGCCTGGTACTTTACTCATTGTAGCCGACTGGTGACTCCGCCCCTACGGCCTTGGACATCATCAACCTTTCACCTCCGCATTGGGCCCGCCTCTAAGACCGTGCGAGTGGACGACGTTCTTGGTGCGTACCTAGCATTAGTATACTCTTACGTTTACTGTAAGCCTAGTACTGATGGAGTCTCAAATAAATAAATCCTTGTCAGAATCGGACCTAAACCAGCCAGAGATGAGTACCCCTCCCAGCTATGTATTCCAGCGGGTCAAAAGAAGCATTGATCAAATTGATGAATCAATTATAAAACAACTCGAGGATTTTAAGGACGAAATGAGGAAAATGTTTAGTGTCTTTTCTCTTAAACAGGAAAGAGAGATACAAAGTATGACGACCACACTGAAAGAAATTCAGCAATCTAATATTAATATAGAGAGTTCCATTATCTTTCTCACAGCACAAAATGAAGATCTTAAAACAAAAGTAGGTGTTTTAGAGGAGAAGGCCAAGCAGGATAGTAATTACATTAAGCTACTTGAAGACAAGATTGAAACAATCCAAATCGGTGCCCAGAAACCCAACTTTGTTATAAAAAATGTTCCTCGTAGATCCAACGAAACTAAAGAAGACTTAATGGATATGGTATTATGTCTCTCAAAAAGTATAGACTGCGCAATCAGCAAGCAGGATATAAAAGATATATATAGAGTACGTGGGAAACATAGTGAAAAGATGAATACCCCAATAATAGTTGAAACTGGCTCTACTCTAATTAAGACAGACTTTGTGAAAATGGGTAAGACATTTAATATTAAACACAAATCAAAGTTATCCTGTAAAAATTTGGGCTTTAAATCGCAAGAGGATACGCCCATTTTCCTTTCTGAACATTTAACTTCGAAGGGCTCTCGACTATTCTTTCTTGCTCGTGACTTGGCTAAGTCTGGTAGTTATAAATTCTGTTGGACAGCTTATGGTAGGGTTCTGATTAAGAAGGATGAAAGGTCACCAACAATAACCATAAGAAATGAACAACAGATTCAACAACTACGAATGAATAAATGACTAGGTTCAACTTTCAAAATACGCATGCATAAGTTTAATAGTACAGAGGGAATATTGTCTTACTTCGTCGTAATATCTTTACTTTTCTCCAGTTATGTTAATATTGTGCTGATATTTTTTTGTTATTGTATTATAGTTATACTAAACCATTGTCTCTTTGTAGCTGTAAATCACTTGTATGTAAAAAAATCGAATAATGAATATTTCAATAGTTATAGTTTACGCATATCCAACACTTCAGTCTACAACACTTACAAAAAACACACTTATTATTTTTATGTATACATTCACTGCTTAAGTGCTCGCTATTCACATATTTTTAACCTATATTTTTATTACTCACATATTATTTTCACATATACTTATTCAGTAACGTCTCATTGTCATACATATATGTACACACTATTCTACAAATATTCACGAACAATAAAAATCACGTTTACCTTGTTAGCACACATTTTTAAAGAAGCATTACCAAAGGATACATATTTTTCAATTATTATGATAAATAATGGATAATTCACTACACACTGTGAATGATATTGATAAAATAGAGATTGCTCAAGCAATACAATGCGATTGTACGGAACTAAAGAAACGTTTGAATATAAAAAGAGATGACTTTACTATAATTTCCCAGAATATTAGGAGTATTCTATGTAATTTTGATAATTTTATAGTCTCATTATCTACTCTTAAATTTGAGACGGATGTCATAATCTTGACAGAATGTAGATTAAGTCCCAATAAACCTATTCCGCACCTCGATAATTACAATGCTTATACTACAACTCACCATTTGAACCAAAATGATGGAGTTACTGTATATGTAAAAAATAATTTAAAATGTACTGTTAAAGAAATAATACTTTCACAGGCGTCTTGCTTACAGCTTGATATACTAAATTACACTATCTTGTGCATATACCGATCTCCTTCAAATATAAACACTGATAATTTTATAAATTCTCTAAGTTGTCATCTGGATATGCTAAAACCTCAAAAAAATATAATTATAGCCGGTGATATAAACATTAACATTAAATACAAAGAATCTGAATTATCTTATGAATTAACGAATAGAATAAATTACCTTAACATGCTGGCACTGTATGGAATATTGCCAGGGCATACACTGCCGACTAGGGATAAAAATTGCTTAGACCACTTTATGCTAAAAATTTATAAACGAAATGTCTTAGCATCTATTGCCATCTTACACACCAGTATAACAGATCATTTTACTACTTTTTTATCCCTAAGTAAAACAAAAAATGTTAATGTAAGTCATAAAACTAGATCTACTGTAGATTTTGAGCAAGCTTATAAGTACCTATTAGAAAATAATCTGTCTGATTTACTTTTCTGTAATGACCCGGAATTATTAAATAATCTTCTAATTTATAAATTAATTGAATCAATAAATAAAAATACAGTCATCACGAAAATTTCAAGCAGTAAGCGCATAATGAAACCTTGGATCACTGAAGGGCTTCTACGTTGCATAAAGAATCGCAATAAACTACAAAAAAAATATAAACGCGATCCATACAATGACATAATAAAAATATCATATCTTAGATATCGAAATCACTGTAATAATCTTATAAAAAAAATAAAAAGAAAATATGAAAGAGAATTAATTACTAAAAATATTAAAAATAATAAAATACTATGGAAAAATATTAAGGACATAACATATACGAATCAATCTAAGAATCACAACGATGAATTATTAACTACAAAATCTTCTCCTCTACAATCAGTTAATTACATTAACGACTATTTCGCTAATGTTGGAATTAAACTTGCTCAAAAAATACAACAAAATCACAACGTTTCTTACACCAACCATAAAACAAAATCACCGCAAGCCAATTCTTTTGTAATAATAGATACAGACGCTGACGAAGTCTATAGTATCCTAATGGGTCTTAAAACACATAGTGCCCTGGGTTGGGATAATGTTCCAACACGATTTCTAAAGCATATAAGTAGAGATATTGTTCCTATAATTACACATCTTGCTAATCTGTGTTTTAGTAAGGGAGTTTTTCCAAGTCTGCTCAAACGAGCGATTGTAACACCAGTATTCAAAGGAGGGGATAAAGATGATTTAAGTAATTATAGACCTATTTCTGTCTTGCCACCAATATCAAAAATAATTGAAAAACTCATAAATAAGCGGTTATTGGAATATCTAGAACGATTTGGAATACTATCAGACTCTCAATATGGTTTTCGACATGGTATTTCCACTGAAGATGCAATTGGTGCAGTATCTAAGCTAGTCACTGAACAACTTAACCTGAGTAAGAAATGTCTAACTGTTTTCTTGGACATAAAAAAAGTTTTGGCACTGTATCTGTCCCGCTGCTTGAGGGCAAATTAGATCACATCGGTGTTCGTGGAATGGCACTCGAATTATTGAGAGACTTCCTTTCAAATAGAAAACAGAGAGTTAAAGTAAATCAATATGTCAGTGAAGATATGGATGTTTTATATGGTGTTCCTCAAGGCAGCGTACTAGGACCCACACTTTTTCTCATTTATGTAAATGAGATTTGTAGTTTACGACTTGAAAACGGGAAAGTGTTTTCGTACGCTGATGACACTGCTGTTGTTTTTACTGATAAAACTTGGCAAGACGTCCGACTTACTGCTGAAGCAGGCTTGGCAAAAATATCCGAATGGCTAGGTGAAACCATGTTAACCCTAAATATTGCTAAGACTAATTTTATATGTTTTAGTATTTGTAATCGTTCCCAACCCCCCAAAGATTTTAAAGTCAAAATACATATTTGTGGCAATGGAAGAAACACCAACTGCAATTGCCTAACCATTGATGGGGTATCATCTACTAAATACTTAGGTGTTATAATCGATCATAGGCTATCCTGGTATTCGCAAATTGATCAAGTTGCTAACAGGGTCAGAAAATTAAGCTGGATATTCAGAAAATTGAGATATGTATTACCCAAAAGTATTGCCTCTGCGTCAATTGTCCCCAGAAACCCTTTAAATGAAGTATATATATCACTTGTACAATCGGTGCTATCTTACTGCATCTCTATATGGGGCGGTACCAAAAAGACAAAATTTCTTGAATTAGAAAGGGCTCAAAGAATGTTAATCAAGTGTATGTACTTTAAAAAACTTAGATTCTCAACTGAACATTTATACCAACTAAGTTCACTACTCTCTGTCAGGAAATTATATATAACTCAAATCATATTAAAAACTCATAAGTCAGTTTATTATGATGGTGTAACGGACGCTAAACGAAGAAAACACAATATAATTAAAATTCCTCAAACAAATACTAGATTTGCTTCGATGCAATTTGTAAACCGATGTGCACAATTGTATAATGAAATAAATAGGCAAATTTATATCTATCCTAAAAATAACCGTGATTGCAAAATAATCATCACTGATTGGATCAAGACACTTACATATCAAGACACTGAGAATTTTCTTACACTCACACCCGCATAAAAACATACACACACACACACACACATACACATACACATACACACATACACACGCACACACTTACTTTTGATTTTGATTTATATAATAGAACCACCATATCTGTTATAATTGTATACTTTTTTTTCTTATGTATTTGTTAGACAGATAAAACTAGATTGTATTGGAAGAGCGGGGTCTCCTAATACAGGCAACACTTGCTTAAAAGGAGATCTCTGTGACAATTGTAATCATGTAAAATCTGTCGAAGAAATAAACTATTTTTTTTTTATTTTTATATTTTTTTTTTAAATGACCCATTCTTTATGAACCGGTAACTTTGTCCGATTTTGCGGGACTTACTACCCTTACATTGAGTTTCCTGGAGGAAAGCGCACTGGACCCGACGTCTCATAGATACATCTGCATCGTCTGGTGTAAGATGTGCCTACGCATCATTTAGCGGCGACGCCCTAGTCGTACCCAGTTTCGATCTTTTCATTTTCATTAAAGTGGCGGTATTAGGTTAGCGGTTTTTAAATTATTCGATCTGTCATTCGACCTCCAAACACCTTTACATTGGAAAAATCAGGGGAAAGGGGAATAGGATTGGTAGAAATGAGGAGAAGGGTAATTAAAAGAGAGGGGCACCACTTTTATGTACTAGACGGAGGAATAACAATGGTGGCTCGAGGATCCGGGGTCGCGTACCCTTATACCAAAGAACAAATATTGGACAGATATCTATCAAGGCACCCTCTTCGTTCTGAGAGTTCGGAGAAACTTCTTTCTCGAAGTTAGAAATAACTTGACTATTAGCCCCAGGCAATTTAACTATTAGTTCACAAATTTGAAAATATTTTTCCCGATTCTAACTGGAGCAGGAACAGCATGGGTATTCAAAATTAAATAATTTGAGAAATTCTACTGAGATCTTCTAATATTATATTCCAGTTTTCCAGGGTCTTCTTTTTTTTTCTTTTTTTTCTTTTTTTCTTTTTTTCAGGGTCAGTTTTTTTATAGTCGTACGACGTAATTGGTAAAACAAAGATATGAAAAGTACACGCCATTAATATTGATACTCTATTCAATCAGTCCAGAAGCATACACCCTGCGTGTTGTTTTTCTTTTATTAAAAGCTGTGGTTTTAGATTTTTCCTTAGTAACGTTATAGCAACAGATCTCCTGTTGCTATTAACGTTAACCACTTGGACCAAAACATAGTCGTCACTAAAAACTTTTTGCCGTGTGATCCCGGCTTAGAATAGGATCACCCTGGTACTGATGGTGTTGTAAGAGGCGACTAAAGTGCGTGTGGTTGCTAGTAATGGCAACACGCATGGGCAGACTCGACCGGATTGTTACCACCCCCGGCATTTAAGACCGGCGTTAAGTAGTGGCTTAGGTCACTGCGTTTCGCATTAGGCAATGCCGGGCCCCGGTGCCCATCCACCTTAAAGGACGGCAACGCTCCTGTAGCTCCTCTGGAGTTACACGGGGCCGTGGGCGACGGTGATCACTTACCATCAGGTGACCCGTACGCTCGTTTGCCGTCTCTTCCATAAAAAAAAAAAACTATGGAGACCCGAGGCCACAACGGCACAAACGTGTAACTGTAAACGCAACAGCTTGTGAGTTCGATCCCTACTCCATGTAATGAAACATTTAGTATTTTCAAATAAAATATTTAATGTTTTAATTTCTTAGCTCTGGTCACAGGGCAAAGCGCGGCTTTGAGTTCCGCCACTCAACACGCAATGCCTCAATTCCAGGTTTCTTTTCTAAGTACCCTCTACCTACCCTGCCATGTGCTGGATGCAGTGTGAAGCTGAAACGGAATAAAAAAGGAAATAAAAAAATTGTCTATAATTACCTTAAAGTTGCTGATATTTCCGACGTAACACCAACTTAACCCACTGTTGGCCTTGTTCTGGTATCCAATTATTTTATAGGTTGTTAAATTTAAATGATGAATTTGATACTCGGCTTCACGCTGTATGCCGCACACGGCAGGGAAGGAAGAGGGAACTTGGGAACCTAGTGTTAAGACACTCCGTTCCCCACTTTCCGCCGAATTATGAGGCATAGCGTGTTGAGTGAATTTGTTAATATAATAAAATTTCTTTAATGGTCTTTAATTTTACTTTCTGAAGTTAACGGTGTGTGAACCTAACAGCTACACAATAGCATGTTCTAAAATAATAGGCCTAGCTAGACGCACGTACACCAACATATATTTAAAAATTGTGTTGGTTTGTCTTTATAGCTATATTTTCATAATACTCTTGATTAATATGATTTCCTACAGATAAGACAGTGTTGGGCATATCTTGAAGGCGTTTAGCAATAACATCAGCATTTTCCTTTTTAATTTGACGCGTTAGAGTTAGTTCTTGCACAATTTGTATTTCATATGAAGCCTGTCGTGGCGCAGCGGCACAAGAGTGTGATTGTAACCGACAGGTTCTGGGTTCGATCCCCAGTCGAGGAGGAAATGAAATGTTTAATATTTTCAATTTAAATATTTAATGTTTCATTTCTTCGCTCTGGTAATAAGGCAAAGCGCGGCGTTGAGTTCCGCCACTCAACACGCAATGCCTCAAATTCGGCGGAAAGTGGGGAACGGAAGTGGAACGGAGTGTCATAACACTAGGTTTCACTTCCGTTCCATCTGCCTACCCTGCCTAGTGCGGGATACAGCGTGAAGCTGAAAATATATATATATATATATATATATATATATATATATCTTCTTCTTCTTCTTCTTCCTGGCATTAATCCCGGCTTGCTGTGCCAGGGTCTGCCTTCTTACTGAGCCTACTCCACTTTGCACGATCTTGTACGTCCTCAGTGGTTAGACCATTGGCTCTCATGTCCTGCATCACGACATCCAACCAGCGCTTCCTTGGGCGTCCGGGAGGTCTCACTCCAGGGACAGACATATCAAGGCACTTGCGTCCGACATAGTTCCTAGGCCGGCGCGCAACGTGACCATACCACCTCAGGCGACGCTCTTGGAGCTTATCCGCTATGTCACGGACTCCAAGACTACCTCGAATGAATGTGTTACGTATGCGGTCAGACCGCTTTACGCCGCACATCCATCTCAGCATCTTCATTTCCGTGACATGAAGCTCCTGAGTGTGCCGAGATAGTACTGGCCAGCATTCGCTGCCGTATAAAAGAACCGGTCGAACGATGCTCTTATATATCAGCCCCTTGAGTTTGGTTGGTATTCTGCGATCGCAGACCACACCAGTGACCTCCCGCCATTTGGCCCAGGCAGCGCTTATCCGACCGTGAACGTCGTGATCGATGCCTCCAGACTCGTGCATAACGGATCCGAGGTACCTGAACTTTTCCGCCTTAACGGCTGGTTCAGTACCTATATGGATAGTGCTCGAGTCCGGTCTCCCGCAAGCCATGTACTCGGTCTTCGACACATTTAGTTTAAGACCGCCGTTCTCAAGCGTACCATTCCAGAGGTTCACTTTACGCTCTAGCATCAGCCGGTTCTCTTCAACGAGTGCTATGTCATCGGCATACATCATTAGCCACGGAGGCTGGTCTTGGATGTGAGCCGAGACGGTATCTAGCACTACGTTGAATAAGAATGGGCTAAGAGCTGAGCCCTGGTGAACCCCTACTGTAATCTGGAAAGGTATGGTGTCGCCAACAGCAGTCCTAACCATGGAAGCGGAATTGTGATACATATCTTTGATAATCTCAATATAGGCCTCAGGGATCCCTTTCAAACGCAATGCCCACCAGATACACTGACGAGGCACACAGTCAAAGGCCTTCTGCAGATCTAAAAAAGCCACATGCAGAGCTCTCCTCTTTTCCCTGTATGCCTCCATCAAAGTTCTGAGGGCAAAAATGGCGTCCATAGTACACGATCCAGGCTGAAATCCATATTGAGACTCAGAGACAGTACACTCTCGGCGGAGCCTGATATCGATAATGCGCTCGAAGAGCTTCATGGTGTGACTCATAAGCTTAATGCCCCTATAACTACCACAATCTTGGACACTGCCCCTTCCCTTGTAAATAGGGGTAATAAAGCTAAGCCGCCACTGGTGTGGCATCTTTCCAGTGTTCAAGATATGGTTAAAAAGGTCAGTAAGTATGAGCACACCAAGAGAGCCCAACGATTTCCACGCTTCGATCGGAATTTCGTCAGGCCCCACCGCTTTTCCGTTCTTCATGCGTCGAAGGCAATTCCGAGTTTCGTCAAAGGTTATTGGGGCAACAAGTCCGAGGTTAGGCGGTGGGTCGTGATGAAGACTGCACAGATGCTGAGTGTTCAGCAGCTCTTGGAAATAGCTTCTCCATCTCTCCTTCACAGAAGCGGGATTACAGAGCAACGTGCCCTGGGAATCTTTGACGCAAAGACATTTTGCGATATCTTGCGTCGCTTTATCCCGGCCACGGGCCAGTTTGTATATGAGCTTCTGCCCCTCCGCAGTTTCAAGTTTATCATATAATGGTGATAAACTCTCACTGCGGGCTCTGGCTACAGCTTTTTTGCTGACACGTTTTGCTACTATGTACTCCAGTCTGTCTTCAGGAGAGTTGGATTTCTGCCATTTCTTAAAGGCAGCCTTCTTTTCACGAATCGAAGAATGTGTTCACAACGGCCAGATCAGACGCAGTACAGGTTCTTAGAATATTTTCGCCCTCTGTATTGCGAAGACCGTGTCCAAAACCACCGTGAACACGTTCATACGTGTCTGCAGCCTTACCGACGTGGCCGTTTAAGTCTCCTCCAACTAGAATTACTTCGGTAGACGGTATAGCAAGTAGAACCTCTTCATACTGCTCCCAAAATGACTCCTTTTCGGCCGTGCTACAGCCCGCCTGGGGGGCGTAGGCACTGATTAAGTTTGTGGTAACTCCCTCAATCAGTACCTTTACCCGCATCAAGCGATCGCAGCGACGGTCAACTTCGAGGAGTCCATTCTGAAGCTCTTCAGAAATCACTACCGCCACACCGTTTTTACCAGAAGGTGACCCAGTGTATATAAGCCGGTAACCCTGTCCGATGTTACGGGACCTATTGCCCTTCCAGCGAGTTTCCTGGAGGAAAGCGCACTGGACCCGACGTCTCGTGAGTACATCTGCGAGTTCTCTGCATCGTCCGGTAAGAGAGCCAATATTCCACGTTGCAAAGCGGAGTTTTCGTCTGGGTACTCGCGTCTTTAGCCGTGCCCGTACTTGACACGGTAGCCCTGGCCCACTTGTCGCAGGTGTAGGGCGATGTGCCTGCGCGTCGTTTAGCGGCGACGCCCTAGCCGTACCCATTCTTTTTATTTTCTTTGCCATAAATGTGGCGGTTGGCGGTTTTTAAAATGGAGCGACTGCCATCTGACCTCCAAAACCCCTTCACAGGGAAAAACCGCGGGAAAGAGGGATGGGATTGGTGGAAGTGGGGGAAGGATAATTAGGAGGGACACCACTTTTATGGACTTGATGGAGGTATAATAGTGGTGGCTCGAGGATCCGGGGTCGCGTACCCGTATGCCAAAGAACACATATCGGACAGACATATGTCAAAGACACCCTCTGGATATGAAGTATATATATATATATATATATATATATATATATATATATATATATATATATATATATATATATATATATATATATATATATATATATATATATATATATATATATATATATATATATATATATATATATATATATATATATATATATATATATATATATATATATATATATATATATATATATATATATATATATATATATATATATATATATATATATATATATATATATATATATATATATATATATATATATATATATATATATATATATATATATATATATATATATTACCAAGTGCTTTGCCCTCTATTAGTCGTAATATATTCTCTACTGCTATTATATAAAAGTTTTGAATATCCAACATATAGAGGCATAGGTAGTCTGAAATTAAGTTAAAACTAGTAGTTTCATAATTTTAAAGACATTATCAATGCAATAATTCAAATAAATAATTTAATAATATATAACATAGCTAAAATATTTATATTTTATTTAATTTAAAATAACCACTTATTTAATATTATTTAGTTTCATAAATAAATATTTTTAGTACATGTCAACACAAGTCGATCTATAAAGACAGATACATTAAAATAATTAAATCATCAAATATTTCTATTCTATTGCATTTTTCCTCAAGCTTCAAGTATGGTGTCATCAGATTGCATGTTTATAATTTATTATCCTTTGAAAATAAATTTAAAAAGCTTCAAGAAAAAATAATGGATGTATGGAATGAATTAGATCTATGTTGATCTGATAGTTTTCTCAAATTGTTGTTTTTCAAAAAAACTGAAAGTTTAAATGACTCTGATTTCATTTCACAAAATTGCATCACTTTAACTGTCAATATACATGTAAGTATTATTTTTACTAAAGCAATATTATATGACAAGTTTTTTTTTTTTATGGAAGAGACGGCAAACGAGCGTACGGGTCACCTGATGGTAAGTGCTCACCGTCGCCCACGGCCCCGTGTAACTCCAGAAGAGCTACAGGAGCGTTGCCGTCTTTTTAGGTGTATGGGCACCGGGGCCCGGCATTACCTAATGCGAAACGCAGTGGCCAAAGCCACTACTTAACGCCGGTCTTAAATGCCGGGGGTGGTAACAATCCGGTCGAGTCTGCCCATGCGTGTTGCCATTGCTGGCAACGTGACTCTACCACACGCACTTTAGTCGCCTTTTACGACACCATCAGTACCAGGGTGATCCTATTCTAAGCCGGGATCACACGGCTAAAATTAAAGTTATAATAAAAATACTTAATATAATACAACAATTTATTAAAATAAAATAACAACTACTTATATCACTATTTACAAATTAATATCCTTTGTGCCCTCGAAATCTCCTTCTATTATCCAGCTGTAAAACAATAAAACATTTCAATTACAAATTAAACCATT
Organism: Eueides isabella; assembly: GCA_019049475.1. Taxonomy (NCBI): domain Eukaryota; kingdom Metazoa; phylum Arthropoda; class Insecta; order Lepidoptera; family Nymphalidae; genus Eueides; species Eueides isabella. Next base: position 13,290,436 of record CM032396.1, read on the forward strand.
ATATCATAGAGGGCAGTTCTTCAATAAAAATGTGAATATGGCGGTGAGACAATCCACATTATGAAAAATTAATAATTTTCAATTAACCACTTAACATTAAGACAAACTGTGCTGTTTAGTTCCATAACTTAACATTCAGTGCTTTGAATTAGTGTAGTATTTAAACTTAAATACATATAAAATATTATGTATGTAATAAGTTTTGGTTGTTCTTGTGTAGTGTTCATTTAAAAATATATATTTTGCACACATCAAGTGTTTTTAATTATATTGTAATATTATCAACGTGATTTTCTCATTCATAATGTTATTGCCACTAACTCTTATTTGAGGTAAGAATGAGGAGACATTTATGCAAAACTGTTTTTTTTTTATTATGAATTTTGTAGAGCATTTACAGGTTGCAGATTCAATTTATTTTCAAAGAAATAACATTACAAAAATTTTTGTTTTCATGCTGTGGTAATGAGACAAACTGCGTAATTAAGTTTCACCAATCAAAACAAAATGCTATGAGAGTTTGGTGGAAAATGGAGAATGTAAGTGTCTTAATAGATACAGATACTTTTAACACTAAGGTTCCAGGCTTCCTCTGCCTACCCTGCGATTTGTAGGATACAGTGTGAAGCTTAAAAAAAAAGGCAATGAAATTATTTTTCAACATATTATGTCATAAAAAAATTTTACTTTTTAGTATAGTTACAACTCACCAATGACCTTTTACATTCGAAGAAACTTTGTCTTAATTGCAAGCATTCAGAAGGTACACTAGCGTCTTTTAAACATTCTCGAGGTGTTTTCTTATTCTGTAATTAATAAATGAATGTTTTTCTAACATTATTTTTCTATCAATATTTACAATAAATATAGAGAATAAATATATAAATGATATATTTTTAAAATTTAATATAATATTATGGAGATAAAGTAAAGTAAAGATAAAATAAGTACTAACCTTTTTGCAACAGTCGCTACTTAATAAGCACATCTTTAAATCGGCTCTTATACCAGCGCATGGTGAATGATCAGCTAAGCCAACTTCGTCCGGACCAAAAGTAACCATTATTAGTATATTTATTTAAATATAATTTAGAAAAATATATATTTATTTACACAATCAGTGTAATTTTCGTATCTTGACATTGACATTCAGTAGTCAATATTTGACATTCCAGATTTGTTCAATCTTTCCAATCTTTTGATGGTTCATCCTTTAAGATTTTTCTTTTGTCCAATGTTTAAAGGCTTAGGTATTATTTGTAATATTTTACACACATAATAATAAAATAATTAATGTTAATTGTTTAAAAAATTACATATTTTCACATTATAGACATATATCTCCATAATACAAACATTTTAATACCTGAATCTTAAGGAAGAAGTAAGTTCTTAATGTATATATTTACATCTTGTTCATTATTTAACATATTTCTGACTTATTATTGAATAGTTTTTACGTGATATAATATTTCTTCTCTCTTGTAGAGAAATTATTATATTTCTATAATTCTCCATCTCTTCTATATTTCTCTTTTAATACGGTAACGTATACTGAAATAAATGTCAGTTTGAAGTTTCACCCTTGACATTTGACAATTCCAATGATCAGCTGATAAGTTGTTGTGTTTATTTTTGCTGTCACGACGTTTATTTAAAGAATTGAATTGAACTGGCGCTGGTGATAAAGTTGTGCCGCGAGTGATAACAACGATGACCAAATATATTCCAATTATTAACAGAAATCTCTCTCACATATGTAATCTGAAACCTTTTAAAGATACGAAATGGTTGATGCCGAATGGAAACCCAATTGGGATGTATATTTATAACTGTGTCGCTCAAGAACGAGTGCCTATTATACTAAATGACCCTACAATTGCTACGTGGTACTCGTGCGGTCCTACAGTATACGACTCGGCGCATATAGGTCATGCTTGTTGCTACGTTAAATTAGATATCATACAGAGAATATTGAAATCATTTTTCAATATAAAACTAGTGACCGCCATGGGAATAACTGATATTGACGACAAAATCATAAAAAGAGCTAAAGAAACTAAAACTGACTTTAGAAGTGTAGCTAAAAAGTATGAACATGAATTTTGGGTTGACATGTCCAGTTTGAATATTGAAAAGCCTATGATAGTTACTCGTGTATCTGATCATATTGACACTATAGGCAATTTTGTTAAAGGACTTATAGACTCTAATATGGCATATGTAGCTAAAGATGGGTCAGTATATTTCGATACTGCAAAGTTTCCTGCTTATGGAAAATTGCAAAACATGCAAAATGATGGGGAACCTAGTGACGAGGCAAAAAGAAATAAAATGGATTTTGCTCTTTGGAAGGGTTATAAGCCAGATGAACCTTCTTGGCAAACTACTTGGGGTGAGGGGAGACCTGGGTGGCATATAGAATGTTCAGCAATGGTCAGTAAAATATTTGGTTCACAATTAGATTTCCATGCAGGTGGGATCGATTTACAATTTCCTCATCATGAGAATGAAGAAGCCCAATCATGTGCCTTCCACAACACAAGACAGTGGGCTAACTACTGGATTCATGTTGGACACCTAAAGTTAAAAGAAACAAAAATGTCTAAATCACTACAAAATACGATTCTAATACCTGAAGTATTACAAAAATATAATGCAGATGTATTTAGAATGGCATGTCTTATGTCTAATTATAGATATTCAATGGAATACAATGATAAAGTAATGGCTAATGCACAAGAAGTCCTGAACAAATTTAAATTTTTCTTAAAAGAGGTTGAAATTTATGTTAACAACAGTCATTCTAGTGAAGGAGATTATAACAATAACTTACTAAACGAACTGCAAAAAGTAGAAGAAAGTAATTTAGAGGCATTAAGAAATGACTTTGATACTGCATCCTGTATTAATTCTCTTTCAAATTTAGTTAGAATAACTAATAAATTAATGAAAGGTGATACATCAGATTTTTATCCTGTGCCAGTCATATTAATTGCGGAATATTTAATACAAGTTCTTTCAAAATTTGGTCTAAAATTATCTGAGTCTACTCAAAATGATGTCTCAAATTCATTTTTAGATGTTTTAGTTGAATTCAGGCACACTGTCCGTTTAAATGCTTTGAAGAGAAAAGATAATGAAATATTAAGTGCATGTGATATAGTTAGGGATAAAATGAAATCTATGAAAATTCAAATAAATGATAATAAAGAGAAGTCATCTTGGGTTTATATAAAATAATAAATAAAAGTAATAATATAATATTTACAAAGGCCATTTTATAATTTATTTTATATATTTTAAGAATAAATAAAATATAGTTTTAAAATTTGTTTTAATTCTGCCTAAAATCTACCCCCATTTTTTAAGTATCTATATTTGATTTATTGTGTATAGGGGCATTCCACATCAAGCGGGCAGGTAAAATTTTTTGATGTTTTTGATTTTAGTAATGTTGTAGGTATATATGTCTTCAAGATAGATAAACAATATTTTTAAAATACTATGTATAGTTAATAAGTTGTGTGACATTGAAGTTTTAACTAACTATAGCGTATTTATTATTTCAAACGCAAAAACTAAGTTTTAAAAATGTATAATTGAATAAACTTTTTGTTTTTTTAATATAATCTTGCAATCAGTCATTTGACTATAAGCAGATGCGATGTATTGCTAATATCGGGTAGGGCGCCACTCCCATCGGGGTCGACCCTTCTATATTATGTAGTCACTCCGCTCTATGACTATCCTGGTCAAATAGATCACGCCGCTTTTTGAGCCTGCGTATGGTTTCCGGAATAGTAAGCTGCAGAGCAAGTTGGTTTGGGTGCTTTTGTAGACGCAGTTTGTAACTGTCACCACGCAGTTTTATTTCGTGTTTGACCGTTGGCACCTCGGTATTTTCATGGATCTCCGCTGTTCTGATGAACCTCCAATCTCCGCTGTTCTGATGCTCCATGCATTCGTGATTTGTTTTAGTATGTAGTTTTGAACCCTCTGTACTATCATTATATTTGCATAACTTGCAGAGCCCCATAGCTCAATATCATACGTCCATATTGGCTTTAGCATAGTTATATAGATGAGTAGCTTGCTATCGATGGCTAGTTTGGAGTTTCTACCCAGTAGCCAATAGAGACCCCTGTATTTAAGGTTGATCACGTCTCATTTTGCTTGGACGTGTTGTTTCCAGGTAAGTCGTCGGTCTAAGTACATACCCAGATACTTGACAGTATCACGATGTGGGAGGATAGTGCCATTCAGCGTGACGGGTGTGCACTCCTCTTTATGAAGAGTAAAAGTTACATGCACTGACTTGGCTGCAGTTGTTGCAATCCATTTGGATAACCACTCTTCTATGTCGTGTAAGCTGTTTTGTAGAATCCGAGAAGCCTCAGCTGGACATTTATTAGAAGCTAGTATGGCTGTGTCATCGGCAAAGTCGCTGTTGTAACCTCGGGGTTATGCGGCAAATCAGACGTGTACAGCGTGTATAATACGGGTCCCAAGACTGAGCCTTGCGGAACGCCAGCAGAGATGTCGTAAAAAGATGAGGTGCAGTCATTTTCTTTTACTTGAAACATTCTGTTTGACAAGTACGATTCTAGAATTTCATAAAATGTATGTGGTAACAAAGCTTTTACTTTGCAGAGCAGCCCCTTATGCCAAACTTTATCGAAGGCCTGTTGGACATCCAGGAATACAGCAGAGCAGTATTCTTTTTTCTCAAAGGACCTTCTGATGGCTCTGCATACTCTATGGACCTGTTCTATAGTGGCGTGTTCTTTGCGAAATCCAAATTGGTGTTGAGGGATTATGGCCTTTTCTGTTAGGACCTTGTTAAGTCTGTTTAGCAAACTCTTTTCAAACAATTTCGACATCGGCAGTAAGCTTATCGGTCTGTAAGATGTTACATTTTCGGCAGTCTTTCCAGGTTTGTGGACCATAATAATTTGAGAAACCTTCCAAAGGTCTGGAAAGTGTCTCATCCTTAATATGGCATTAAATAGCGTAGAAAGATACACTACTGCTTTCCGTGGAAGATTTTCCAGAACCTTTTTATCGATAATATCAAACCCAGGTGCCTTGTTACTATTCAACGATTTAATGAGTGTGTGGATTTCTCTGGGATTCACTACTTTGAGAGGTAGATCGAGTTGGTGGTCCTGGTTAAGAACAAAGTCGATATCCGATTCGTTTGCATTTGGTCCAGAATCATTTGGTTTGAAGACTTGGCTGAGATGATTGGCAAAAACCTCAGCTTTATCTTGTGCCGTTTTGGCCCAACTACTATCTTGTTTTCGGAAAGGTGGCTTGTGATACAACGGTTTATCCAAGTTCTTGCACGCTTTCCATAACAAGAAGTTGGTAGATTTTGTAGCCGACAGGGATTCCAAGTGGGCCTGGAGAGCAGCATCATTGGCGTCCGATATTAAAATTTTCAGCTCTTTTGTGGCTTTGTTAAGAGCCTTTTTGTCATATGGATGTCTGCTGGTATGCCATACTCTTCGGAGTCTCCTTTTTTTCGAATATTTTTATCCTTATAGTATCTGAGAACAGTTTGCTCTGGGGTGAACGTTCGGCAAGTTCCGGTGTAGACATCCAGCAACATTCCTGTATAGCCATTGTTATTGTTCTAGTTGCGTCGTCAATATCAGGCTTGGTTTTCAGCTTTGTATTAAGATCTATCCGTTCATGTAGTAATTCCTGAAATGAAGACCAGTCCGTATATTTGTTGTACAGTTTTAAGTTTCTCTCCCTATGCAGAGCTGTTGGACCAACTGACAATATCACCGGAACGTGATTTTTGTCAGCATCTAGACACGTTTCTATGTGATAGAAGGGACTTGGCAAGTCCTTTACTACAAAGAAATCTATGACATCTGGCAACCTATTTGGATCGGTTGGCCAATTGATTGGCTCTGCTGTTGAGATTCTGTTCTCTACCCCTAGTGCTAGTCAATCTTGATCCCCAATGGATGTGCTTGGCATTCCAGTCTCCTCCGACAATGAAACGCGAGCCCAGGGTATTGAACAGCTCATCATATTGTACATTATTTATTTTATGTTTGGGCGGGCAGTACACTGCCGAAATATTCAATAATCCATTTCGGTCTTCTATTGTAATGGTAGCTGCTTGTATATGAGCTTGCTTAAATTGAGGCAGTTCAGTATGTTTTATACAGGATCACACAATAATGGCCGCCCCCGCATGTGCTGTGCCATCTGGGTGGTTTGTGAAATTGAATAAACTAACTAATTAAATATGTACTCAATGAGCTAACAGCATTTTTGAAAAATAAAAAAATCTTTTTTTTATATACAAAAAATGCTTAATATTTTTTTTATTTCAAAGTAGGACTCGTTTATTTTTTTTTTTATTTTTTTTTTACAAATAGATCTTGATATACAGATAATCTATACCAAGTTTCATAATGGGCCCGAAATCAGTTTAGGTAGAGCAGTTATAATGCCAGAAGGCGGCAACCGCGCTGGACAGTGGCTTCAATTTAAATATTTAATTTCTTCGCTCTGGTACTACGCAAAACGCGGCGTTGAGTTCCGCCACTCAACACGCCATGCCTTAAATTCGGCGGAAAGTGGGGAACGGAGGTGGAACGGGTCGGTGTCTTAACACTAGGTTCCCTAGTTCCCTCTGCCTACCCTGCCACGTGCGGGATACAGCGTGAAGCTGAGTGATAGTATATACAGGGACATTTGATACTTACTAGAATGCTTAGAGATATTGTTTTTATGTAAACAATTTTATATTGTATCGTTCCCACAGACTAAGCAGTGAGCAACAACGAATGTTTTAAAAAGTAATCCGTGTTGTATACGGTATTAAGGTTAAATAAGGTCCGGTAAGGGTAAATAAAACTAGATAATTGCCTACGGATATATTGTTTACTTTTTATTGGAGAACATTTTAATACATGTTTAGACAAAAACGATTTGAAACTACATTTGTAAGAAAAAACAACACTTCAGTCTTTTTTTTAACTTTTTTCACATATTCCAACACAAAAAAATATATATGGAGTACAAGATAATAGAATGTAAGTAATTCAGAACAGTGTCATAACCCATTCTTTTGTTTCATTTATTAAAGTTATAATGATTATAAGTTCTATCGTGTATATTTTGATATTAAATAACCTTTATCAAATATGGCGTAAAATATTTTATTTTTATCATCCATTTGCTTAATTTTTATTTCGGCTAAGGTGAAACAAATAAGGGTTATTTTTTTTTTAATTAAGTAAGTACAACACTAATTAGAATAACCAGATCATTGTTAGGCAAGAGTCTCACTATGTGGAAATATTTAGTTTTTAAATAAACTGTAGACTTAGATCTGACTAGATCCATAATTACTCTATAATATTACAATTGCTTCCGAATGATACAGATATATTTGTTATAATATCGATTTATATGAGTTCATACATAAATTATATCGATTATTTATACTGTGAAGTAAACGAAATTGTTTATTATTTTCCGCATTTTTAAATCACTTTTAAATAATAATAAGAAACAATACAGATTTAAAAAAAAAAGAATCGATATTTAATCGAGTACTTCACATATTATAACAATTATATCCGAACATCACTAAGTGAAACACATGCCATGTGACATTTAAGGGAAATTATGGAAATAAATAAAACAACTGTCATTTAACGAACTGCAAACGAAATATTTTTGTCTTGTATCATGTCTTCCGCCTTATAAACTTTCCACGCGACGAGATAATCTCTGACCATTTTGAACACAGTGTAATAGTTGATAAACAATAATATAACAATGGCGATGAAGTTGTGCCACGCGAACGAACTGAACAAGAGGCAGAGCTGCATTGCGACCAGCGACAATTGAAGGCAGAGTAAAATGCAGAGGAATTTCGATGGATTGCTGAATACCGACTGTAAACAGTAGATGCATGTTAATATTAACGATTAATACCTTTTATTTTATACTAAAAACTTATTTAATGATAGGGTTTGGTCCGAAATGTGCTTACAGTGCTCATAGCGCGCCAACGTTCGGTCCGAATTGTGCTTTTTACGCTCACTGTTAGCGTTGGGAATAGTATGACGCCACTTGTGACGTCACTGGCTAGTGCTTACAGTGCTGACTGATCGAAGCGTTAGCACCGTGAGCATTGACGTTATTTTGACGTTTAATATATCTTTCACGTCAATGTCACTATCGTCACTTTCTTCTATTATGGAAAATGCTTGAATGCAAGCATTTTCACAATGATTTTATAATCTTCATCGGCTACACCACATACTCCACTCATATTTATATCAAAAAGAATGTTCTGTTATGTACTTACGAATTTGACAAGTTAAACATATTAACTTGTTAAATTCATAAGCACGCTCACAAGTCGGAATTATTAATACTGCTAACAGACTTTGGCGCGCTCACTAATATCCGACTGCACGTTAGCAGTGTAAGCATCGTAAGCACTATTCGGACCACGGCCATATATTATCGAAAACTGACCACAGATTAAAACAATAATGACATATTACCTTTGTCTACTAAATAACAAAATTGTTGCTTTTAGTACACATGGATAACATTTACACCATTTTCATCCCTCGCACTTCTAAGGTGGGTCAACTGCCTCTCAATAAATATAATTTAGGCTGGGAAGACATTGTCTTGACTTGTGTCATTTAACTTGGTAGTTCTCTGTCTACTTTTTTTTTTTTTTTCAGCTTCACGCTGTATCCCGCACTAGGCAGGGTAGGCAGAGGGAACGGAAGTGAAACCTAGTGTTACGACACTCCGTTCCACTTCCGTTCCCCACTTTCCGCCGAATTTGAGGCATTGCTTGTTGAGTGGCGGAACTCAACGCCGCGCTTTGCCTTATTACCAGAGCGAAGAAATGAAACATTAAATATTTAAATTGAAAATATTAAATATTTCATTTCCTCGACTGGGGATCGAACCCAGAACCTGTCGGTTACAGTTACACTCTTGTGCCGCTGCGCCACGACAGGCCTCAGGTCTACTTTATATGTGGTATAAATATTTATAAATTTGTATACTTGTCATTGAAACGTCATATTGTTTTATATAATAAATATCTAATGCAGTGTTATGTTACGCCACTTAACATACAATGTCTTAAGAATTTGATAGAAAGTCCTGTTCTATTTGCCTAACCTGAGATGTATGGATAAAACAAAAAACACCAGTTTAATAACAATTTACTTGATAAATATAGATATTTACCAATTATAGGTAATTTTTTCAAAAAAAAAAAAATTAAAATAATTATTATATAATACAAAAACTCACATAAAATCGTATATGATGCACGTCATTGGGTATAGCGGCCACTATCGGTGTGTCAGCTATGAACAATGTATCTGAGAATCGTGCCAGCGACCCGTACGTCCACCAACGAGTGGGACACCATAATTGTACATCTGGTACTGTTACTGGAGCTGTGGAAAAAAATTGGATTTAATCTTAGCTTCACACGGTGCCCGCACATTGCAGAGTAGACAGAGGGAACTTGGGAACCTAGTGTTAAGATACTCCGTTCCCCACTTTGCCATAAGATTACCCAGGCACCAAATTTAGCACATTATATGTTGAGTGACGGAATTCTGCCTTCATACCAAAGCAAAGAAATGAACATATTTAATTGAAAATATGAAATATTTAATTTCCTTCAGTGTGGATCGAACCCACAACCTGCATTTACAGTCACATGTTTGTGATACGACAGTACTCTTAAAAATTAGGATTCATTTAAATATCAAACATGTAAAATGTAGAGCAAATAAAATTGACTAAACATTTTTTAAGACTTTTTTGTATCCATCCTTTCTCTCTCTCTCACTAAGCTTCACGCTGTATCTCGCACGAGGCAGGGTAGGAACCCGGGAACATAGTGTTAAGACGCTCCGTTCTACATCCGTTCCCCACTTTCCGCCGAATTTGAGGCATGGCGTGTTGAGTGGTGGAACTCAACGCCGCGCTTTGCCTTATTATCAGAGCGAAGAAATGAAACATTAAATATTTAAATTGAAAATATTAAATATTTCATTTCCTCGACCGGGGATCGAACCCAGAACCTGTCGGTTACAGTCACACATTTGTGCCGCTGCGCCACGACAGGCCTCAATCCATCCTTTTATTGCATTAAGCAGCAAATCTTAAAAAATTAACATATACTGTTTCCATATTTATTGAGGCAGAGAGAATTTTGACTAGGAATATTCTGTATATTAATAACTATATATATTAAGTAGCAATATATAATTATTGAGTGTAAGCATTATTTTTTGTTTTGCTAACATTGACCAGTCAAAATAAATAAATAAAAAAATGTAACCACCTAACAGTTTTTAGCTAAAAGAAAGATTTAATTATTACAAATATGTTATTGCTATATGTGATATACGTCTAGAAATAGCACATTTTTAACAATAGGATACCATTATAAAAAAACATAAAAATAACAGTTTGGGTAGGCAAGCAGCGGTGTTGAGTTCCACCACTCAACATTCGGCGATAGGTGTAGTACGGAAGGAGCTATCTTAACATTAGATTACTAAGTTACCTCTGCTTACCCTACCATAAAGGCATACTAAAAAAAGAAATAGCACTGCTATACAACCTTCATAAAATACAGCCATAGCCAATACTGCAATGTTAAGATATTAAAATCGTTGTCTCTCTGATTGCTCTAACGGGACACTAACACCTATCTCACTAACTTTCTTTTCACAACATGTACACTGAATTACCAAGTCACAGAACCACCTTGTCATCCATCTACCAAGTTTACTAACACATCACTATCAGCCTATCACACTAGCACATCTCATATATACAAGCGCATATCATCGTTTCACAGTAGCGTTCCCAACGAAACGCTAAGTCACTAACGTGTAACTCGCGCCCATCTCCCGAGGTGCCTGGCGGCTCGATGCGGAACATCCGCAAGGGAGGCGGGCAGGAGATGAGCGGCGTACCGGCCACAGAGCGCGCCCCACACTAGGCCAACTTGTTGGGCGGCTGCCGCTGTGTCATAATGCAGATACGACTGGAAGAAAGGAAAAAATAGAAAAAACTTAATATTACACTGGAAGTTTCAAACTAACTCAATGTACACTACTATATAAGGTACAAAGTTGAAAATATAACAATAAAATCTTTCAGGTCCTATGAGTCCAGATTGAAGAAAATTAAAATATTAAATATTTCTTCGAGTGGGCATCGAACACCAGGGTGGATGGAGGCCACGCCTTATATTATAATCAGCAGGTAATGCTGCAAATACGTATGTATATATATATAATATTTATTTTATCTGACACCCTTTTACCTGTAACCAGAGGAAACATATGAAAATACTAAATGTACCATTTCCTCAAGTACAAATTAACCACACAGCCTGTCATTTATATTTGCAACGACAGGCCTCAATCAAATTTACTACGAATCAATTTTAATTGAACTATGTACATAAATATTATTCACCTGAGCAAAACAACACGGAACAAAGCTACTATAGTACGCTCCAAATATAGAATTGCACAATATTTTCTTCACCCTCTTATTGAAATCCTGCCTAAGATATTCAACTTCCGCTCTTATTTGTTCCGGCTCGTGGGAACAGCTGTGCATCAGTGGTGACGTACAATGTAGGTAAAGGAACGGAAGGGAATCCGTTCCAAATAATATGAAATATATCACTGCCCTGCAAATATAAAAAAATCGTTTAATTTACTATATGTATTAAGTGACAGAATAAATAATAATTAATATGTATATTATTATAGTTTCACATTGTATTGTGCACATAGTAGGGAGGTAGAGGGAACTTGGGAACCTAGTGTTAAGACACTTTGTTTGGTTCCCTACGTGCCGCTTGAGGTAATGCGTATTGAGTTGCGGAACTCAACGCTGCACTTTGCCTTATTACCAGAGCGAAGAAATGAAATATTAAATATTTCATTTCCTCGACTGGGGATCGGACCCAGAACCTGTCGATTACAGTCACACGCTTGTGCCACTGTGCCACGACAGGCATCATATAATATTAAAAATCAATAGTTACAAGAAATATTTGATTATTTTAAATTATTTTCAATTATATTAGTACAGATTTTCATACTTACGGATAGCATAGATAAAATATTTTAACAAATGGATACTTGAGTATCAAGAAATAGGTGCACCACGACATAGCACCCAGTACAACACCTAAAACAAACATCCTGAAAAATATTAGGAAATATATTAAAAAAATTAAAATATGTATAAAAGAAATTATAAATATTATAATAAGATTGCTTTTTTTACAATAATATTTCAATGGTGGAAAATGAATATAGGATATAATATAATTTTTAAAAGATATTTTTTTTAGTAACTATGTGCTACATTTGGCTTATAACAGGGTAATCAGGGGGATCTTAGCGATATAGAGACATTTATGCTTCTTTTAGTTTGATTTTCTAGACTTTGCACGTTGACTGGTATGGCAACAAAATGACACAATTTTGTCTTATAGCCAGTGCAAAAAGAAATAACAATAATTAATTTAAGTGGCAATTGATCCAACAACTTTCATGTTTCATGAATAAAATTACACAAACTATATATTTGAATTTATAAAAATATTATAAATCCAAAATATGCGCAGCGGCACAAGCGTGCGACTGTAACCGACAGGTTCTGGGTTTGATACCCAGTCGAGGAAATGAAATATTTAACATTTTCAATTAAAATATTTAATGTTTCATTTCTTCACTCTGGTAATAAGGCAAAGAGCCGCGTTGAGTTCTGTCACTCAACATGCAATGCCTCAAATTCGGCGGAAAGTGGGAAACGGAAGTGGAACGGAGTGTCTTAACACTAGGTTCCCGGATTCCCTCTGCCTACCCTGCCTCGTGCGGTATACAGCGTGATGCTAAAAAAAAAAGAAAAAAAAAAGAAACAACAAAATAAACTTGTTTATAACTCACCTAGCTGCTACAGAAGCATGCCGCATTAGTTTAGGAGGTAACATAAAACCAAGTACAGTCATAGCTACGCATAGAAGTAGCCTTCTACTGATCATTGTCACTATAAATGCCACCAAGTGTGGGTCAATCAGGTGAAAGTTCTGGAAAAATGTTTTTGTTGCTGTTGATACATTATAAAAAGAGAAATATTTATATTTAAAAAAAAAGTTGGGCATTGAAACTGTATCTCTTGGAAACTATGGATTAAGGGCCACATTCAATTTATCTTTTTCTTGCTTCTATTTTTGTTACAACTAATATGTTATTCATAGCATTACTGTAAGTAGATTTTCTTTAACTTAATATTGATTTTTTTGTATTAACAAATAAATTTTATTATTTAAAGATAATATTAATTTTATTTTTATGTTGGAATCATATTTAAAGTAACATATTTATGAATTTCGTTAATGTTTTAACATTTTATATATAATCTTTGTCTTCTCATTTTGTTTAAGATTTTAGATCCAATACAATAAAAACATATAAAATATCGTTCGTTACCACCCCCGACATTTAATACCGGCGTTAAGTAGTGGCTTCGGTCGCTGCGTTTCGCATTGGGTAATGCCGGGCCCCGGTGCCCACCCCCAACCCCTCCCTAGAATATGAAAGCGGCACTAAAAAAGAAACTACCCCAGGAGGGTACCTGCATCTTAGATGCTGGAGAATCCCTCCCTGAGTCATCAAACTCAGGCCGCCCTTCGAATTCTGGGGAGGGCACAGTACCGCGCATTTTACAAGGCAAACGAGGCGTACGTTCCACGGCAGCCCCTGATACTCTCAGCATTGACTTTACCAACATCAGGGGCCTACATTCAAATCTGAATGCCGTCCACCACCACCTTGAGACGGCACAGCCGGCCTTGTTATTTCTGACGGAAACCCAGATTGCCCGACCGAGCGACACAGCCTACCTTCAATACCCCGGCTACAAAATAGAACATAATTTTATACCTCATGCCGGGGTTGCTGTGTATGTAAGGGAGGACATGAGTTTCCGTCGTCTTGTCAATTTTGAAGGTCGGGACCTGTCCACCATCTGGCTCCGTGTGGACATGGACGATCGTGTCCGAATCTATGCATGCCTGTACAGGTCCCATAGTGGTAATGCAGAAACGGATCGGCTCATGGAGCACATGCAATCGGCTATTGACGATGCGCTCTCACAGATCCCCACCGCAGAGGTCGTGATACTGGGCGATTTTAATGCACATAATGCCAGTTGGCTCGGTTCACGCACCACCGACCACGCGGGGAGAGCTGTATTCGACCTTGCTATGGCGAATGGATTGTCCCAATTGGTTGAGTCGCCTACGCGAATCCCGGACGTGGACAACCACAACGCCTCCTTACTGGACCTTCTGCTGACTTCACATCCAGAACAATACCAGGTTGTTGTCGATGCCCCCCTAGGGTCTTCTGACCACTGCCTGGTACGGAGTGCTGTGCCCATTAACCGCGTCAGTCGCAGAACATCAGCGACTCGTCGTGTCTGGCACTACAAGTCAGCAGATTGGGATGGGATGCGCACATTTTTCTCATCTTATCCCTGGGGGCCGGTTTGCTTCTCTTCTGATGATCCTAGTGCTTGTGCCGCTGCTGTTGCCGACGTGGTTCTGCAGGGTATGGAACTTTACATTCCTAGCTCTGTAGTGCCAATCGGTGATAAGTCACTGCCTTGGTTTGATACGTCTTGCAAACTTGCTGCTTCTGGCAAGCGCAAGGCATATCGAACCTGGGCCAAGGCACTTGTCACTAAGGATCCAAAGGTGAAAACCTTAAAAAGAAAGTATAACCGTGCCTCTAGGTACTTTAAGTGGCAAATTGCCAGAGCAAGGTCCGAGCACATCGCTAAAATCGGCGAGAAGCTTGAGAGTTACCCGTCGGGAACTCGCCAGTTTTGGGCCCTCTCAAAGGCTGCACTAAACAACTTTAACCAGCCTTCGCTTCCGCCGCTGCGCACGGAGAATGACATCTTGGTCCATACGGCGAAAGAGAAAGCTGATCTTCCGGGCGCTCTCTTTGCCTCAAACTTGATTTTGGATAACCAAGGAGCAACGCCGTCAACCATCCCGCGGTGTCAGAGCTCAATGCCTGACGTTAAAATCAGTCAGAAAGCTGTTAGGCGAGCTCTCTCTTCCTTGGACATTCACAAGTCGAGTGGGCCAGATGGCATCTCTCCTCTTGTGCTCCGTTCATGTGCTCCTGAGCTGACTCCGGTGCTAACGCGTCTCTTTCGGCACTCTTACTCAGTCGGCGTAGTCCCAGATTCGTGGAAGAGCGCTCTTATCCACCCGATCCCGAAAAAAGGCGATGGCTCCGATCCAACTAACTACAGGCCTATTGCTATCACCTCCCTGCTCTCCAAAGTTATGGAGAGCTTAATCAATAGACAGCTCTTGGTTTATCTAGAGGATCATCGATTGATTAACGACCGCCAATATGGCTTTCGTCAGGGTCGCTCAACCGGTGATCTTCTGGTTTACCTAACCCACCGCTGGGCTGCAGCTATTGATAGTAAGGGAGAGGGCCTGGCAGTTAGTCTGGACATGGCGAAGGCCTTCGATCGTGTGTGGCATGGGGCGCTCCTTGCGAAACTTCCATCTTACGGGCTTCCCGAGAATTTATGCAAGTGGATCGCTAGCTTTCTCACTGGGCGCAGCATCAAGGTCGCTGTCGACGGTTTTTGCTCTGAATTCATGCCCGTGAACGCTGGCGTCCCCCAAGGCTGCGTGCTGTCCCCTACGCTATTTCTTCTGCATATCAATGATATGTTGGAGGACTCTAACATACATTGTTATGCGGATGATAGTACTGTGGACGCTGTATACTTCGGCCGTGCAAGTCTTTCTCGGGAAAACGTCGACCAGTGCCGAAATCAACTTGTGTCTTCCGTTGAGGCATCCCTCAACAATGTCTCCGTATGGGGTGAAAAGAACCTAGTTCAATTCAACCCCCGGAAGACACAAGTCTGCGCGTTAACCACTAAAAAAACCCCATTTGTCGTATCACCAGTTTTCGAGAACACTCCCCTTAAAGCCGCGCCCTGTATCAGTATATTGGGCCTCAGCATTTCGAACGACTGCCAGTATCGCGATCATCTGGAAAGCAAGGCCAAGTTGGCCTCGAAGAAACTGGGGGTCATCAGCAGAGCGAGACAGTATTTCACGCCAAAACACCGTCTGGCCCTGTACAGGGCCCAGGTTCGGCCTCATATGGAATACTGTTCTCACCTCTGGGCTGGTGCACCCCAGTATCAGCTTGAACCATTTGATCGCGTACAACGTAGAGCCGTTCGAATCGTTGGGGACCCAATGATCTGTAAGGGGCTTGACACTTTGGCTTTGCGTAGAGACGTATCTTCACTGTGCGTTCTCTACCGCATTTATCACGGGGAGTGTTCTGGAGAACTGTTTGACTTGGTACCTGCCGCCGAATTTTCTAACCGCACAGTCCGCCACAAGTTACTATACCATCCACAACATCTGGATACGTGGCAATCTACTACTGTGCGGTTTCGTAGGAATTTCCTTCCACGCACCATACATCTCTGGAACGGCCTACCCGCGGCAGTATTTCCAGGTCGATACGACATGGGTACCTTCAAAAAGCGCGTCTACGTACACCTCAAAGGCCGGCAACGCACCTGTAGCTCCCCTGGTGTTACACGGGGCCGTGGGCGACGGTGATCACTTACCATCAGGTGACCCGTACGCTCGTTTGCCTTGCCTTTTCCATAAAAAAAAAAATATACTAATCTTCAATTAATTCGAATTATAATTTATAAAATATTATGTGTTAATTACCATTGCTTGTGTTGTATAAGAATTTGGCAGCCACCACATTGTCCTGTACAAATTTAAGAACTGTGATCCCATAGCCACAAGTAAAAATATAAATGACATAACTTCAAATAACAATTCTCCATCTCTGGGTATGTATGGGAATGGAATGTGTTTTGGAGGCATTGGACTGTCAGATAGTTTAGATTCACCTGGATTGCTTGTTGGTGAGAGCCGTGGTCTGGCTCTCTTACCATTTATGTCATCATCTAACAATGATGGGGGTACTCCCTAAAAATTAGTAGAAAATTTTCAATTAAATACAATTAAGAATAACTCATTAAAATTTAACAATTATCAGTAAAACAATATATTTTAGTTTATCACACTGACATGTTTTTTATTGGAATTTATACACAAGGTAATATACCCACCTTTTTGGTCGCTCCAGATGATTTCTTTGATCCAGGAGCTACCATTTTGCAAGCAATTGGGGGTAAAGGACGTTTAACAAGCGGGTCTTTAATAATTTTCCTCCGCCTCGAAAAGGCAGTGGACGAAGTATTGCTAACTTGGGAGTTAGACCAGCGTCGAGCCAAGAGTATGGTCAGGCAGCCAACAACCGCCGGTAAGAAGAATACGACAAAGGGGCCACTTTCATTTTCGTTACAACTCATCACTTACATGATAAAATGGAACAAAATAAATATTTCGAATTTACACACTCGCTGTTACGCGTCCGTCCGTCAAAATTGATTTGACATATCGAAAACATTAATGTAGCCATTGATTGAAATACGTTCCATTTTACACAATATGTATGTAAAGTATATATACATATATACGTATAAATAAAGAAGTATTCTTTTATTTTATATGAAATAAAATTATTGTGCTTTTATTTTCTTCTTTGAAAGTAATAATTTATTATCGCAATTGTTTTAATAATGTTTCTCTCTTGCATTATCTGTTCGGAACGTCGAGTGTCAAGTAACTTCAACATTATGTTCGTATTATAGAAAGTCTTATTCTTCAGGAAATAAGGAACATAATGCATTAATGGTGTTTGCTGTCCGTGTTGCTCCTGTTCACAATAAATCGATAATGTGAATTAATGAATTTACCGCCGGTTCCAATCTTTAATAAATATATTAGTTGAAATGTGATTGTAAAATGGTATATTTGTAATTAATAAATAGCAAAATGTCATTTGCCATACTTTGCACGTTTGTGTTAACATTTTATGTAGTAATTTGGTTTTTTGATGCATTTTTTAAGGTAACTTTTTCGAGCTTGTACAGGATGAAATATACAGTTGAAAATAGAAATATATGAGTGCACAAAATAAAAACTTTTTTCTGTTCACAGAGCTGTATGCATTACCCGTATTACGCATTTTTAGAAGGAACAGGGCTAAAAGTTGGAATCTTTAATTTTTCTTGGACGACGAACGCATTCAATAGATTTATATACAGATGGAGCAAGAATTTAACTAGAATTCTTCGCAAGTGGTTTAACTTTGGATATCTATTTACTATTGGAATATTTCTTCCATTTGCTTTATGGACTCTTTTGTCATTCATTTTTGAGCATTTCCATGAATCTATTCAACTTAACAGTGTGCCGGAAGTAAAAGCTATGCTTCCTGGTGTAAACATACCAGCATCAGACTTTTGGTTTTATTTTCTTGCAATCGGACTCAGTTCTATTTTCCATGAGCTTGGACATGCAGCTGCAGCCGCACAAGAAGATGTCCAGTTAATTGCAGTGGGAGTTTATGTATTTACTATAATTCCTATAGCTTTTGTAGAACTAAATACTGAACATTTAAACAGCCTAGGCATATCAAAAAGACTGAAAATTTACTGCGCTGGAGTATGGCACAATGTTGCTCTAGCATTTTTAGCATTACTACTATTTTTCTCTGCTCCAATTCTATTTAGTCTTGCTTACAGAACTGATATTGGTGTGAGAGTCACAGGCTTTACTGATGATTCACCATTGAGACATGCAAGAGGACTTGAAGATAATGATGTTATTATGTCCATTAATGATTGCACAGTAAAAAATGGTAATGATTGGTCATATTGCCTTCATGTGGCACACGACAGATTCGGTATTTGTACCAGTGCTGAATATATTGCACAAAATGATGAAATAATGATGGAGACTGTCAAAGAAAATGATGTTGTGGAATGTTGTCGCAAAGATGATTTATATAGCTTTTGCTTTGAATACATAGAACCTAAGAATGTTGTGGATGCGGCATTGCCTGGACAATACTCATGCTTGAGACCTAGAGATATGGTTAAAAGCAAATTAATCAAATGTACTGAACAAAGCGGCCATACATGTCCGCGGAACATGCACTGTATGAAACCATCACTTAACAATCAAACATATTTAATAATTATAGAAAGGAAGGATAATAACGCTGTACTTTATTTAGGTTTGCCATATGACATACACAAAACAGTATTCGTAGATCAATATTTTCCTAGAAGTGCTGTAATATCATTTTTCTCACCGTCACAATTTGAAAAGCTGCTTAGATACATATTTATATTTTCCATGGGCATAGGTTTTTTGAATGTTTTACCGTGCTATGGTACAGATGGCCATCATATTTCGCGAAACATGATACAGTGGTTAGCAAAATATTTCAACAAAAATGGTGATTTTATAACTTTTTTCACAGTATTCACTGTAGTTGTCGGTACAGGTATAACTGTACCAATTTTAGTTTACTTGTTTTATAAAGCAATATTTGTTGATGGTTATTAGGTTTCTATGCAAGTTAGTGACTAATATTTGTATTGAATATGAAATCATCTATCTATGGATGGTTTACAAAAAGCACAAAGTAATATTGCTGTGAAATGAGCTGTCTTTATTTAAAAAAAGATACTTTTTTATGTTTTACAGTGATTAGTTATATGTATGATGTAGCATTAAATGATAATATATTAATATGTATATATTGTTTTTGTAAATATGAACTACTTAATGTAGTTTGAAACTGTAGGGCATTTTTTATAATAAATCATGATTTATAGTGTTTTTGTGTTTATTATTTTCTCATCTGCATTAATATTTTGAATATGTGGTGAGGTCGGACAGTGCAAATGAATAAGATCCCTGTTTGAAAGAATTAATTATTTTTATTTACTGGTTCTGGTGCGACAGGACAGTTTCAAGTATAGCCAGTAAGTATTATTTAAAATGTTAGCTAAAAAAAAGACGTAATAAAAAATAACAAATAAATTTTCTAAAATTTTATATGTACATTAAATTTAGTTTTTTTAAATACACGCATAAAATAACTAAAAAGTCATTTATATATATTTTTTCATATTTTAAGGTCGACTAGCTATAATAATATATATTTTTTCATATTTTAAGGTCGACTAGCTGTCACTCAGTGCAAGTGATTTTTGTAAATCCTTCAATGATTTCTTCCCATAGTGTAGCATTGCCTTTATAGTTGTTTCGTCATTATAATGTTTATTGTTTTTGAAATCTGCCCGAGCCCAGTCTCTTAATTCCGTTCGAGTTTTATCATCTGGTACTTTCCTTATTGTTTTAAATATATCGCGGTATAGCTTCAAGACTTCTTGTCGTAATAGGAACTAAAAAAATATAAATTATAGTTTATTTAAAATTATGTATATTATACATGAATATTAAACTGTCAGTCATAGAAAATTATTTAAATAAAAGCGAAGTTTACCTGTTTCAAATTTAGAGTAGCCTTGGGTAATTTAGAGGCCATTTCCTTTTTGAGGTTACTTCTGTGTAATAACTATATTAGATCATTTTAATAATAAATATAGCATACTTATATTATATTATTACTAATAATTTTCTATTTAAGTTTTTTACAAAATGAAACGATAATAGTTAGATTTATGACAGCTATTTATTTTGACAGTCAGCTGTTTGGAGTTATTCAATCAGTCAGTAGACAGACATTTTTTATGTTGCCATACGATAAATTACGATAATAACAAAATGCTTGGATTAATATTAAAGCATTTTTTTTCTAATCGTATAATAAATATATTTATATTTTATTACAAATTTTTTATTCGGTGCTTTTCGCTTGCTTTATATATATATATATATATATATATATATATATATATATATATATATATATATATATATATATATATATATATATATATATATATATATATATATATATATATACATATATATATATATATATATATATATATATATATATATATATATATATATATATATATATATATATATATATATATATATACATATATATATACATATATATATATATATATATATATATATATATATATATATATATATATATATATATATATATATATATATATATATATTGTCTATCTACTGCTTGTGTGTTATAAGTCACAAATAATAATTTCAAGTAATAACGTAATAAATAGTTTTGTAGGCACTAGTAAAGGAGACTGTCGTGGCGCAGCGGCACAAGCGTATGACTGTAACCGATAGGTTCTGGGTTCGATCCCCAATCGAGGAAATGAAATATTTAATATTTTAATATTTTCAATTTAAATATTTAATGTTTCATTTCTTCGCTCTGGTATTAAGGCAAAGCGCGTCGTTGAATTCCGCCACTCGACACGCAATGCCCCAAATTCGGCGGAAAGTGGGGAACGGAAGTGGAACGGAGTATCTTAACACCAGGTTCCCGGGTTCCTTCAGCCTACCTTGCCTCGTGCGGGATACAGCGTGAAGCTAAGTAAGTAAGTAAGTAAATAAAGGAGAGAACCACACACACATGTAATGTATCTAACAAAAGTAGAGATTCAGCTTCTCGCTGTATCCCGCACATGGCAGGTTTAGGCAGAAAGAAATTGGGAATCTAGTGTTAAAACATTCCGTTTAAATTAGAGATATTTTATGGCAATTAAATATTTAATAGAGGCCTTTTTAAAAGCTTATATTTAGTTTGACTTGTATGTATGTTAACAAATCTTTCAAGTTTAATTTGACCCAATCCCGGTATCCGATTGAGCTGAAATTTTGCAAGCTGGTCCAGAACCGATGACAATGCATGTTAATCATAAACGTGACCTGATGCTGCTGCGAGGATCGGCTCCATATGAGAAATCTTCTCTTCTCCTCTCTCCGTCTTCGAACTATCGAACTCCTCAATATTCAACTGCTGGGACTTGGAATTTCGTATACGCATTCGTTTATGATAGGCAGTTGGTAGGCCAATTCTTCTATAAAGGTTTGCCGGTATAATTTCAATTTATCGGGTTTGAAATTTATTGCAGTTCCTAGTTGATCGGTGAGAATGTTTCTTAATTTAAATTTCATGTGACTGAATATGTTGAGATTACTTCTAGGCATCGCGACAAGCTTTTATTATAATTTCAATTCTGTAAAATCATGTACAGAATTGAAATTAGAGGCCTGTCGTGGCGCAGCGGCACAAGAGTGTGACTGTAACCGACAGGTTCTGGGTTCGATCCCCAGTCGAGGAAATGAAATATTTAATATTTTCAATTTAAAATATTTAATGGTTCATTTCTTCGCTCTGATAATAAGGCAAAGCGCGGCGTTGAGTTCCGCCCCTCAACACGCAATGCCTCAAATTCGGCGGAAAGTGGGGAAAGGAAGTGGAACGGAGTGTCGTAACACTAGGTTCCACTTCCGTTCCCTCTGCCTACCCTGCCTAGTGCGGGATACAGCGTGAAGCTGAAAAAAAAAAGAAAAAGTAAAATCATAAATGAATGAGGTTTATGTAATTAAAAATGTTATTTTGATCTTTTTAGGGCACTTAAATAAAAGTTTGTTTTAAAAGTTTTTTATAATTATTTTTTAGCTCCAAGACGTATTATGTATATAGCAAAGTAGACAATGGGAACTTAGTGTTATGAAACTTCGTTGCACTTTTTTTCTAATTTTACGGTGCGGAAATCGACACCGTGCTTGTCACCGTAAATATGAAAATATAAAATATTTCATTATAGAGTGGTAATATACAGTTACATGCTATATCGCTTTATAAGGCGCGGAGTGTCTAAACACTGAATTCTTTCTCGTTATTTCGCTTTACGCGAGATTTGGAGGTTAGTTAATGTTTTAGATAATATGTAAAAAGAAAACCACAAAAAAAATCGATATGTGAAATGTATGTAGTGAATTTTTTGCATTATTTTTAAATGACTGCTAATATTTAAGTACATATTTTATTTGTTTAGAATTATGAAAAAAAAAATAGGTAAGGATTTTTTTATTTTCTAAATTTATGTTAATTTTCTATACTTTAATTATTTTAAAAATTGTTAATGAATACTTAATTGACTGTCATATGGATAATTTGTATAAATTAAAACACACTCACTGGGTACATCAATACTTATTCTACTTACTGGGTTTATCAATACATACTTAGGTACATCAAAAGGATTACATAAAAATATAAATAAATATATAATAAACAATACTAATATATGACGTAAATATTAGAAAAAACTCATTTTTGTTATTTATTTAAATTTCAATAAAGCATTTTATTCTATAACTATAGCTATCATTAAGCTATTTGTTTGTTAAGTCATTCCTCATTTTAAGTAAACACGCGTGATGTCCAGGCTTAGAGTAGCATCACCCTGGTACTGTTGGTGTCGTAAGAGGCGACTAAAGTACGTGTGGGAGAATCACGTTGTCAGAAATGGCAACACGCATGAGCAGACTCCACCGGACCATTACCACCCCCGGCATTTAAAACCGGCGTTAAGTAGTGGCTTCGGCCACCTTAAAGACCGGCAACGCTCCTGTAGCTCCTCTGGTGCTACATGGGGCTGTGGGCGGCGGTGGACACTTACCATCAGTTGACCCGTACGCTCGTTTGCCCTGTCTAATCCATAAAAAAATACAGAAAATATTGTTTTTTTTTTTTTTAATATTGCTATAAGATTTCTTCCATACTTCAATCAAAAATATCTGTTCATCAAGGCAAATCCAAAGCTTATGTTATTATTGTTCTATTTATTTTTATTTAACATATTTTTGACTGAATTTAGCATTTTGTCTTGGGAATTCGTATTTCTAGATTTATTTTAATGTAGCATATTTAAGACAAAATATAATAATAATTGTTTAAGACATTTTTTTTGGCTTTTATGACCCATGCTTCCTTCCACCTTCCTTTCTTATACTGCCTTCCCTAGTTTTAATTTGTGAATTTCCAATAGGAATATCGGTAAACGTTTTTGTTTCTTCCCTCTTGGAAATGTGTTACATTTCAGCTTGTTTTGTATAACAGAAAGATATTAATCATTTTTATAATATCAATGTGGTTACTACTAACAAAAAGTGAACGTTAACATCCCCTGTTATTAATAGTGGTGGAAAATGTTGAACGAGGTAAAACGTTCGATAGACGTCGGTACATAAAAATATTCAATTACCTTGAGTTTTTTTTCAGCTTGAACTTTACGCTGTATCCCGCATAGTGTAAGCAGAGGGAACTTGAGAACCTAAGGTAAATGTTTCGCGGAACTCAACGTCGCGCTTTGACCAGAGCGAAGAAAGGAAAACATTAAATGTTTTATTTTAAATATTTAATTTCATTTCCTCGGGTGGGAATCGAACCACCAACCTCAAGCCAAGCCACCTTGGGACGTATGTCATATTAGTATTTATATATTTAAGCCGTATTTATGTTAGTTTAAACAAAAGTTATATAAAAACAGTAAAATTTACTAAATAGTAAATGTTTTCAATAACGTTTAATCGATACGTATTTAATGTAAGAAAAAACTAAATTATCTACTGATAAGAAGCTTATCCGTGTCATCCGTGGGGATAAATGCGTCAGGTTGTAAGTTTTATCTCCACAGTTTAATATCTTCATTTCTTCGCTCTGATAACAAGGCACAAGCGCTGGGATCTCAAGTTCCCTCTGCCTATCCTGCTTTGTTTGGGATACAGCGCTTAGATGAAAAAAAAATATAAATAAAATAAAATTAATAATAGTTAAAATAAAGAAAAACCAACTCGTTTACATAAGCATATAATTTACAAATTATAATTTTGAAAGCTCCACTAACCGCCCAGAGCTCGAAAGCCCCGCCCATTCGGCGAGCGCGGGAAAGAGCTTTGTCTAGCTTTCAGTGAAAAGAACTTACACTCAGTCGCGTTACGGCCGCCGTGCGAATAGCACGTAGAA
The DNA here is from genome assembly GCA_019049475.1 of Eueides isabella. Taxonomy (NCBI): domain Eukaryota; kingdom Metazoa; phylum Arthropoda; class Insecta; order Lepidoptera; family Nymphalidae; genus Eueides; species Eueides isabella. The sequence goes on from CM032396.1 coordinate 13,315,482, forward strand.
ACGGTCTTTTTAAATGTTTACGTCAACGTGAAACTTACGTTTTATTGTAAAAGTTAACAACTTATTATTCATAATATAATATATGAGTTTGTACAGTGTAGTGAACTTTGTTTACAAAAATGGACAAATCTTCGAACTCTCCATCCCCGAAACCGAAAGTGAAAAAGGAGAACGAGGAAGAAATAAAGGTAATATATTGATAGAAATTACGTAGTAACAATATTTTGGTAGTATTTACATCACCACCACTCCTTGGCAAGCGGCCGTTTTCATCTCGTGTAAAACGACACGTCGTTTCACATTTATAAATCCGATCCGAGGGTAAAACGCAACGAAAGCTCACGAATAAATTATAAAGTATACAATTACAATATTAATTACATTTTGCGTTACAATAAAATGCGTGTAATATCGCGTTTTCGAGGCCTTTTTCAGCCATTAAAGTGTGAAATGCGATACGCTCAGATCGCTGTAACCGGAGTCGTTGGATGTTTTGATAATAGATATAAGGTTTGGTTGTGAGCGTGCTGTGTGTATTTGTGTCCGTGTGTGTAGGGAGTAATTTTAGCCGAGCCTTTGCTCGAAGTCGACTCGTAACTCGAGACCTGGGACGGCCGCAAGCAGACGTCACAATTTATTGTTTTTCATATGATTATGTATAATACTTAATACATAATATATAAAATGTGATACATAATAAATACTCGCCCCCACTGTCTTTTGGCAGGGCGAAAATAATTTGACATGTCAATGACCGGTGACCACGCTAGTGATGTCACGGGACGCAATTCGTAAGAAAGTTTGAGGTCGATTTAATTTATATATTTACGCGTCTAGCGCCCCAAATTGTTAGTGTAATGGCGTATTTATTTTTGTTTCTGTGATATATCAGTCTAATGTTGTTTTACGTGGTATTTATTTAATTAATCTTAGGTCTAATTTTTAATATATTTACTTATGACCACAAACATTATTTTTGGAATATATTTTTAAATTCTAATCATTTTTTATCTATAAGTATCTTTGTTTTTTTGTAAGACTATCAATAACAGTATTCTTTTGTTATTTTTAAAACAAATATATATAATAATTACCTTGTTTAACAACAAGGTAATTATTATATATATATGCAATTTTTCATTTATACATAAAACATTTAACAATTTCTAAAGAAAGGAAGATTTCTTACTACTTACTACTTATATGTATATCAAAATATTTAATGATAACTTCTATAGAGACAAATAAAAAAAAAAAAGCAAAAAGGTATCGAATTTGCGGCCTCGTGTAACTTTTATTTCCGTACTTACTTGTAAATAATATTTTTAAAAATATATATTTGGCTTATTTTTTAATTTAAAGTAATTACAAAATATTTTACATTTTCATTTTATTTAAATAAATTATATTTGTTTATTGGCTCTGGTAAGGCAAAGCGCTGCGTTGAGTTCCGGCATTCAACAGCAATGTCCCTTATTCAACGGAAAGTGACGAACAGAATATCTTAACACTGTCTGTCACAGTCATGTGCGAAGTAGACCATGAAGCTGACTTGAACCAATAGCATTAAATTCATAATTAACAAGCTCCTTAACTTATGACAGTAAAGAAAAAGTAAAAATACGAAAATTTCGAAAAATCGAATTTTTTTCTCGTATAGGACTAATGTACACCTATGACTTACTCCCAAAGTAATACTAGTTAAATGTAAGGCATTATCCGCTGCACAGTTTCAGTTCACCGTTGTCCATCAATCATTCAACAGCAAAGTTATTATTTATATTTACTATATCTCTTACGGAGAGAACGGAAAAACGCTACGAACTCTGCATACCACATTCGCCTCATCCTTCGTCATCTCTAAACTCAACATCTTCTAAAATGGTTCTCCTCAGGAGTCATGGTGCTTTTTATATGACCTTCCTCAAGTACCTATCATTGGCTTAGAATAGGATCACCCTGGTACTGATGGTGTCGTAAAAGGCGACTAAAGTGCGTGTGGTAGAGTCACGTTGCCAGCAATGTCAACACGCATGGGCAGACTCGACCGGATTGTTACCACCCCCGGCATTTAAGACCGGCGTTAAGTAGTGGCTTTGGCCACTGCGTTTCGCATCAGGTAATGCCGGGCCCCGGTGCCCATCCACCTTAAAAGACGGCAACGCTCCTGTAGCTCCTCTGGAGTTACTCGGGGCCGTGGGCGACGGTGATCACTTACCATCAGGTGAGTCGTACGCTCGTTTGCCGCCTTTTCCATAAAAAAAAACCTATCATAGATACTAAGTTACCGATGGTACGTGGTACCGAGGTCTCCCTTTGCTTCCCTCACCACAGAATTTTCCAATATTATGTATATATAGATTCGTACTGCATATAAAGCACATATAGATATATAATAAGAAAATTCTCCATATAAAAGTTTAAAATAAATATTATTTTAGAATATGGCGGTAACGCGACGTGTACATGGTTTTCATACATCATATACCGTATTAGATATTGTTGTCTATCTATATGTAAATGCAGGCATTGGTCTGTCGCGAGTTTACTAAACTACTGTTTAACATATCGAATTCGAAATTGAGTAGGAAATTTCGGTGAAAACACGCAATATGGAAGCCTTGCATCGTTTTGGATATAAATACTTACAAGTAAACAATAGTGCATCTATAGCTTTATATTATAAGATATATATATATATATATATATATATATATATATATATATATATATATATATATATATATATATATATATATATATATATATATATATATATATATATATATATGCGTGCGATTACTACACATTATAATAAATCTGCCTGAGCGTCACGCTGTCTCCTGCACATGGCTGGGTAGGCTGGAGGAAATTGGGAACCCAGAGTTAAGGCATACCGCTCTGTCTCCCACTTTCCGCCGAATTTGAGGCATTGCGTTTTCTGTGACGGAACTCGACAACGCACTTTTTCTTATTACCAGAGCGATGAAATTGAAATATTTAATAAAAATAAAAATAAATACGAATATGAGGTAGAAAAATACGTTGCCGAATTTTAGGTATCAAGTGTTGAGTGGCGGACTTTTAAAAACTTTTTGTCCTCAACGGGAAATTGAACCCGCAACCTGTCACGTTGCCAGTAGCATGCTAATATAACTATTGGCCTGGCGTGGCGCCTCTACAGGTATTTCAACACCTAAATTACCAAAATCCCTAGAATTTGATATGAACCTATAACTATAAACAACGTCTCAAACATTGAATACTTAAATAAGTGTTCAGAAATAACTAAACGAAACGTATCTTACTTGTGACAAAATCGTCGCGGAAACATCTGAATTGATGTCAGCTATTAAATTTCACGGTCTCGCGTCGCAAAGGGCAAGATATAAGTGTTGTTAATCTGTACACATTATCAAATGTATGCAACATTGAATTAAAATAGAATATTATCCGCATTCTTTATGTTTTAGACTAGAATTAGTATAAAAAAATACAGAACATTCTCAACTTTCTCTCTCAGCTTCACGCTGTATCCCGCACATGGCAGGGTAGGCAGAGAGAACTTGGGAACCTAGTTTTAAAACACTCCGTTCCGTTCACCACTTTTCGCCGAATTTGAGACAATGCGCGTTGTGTGGCGGAACTTAACGCCGCGCTTTGCCTTGATACCAGATTTTATTAATTATAATATCAAATATTTCCTTTTTTCGAGTGGGGATCGAGCGATTTTCAGTATACCTACATGATTAATGCCCTGAAGCCCTAACGTCGGCGACTGCATTGGATGCGCCCGCGTCGTGTGGGCCAAGGTCGTTTGATGGTTGTGCAATACGTAGTGTAATTTAAGTTTAATAACTTTTGTGATACTAACAATATTTAACAAGGAAATTGTCTATTTATAAATAGATAGTGCTAAGACATGGCGTGTTTGATGACGGAACTCATTTTGGAAAAAAGCTACTATTTAATTTCTAGCTGGCAGATCTACGTTACGAGTCGGTGGCAGCTTCCTGTAGGAATAACACTACCAATAGTGTTTGTAATGGCCTAATTGACTAAAGAATATTTTAATTTTGATTTTGATAATGTTTCTGTATTCTATTACGTTTCTTATAAATATATAACGTATCGTACACAGAGACAATTCATTTCCACGTACGTCTTTTGTAGTATTTTCACCAAAAAAAAAAGTCATTGTATAATCTTACAACAAAATTGATTATTAATTAAAGGCTATATGTTAACATGAGCACGGGTCGGGGGACACACGATATTTGTAATTGATACTGATGGTTTCGTATCATATACTCATGGCATGGTCGTGAATAAAAAAAACTCTTAATGCTTATGGTAAAATTACCATTATATAAATTTGGGTACAAGTTGAACATTGTAATCTCTGTGACGAGATAAATGGCGGTGTTAAGCTACGCGAAACGATATGTAATTTATATGTAAATGAGCGTAAGAAATCTTGTATGTAATACACAGCTCTGACTAGAGTTTATAAATGGTTTTTGTTTCGCTGTAATAGAAGAGCAGACAGTATCTTTTAAGACTTAATTTATTACTTAGATATCTATGTATATATTATTATTTTAATTTCTTCACTCTGTTAGGAAGACAAAGCGCGGCGTTGAATTCCGCCACTCAACACACAAAACCTAAAATTCGGCGGAAAGTCGCTAACGGAACGGAGTATCTTAACACTAAGTTCTCAAGTTCCATCTGTCTTGCCATGTGCGGGTAAAGGTGTATTCTATTTAAATAGCTTCTGGCGCTTAATTTAAACTTGAGAACAAATGAAAATTATTTCCCTTAAATGATATAAAATATCAGTAAATAGTCCTTGTGAAATTCAAACTATAGTACATACATTCATTCATCTCACCCCCAATGATATAATAAAAAGTAAATCTTATTAATACTAAATAAGTCACAATTTAGTGCAGCCAGCCAACAGTTATCTGACACCACGCACGCCTCTTACGCCTGGTGGTGTTTATTCACCCCCTTGTCTAAGATTATGTTTGATTTAGATGCGTCTGTGGAGTTTGAGCTGAGTAGAGAATCTCTATGCATATTTAAAAATTCGGTGGGCTAAGTGATAAGTCACTTCGTTTTCAATACTTATTTAGATACTTGTATTTCTAAGTGCATTAACACTTTAAAGAAATAGGAAAAAAATACTTCATTTTTCATATTTTACCAAATACTGTTTATTTTTGTTATTTCTATCTATATAAATTGTTCAGCTGATCTAGATATTAATTGAATGTTTGGTCGTTAGAATAGAAAAAAAATGTTGATGGCCTTAATTAATTTGTAATACGAAATTTTAATCAACGCCTTGCCCGTTTTATTAAAAACTAGTATGTAACAAAAGCAAATAACTAAGCTGTTTATTTGTTTTTCTTTGGCTACTTCCAGAAATTTTGCATACAGCTAAAATATAGAGATATACACATATATATTTCCGATTAAAATCCATATATATGTAATAAAATGAAAAAATCATATATATATAAATATAGAAATCCTGGCGATTTTATATTCATTTAACGAAATTCCACTTCGCCTCGATAAATTCATGACATAGGCATTAAAGAACAACACTACACTTAGCTAATCTTTGATACAATGATGTACACAGCGGAGGCATCGCGTTGCCGGTGTCGGTTTCAGCGATCGTGTGTCACTCACACCCGCTCTCGTGTTTGTTCGTGTTCGTTAATAATTATTGTTGTCTAAATTACTAGAAAATAACATGAATTTTGTACTTAAATTGTATAGAAAATGTAGTGGAAATGTTATTTTGTAGAGATAATCTTATTTAAGATGTTTCATTTTTGTGATTACTACATATTTTAAAAGAAACAAATTTTATCGTATATTTTTATATTAACTGAGGTGGCATCTGTCTGTCAATTGATATCATTATTATATCAAACTACCGCCAACGATTTCCTTAATAAATCTTTACCACCACTTTGCAAAATGTTCGAATCTTCGGGTTTCCAAAGGAGTATAAAAAATAATATATATGTGATTAATACGGTTAAATTTATTTCATTTAAAATAATCACATCTCTTTGATTATTTATTTATTCGGTTCATTAAAAACTGTTACACAATGAAAGAATAATATTTTTTTTTCAGCTTCACGCTGTATCCCGCACTAGGCAGGGTAGGCAGAGGGAAAGGAAGTGAAACCTAGTGTTATGACACTCCGTTTCACTTCCGTTCCCCACTTTCCGCCGAATTTGAGGCATTGCGTGTTGAGTGGCGGAACTCAACGCCGCGCTTTGCCTTATTATCAGAGCGAAGAAATGAAACATTAAATATTTTAAGTTGAAAATATTAAATATTTCATTTCCTCGACTGGTGATCGAACCCAGAACCTGTCGGTTACAGTCACACTCTTGTGCCGCTGCGCCACGACAGGCCTCGTAGAATAATATGATATCAGAAATTGAATATCTACTATGCGTATAATCATATCTAAAGCAAATACATCCAGAAACGATACTTTTTATATCACATAATACAAATAGAAAAATAGAAAATGAACTTTAAAAATAAATTAAAATCTGATTAGTTAAATACATTACAGATTCTATTGATTGTGTTTCAAATTATCTCATTATTCTTACAAACTTAGTTATGAAGGCTATTGGGACAAAAGACAAGTTAAATTTTTCTTCTAAACCATTTTATTTGTTAAAAATATACAGTTTATTTTTTTTTTTAAATAAAATAGGTTTTAGTGATTTGATGGTCAGTTGATAGAGTCACGTTGTCAGCAATGGCAACAGGCATGGGCAGACTCGACCGGATCATTACCACCCCTGGCATTTAAAACCGGCGTTAAGTAGTGGCTTCGGCCACTGCGTTTCGCATTGGGTTATGCTGCCCCGGAGCTTAAAGGCCAGCAACGCTCCTGTAGCTCCTCTGGAGTTACACGGAGTCGTGGGGACGGTGATCATTTACCATTAGATGATCCGTACGCTCGTTTGCCGTGTCTTATCCATAGATAAAAAAAGTTCAAGCAGTACTTTGCAACAAAGTCCTATTTAGTTGTAGACTGCGCAAATTATATATAAAAAAAAATCGTTTTGTACAGAAAGAAAGAAAAGGTCTGTAGTTCAAATTAACTTGAGAAATTTAAATCTCTGTATACAATTTAACTATTAATTCATTACATATTTACTTTATTTGGATTAATCAGTATTTAAACCATCACAAGCTGGAACTTGATAATGTAATAGTAGTGAAGGAAACGTTCAGCTAATATGCTGTCAAAAAATATAGAAATTAAATATATTTTTTAAATAATATAATCTATTTAGTCGTCCTCGTCGTGCTCGTGTAAATTTAGTTTAGTTGAAAAGTTACCAAAATATTTAATTACTTTTCTGTTATAGTACAACTTGATTAAACATTTAATATAGAATAATATAAAAAGTACTGCAATTGAGGCCTGTCGTGGCGCAGCGGCACAAGAGTGTGACTGAAACCGAGAGGTTCTGGGTTCGATCCCCAGTCGAGGAAGTGAAATATTTAATTTTTTCAATTTAAATATTTAATGTTTCATTTCTTCGGTCCGGTAATAAGGCTAAGCGCGGCGTTGAGTTCCGCCACTCAACACGCAATGCCTCAAATTCGGCGGAAAGTGGGAAACAGAAGTGGAACGGAGTGTCTTCACACTAGGTTCCAGGGTACCCTCTTCCTACCCTGCCTCGTGCGGGATGCAGCGTGAAGCTGAGTATTGCAATTCATTGCATTTGTTCGAGGCCTGTCGTGGCGCAGAGGCCCAAGTGTGACTGACTTCGATCTCCACTCGATTTAATAAAAATTTTCATACATTTCTCCACTCGGGTAATAATATGAATTAAGTACAATAAGGTAGAGTACGGAATGTATGAAATACAAGTTTCACCTTGACCTCTCCTTTCATTTGTTAAATCACATAAAAAGCATAGGTTATAAATATTCTTTTATATGTACGTATCTTATGTCATCGAAAAAACCCGGTGTAAAGTTACCGAAACCTGACTCCACGCGAACATATTCCGAATGTAATTTTACTGTTACTATTGAATTTTAAGAGAATTATATATATATTTTTTTAATTTATTACAGATTTTTTTACTTTTAATGTGCGGCGTTGAGTTACGCGTCTCAATATGATCTCTCGTAATTAAGTGGTTAAGTGGTTAAAAAAAGATTGGTGTAAACATATGCACAGTTTGCGTATTTCACATAATGTATATAAAATTATTTATTTGTGGCCTGTCTTGGCGTAGATGTACTAGCATGTGACTTTAACGCGACAGGTTGTGGTTCGATACCCATTTGAGGAAATGATATATTTTATATTTTCAATTTAAATATTTAATATTTTCATTTCTTCGCACTGAGCAAACAATTCAAAAACGCGGCGTTTAGTTCCGCCACTCAACACGCAATGTATTAAATTCGGAGGGAAAATGGGGAACGGAACGGAGTGTCTTGACACTAGGTCCCAAGTTGCCTCTGCCATGTGCGGAATACAGAGAAAAGCTGAATTTGTGAGTAAATTATATATATTTATTTGCATCACCCTATATCCTGTATATAGCATATTATCTCGAATAGGAATTGAATCATCAACTGTTGCGTTTACAGACACGCGCTGTGCCGCTCCGCCATTATGAATTCAATATTGGATGATAAATCTTTGAAACTTTTTTCGACACTAATCTATATAGTGTTGTCTTTTGAATAATAATATTTTTTTTTATTTAGTAATGCAACTACATATTTTGTTTACTAATTTTAAAAATAGAGGATTATGTTGTTAGAAAAATTATGCATAGTATATATTTCTGGTTATTTTATATTATTATTAATAACACAAAATTGAGTGGTAAGAGAGGGAAGGTTTGGTTTGACCTTGGTTGACCTTCCAAAACACAGTATTTACGATAATGGAGGATGGTCGTGTAAAAAGCATAAGAACCCCCCGGTGGGCATGTGTGAAGAGGTTGATGACAGTGGACGAGGCGAAAGAGGTATGCCGTTCTCTCTACCTACCCCGCTAGTATACAGCGTTAAACGTAAGCGTAAGGAAGAAATAAAAATTTATGACACAGATGAATAACTAATATGGAAGCAAAGATGCTATACTGAATATTGTTTTTTACACATAGTACTGTAGGCATAGGGAACCTGGGACCCTAATGTTAAGGCACTCCGTTCCCATCAAGACACTTCGTCTGTCTAACACACTCACGTCGACTTGTTGAATCAAATAATAATGATTACAACTGAAATTTTATATAGCTTTTTTTATATATTATTATAATAGAGTAGTTAAACTAGTATTGCAAGTATTCCCTTCTCATATAGCATACGCGATATTGTTCATACGTTATACTTGAATGTGCCTTAACTCTACAAGTAATGCGAGACGAGAGGACTTCAATATGAAGCTCACGTTGAATTCGAAACGTTTAGTGTTGCTGATTTATATGTGACAAGTATTTTTTTTAAAGTATTTTTAGATGAATTAAAGTGAATGATATTTTTAAATGATCACCGGATTTTTGTAAAATTTTAAAAGAAAAGTACACAAAAATTTGTAAAGTCGTTTTTTGTTTAGGTATGTGTTGGTTATGGCAGGGTAGGCGGGTTCTCGAGGGTTTATGGAATAATCCTTGGTTCCCATAGTCTCCACTTATGGCCGTTGGAGAGGACCACCGTGAGGTTTTAGTAAATAGTGTGAAAGAATCCAGTTGCACTCTGTTCCCGATGAATTGCGTAAATAATAAAGATTAATAGTTCATCGGATCAGATAAACATTGGAGATAAAATAAAATTAAAATTAGGTTTCGGCAATTATTAAGATTACATATTTTTTTAACACCACCGATGACATATTGAAACATAGTTACTTGTTTCAATATGCCATTTGGTTTTTTGGTTTTATTTTTTGTTTTTTTTTTCTAAGAAAAGAGTATTTGTCTAATCCGATAAACACACTGTAAAAAAATAAAACCATGTACTTAATCCTGACGCCTGTCGTGGCGCAGCGGCACAAGAGTGTGACTGTAACCGACAGGGTCTGCGTTCGATCCCCAGTCGAGGAAATGAAATATTTAATATTTTCAATTTAAATATTTAATGTTTCATTTCTTCGCTCTGGTAATAAGGCAAAGCGCGGCGTTGAATTCCGCCACTCAACACGCAATGCCTCAACTCTGGGGCCTGGTATTACCTGATGCGAAACGTAGTGACCAAAGCCACTACTTAACGCCGGTTTCAAATACCGGGGGTGGTAACAATCCGGTCGAGTCTGCCCATGCGTGTTGCCATTTCTGACAACGTGACTCTCCCACACGTACTTTAGTCGCCTCTTACGACACCATCAGGGTGATCCTATCCAGGGTGATCCTATTCTAAGCCGGAATCACACGGCTAAAACCAAATTTATTACTATATTATGCTAAGTAATCATTAAAAAGTTAGTAACGATTAAATTAGCTCTGGAAAATTAAGGTTAAAAGAGTTCAAGTTTCTAAAAAGATTTTTAAACTTGAAATCTATTTTTAATATATTAAATATTTTTTATTAGTAATAGCGAGGAATCTAGTGCAAAGACATTAAGTGTTGAGGGACGGAGTTGAACGCCGGGCTTTGTCCATCAGTATGAGAAAATTTAAGTAATTAATTTGAATAATGCGTTATTTTAATTTCTCCGTAGTAAATGACAATAGAGCCAAAATTGTATTTGCTATGACACGCTGAGTTGTTTCACTGCAGTTTCTTCATATAGTTATTAATATTGATTGTGATTTTTTTTTGTCTGTTTGGGTTTGTACGCTCTATCTTTGAAACGACCAACCAGATTTGAATAATTTTATTATATTTTGGCAACCTTGAACATATTTGAAACTATCTGTTTTATTTAAATCAAAAATATAACATTATAAGTCTTAAAAATTATAAAAAAAAAAGAAAATAATTGATATTAGTAAATAAAATAATATGTTTCAAGCGGACGAAATCACTAGCGGATCGCTAGTATACAAAATTTTTTTACGAAAATTTCATACATTTAAATAACGGCAAGGAGTTTTTTTTTCCATTGGTCAAGATACAAGCATTGAGCATTAGTCACAAACTCACAAACCCTTTGCAGGTAACGCGAGTCGTCGCTTTTAGCGCGGTGTCCGGTGTCGGATGGCGGCGTCGCGTTACATGACCTGGTTTTTTTTTTTGAAACCAGTAGCTTTGCGCCTTAGCTATTAGAAATATTCGTTTGATAGATATTGATCTGTGGATCATTTTCTTTTTGGCCAAAAGTAATTTATATTAATTTTAAAATACTGTATTATTTAATATGTGCTACATATGGTATAAAGTATGCTCGAAACTATAAATCTATACTTATAATAAATCTGTTACTGATCACTTTGAAAAATGTTAAAAGGTCGTTTATGTACCTAATAGAACACAAAATAGTGATTTTTAAAATGTTTGTCTGTGCGTTTGTACGCGCTAACCTCAGAAACGACTAACCAGATTCAAATGCAGTTTCCAGTATTATAAGCCGGCTTCACGTCTCACCTCGCACTTCTTTCAACATTTAGTATTTCTTTTATTTAAATAAAAAAAAATATTATGATTAATTGGGCTGAAATTACAGTTCTCAATGTATTGACATTGTCTTAAAAGTGATCAAAGTGTCATTAGGGCGGTAAATTGTTGGTGATTATTAAACAAAATAGTGTAAGTTAAGCGGGCGCGGTTTTTTACATTTTATTACATACATTCAAAGTTACAGGTCGAAAGCTTTTTAACAAGTAAATAAATCTATTGAGCTTTTAGTTTAGTTATTATTCCATATGCCACGATGATTTAACTTGCTGGATTAAAATTAAAAAATACAAAATGTCCTTTTTACAAGTTTTTATTTGACTCCCTGTATTAGTGTACTTGATATTGTTTGTGAAATCTTACAAGCTCAATTTGCCGCCAAAATGGTCACGAAACAAAATGGCGGATTGCAATTATTTGCCCCATCTAATATTGTTATCAAACGAAATACTTTAATTTGTAAAGTACAGTACACCATAAAAAACATCTAGAAAACTTGTTTTTAAAAATTATTAGCATATTTAATAAATATTTTATTCAACCACAATCTTTTACAATCACAGATAACAAATCGCTATATCCATTAAAGATAACAAAACTAAAAAAAAAACCATCCATTTCTCAAATGTCCACTGGAAACAAGCCTTGAAATAAAACGTTCAGTAATTTGTATGTGTCATCGGTACTCGGGCAAAGAGGTAAGATAACACCGAGCGATGACATTTTGTATCGATTAAGAAGTATCGTGTTACGATATGAGGCCTTCTGATATCACCGCCCGTTTAACAGGTAGCTTATACTTTATACGTACTTTGTTTTTGTTTATTTTTTAGTTTATCAAAAGCTAATGTCGTTTAAAATATATTATTATTTAAAGTATACTTTTATTGTTTAAGTATTTAATTTTTTTGAGCTTCTCGTCAGTTTTCCACTTTCTGTCGAATTCGAGGCTTTGTTGAGTGGCGGCGACAACGCCGTGCTTAGCCTTGTTACCGGAACGAATTAATGAAATCACTATATATATATGCTTTGAGAAGCATATATATAGTTATGGCTATATTGAGATATAGCCTTTCATATAACGATATATGAAAAACCCAGTGACAAATCACTTCATTTACTGTAAAAACTTTTCTTGTTTATTTATTTATATATTCAAAGAAATATAACTCTATTGATTTCGTGGATAACCATTTCACAGACCACCCGATATTTTCAAATAAAAGCAAATTATTCTGTCAAAAGAAAAAAAAAATGCAATACTCATAGTTTTTATTAATTCAAAAATCAAAAGTAGCATGGCTATATAAATTCATTTGTTAAATTATTTTTCGTAGACTATGCCGATGTCGGGACTCCGGTTACTCTAAAATAAAATTAACGACGGCGTCCGATGTCATGCTACTGAGATAATTAAAATGCTATCGAAATTGCGACGTCTCAGTTTATTGTAATTAAAAATCTTCTCCATTACACTAGAACTAGATGTAAACGCGATAGGGATCGAGGTTTTTTTTGTGAAATACAAAAATTTTGTGTACGCTCTACCAATACTTATATTGTCTATGGAGTTATTAAAAGCTTCTTGCTAAAATGACTTCTCTATTTAGCACAAACTATATAGAGTATTTTTTTTTATAGCTTCACGTTGTATCCCGCACGAGGCAGGGCAGGCAGAGGGAACCTGGGAACCTAGTGTTAGGACACTCCGCTCGACTTCCGTTCCCCGCTTTCCGCCGAATTTGAGGCATTGCGTGTTGAGTGGTGGAACACAACGCCGCGCTTTGCCTTATTACTAGAGCAAAGAAATGAAACATTAAATATTTAGAATGAAAATATTAAATATTTCATTTCCTCGGCTGGGGATCGAACCCAGACCCTGTCGGTTAAAGTCACACGCTTGTGACGCTGTGCCACGACAGGCCTCATAGAGTAAATTATATGATATTAAAATTATTGGCAAAATGGTAAAATCATTTAAACCATTTTTTTAATAAGTGAGTACTAAAATATTATAGCATACACATACTAGGGTAGGCAGAGGGAAATTGGGAACTCAGTGTCTAGACGTTTTGTCTCCATAACGACATGTCCGATTCCCGCTCTCCAACGAATACTCAACGCATTGAATGTTGAGTGGTGGAGCTCTACACCGCATAATATAGTGTTGAGTTGAGTTGAGTTCCGCCACTCAACACGCAATGCCTCGGATTCTGCGGAAAGTGGGGAACGGAAATGGATCGGAGTGTCTTAACACTAGGTTCTTGGGTACCCTCTGGCTACCCCGCCTCGTGCGGGATACAGCGTGAAGCTGATAAAATAAGATAAAATAAAAAGAAAACTATGATTTATGAACATATTTTGTTTTATGTCTATTTAATATAATAATTATGAAGAAGAACGTGCTCAGGTGGTTTGGGCACGTCGAGCGAATGAGTGAAGAAAGAATGGTAAAAAAGATTTATGAAGGAAAAGTGAGTGGTAAGAGAGGTATGCCGTGACCGTAGCGTTTGGCGCTCCGTTCTCTCTGCCTACCCCGCTAGGGATATAGCGTGAAGCTAAGTAAGTAAGTAAGTATCATAATAGATTTATAAGTCAATTCAGTAATTTCAAACACAACAAACAAAACAAAACATTGATATCTGGAGCGTAGACGCTAATTAGCGGTTAAATAATATAAGCCAAAGTCTGTAAATATCGCGTCCAACGTAGCACTTCCCGTGTCCGAAATAAATATGAATCAGAATTTCTAGCTTTTCCAGTGAGGTCTTCGGGAACACGATATCCCATAATTAATGTCTGGCGACCAATATCGGAAACCGTTGTTTACGCCAGTTTTGTGAAATTCATTGAAAATAATAACTTGTATTTAAATTTTAGTCGTAACGAAATGGTAAGTCCTATGATGGTCAAGGGTTCGGTTTCCACAAGAGTAATACATATTGAACTATATATATATATATATATATATATATATATATATATATATATATATATATATATATATATATATATATATATATATATATATATATATATATATATATATATATATATATATATATATATATATATATATATATATATATATATATATATATATATATATATATATATATATATGTATATATATATAATATATATATATATATATATATATATATATATATATATATATATATATATATTATATATATATATATATATTATTATATATTATATATATATATATATATTTCTTTTTTTTTTCAGCTTCACGCTGTATCCCGTACTAGGCAGGGTAGGCAGAGGGAACGGAAGTGAAACCTAGTGTTATGACACTCCGTTCCACTTCCGTTCCCCACTTTCCGCCGAATTTGAGGCATTGCGTGTTAAGTGGCGGAACTCAACGCCGCGCTTTTGCCTTATAACCAGAGCGAAGAAATGAAACATAAAATATTTTAATTGAAAATATTAAATATTTCATTTCCTCGACTGGGGATCGAACCCAGAACCTGTCGGTTACAGTCACACTCTTGTGCCGCTGCGCCACGACAGGCCTCTTATTATTTAATTATCTAATACAAATTTTATAGTAAAAATGATGTAGTACTTTTGTACGATGCTTTTAATCTGATAAAATAACGAACATAAACTATGAAATCAAAGCCATACTTGATATTAATAAATAAAAGCAGCCGTGTCGTGGCGCAGCGGCACAAGCGTGTGACCGTAGCCGACAGGTTGTGTGTTCGATCCCCACTCGAGGAAATGAAATATGTAATATTTTAAATTTAAATATTTAATATACATATTTGTTTCTTCGCTCTGGTACAAGGCAAAACGCGGCGTTGAGTTCCGCCACTCAACACGTAATGGCTCAAATTTGCCGGAACGTGAGGAACGGAAGTGGAGTGGAGTGTCTTGACACTACGTTCCCAAGTTCCCTCTGCTTATGCTGAATGAGTCAGCTTCACTCTTAGTCCTACATAACAAAGTAGTAAAAGTGGACATAATGTTGCCACTCTATCCCTCACATTCACTTCGATAGTATATAAAAAAAAACAACTTAGAATATTATTTTTACTATGTTTTTTTTTTAAGTGTTATTCCACACTTAGGACAGTTTTTAAATTTAAGTTTAGTAACTTAGAATATTATTTATAAAGAAATATGGATCAGCGTTTAATTCGAGAGCACCGTGTAATATTTCCACAAAGGTCTCTCTCGACGGGAACACGACACTCTCATAATTAATGCCGGTCTCAGCTAGCGGGCATCGGACACCGTCACATTTGCGTCAGGAGTGGAGCGGGACGGCGCGTTTTCAAAAATACGATACGTTTTGCTGGTGCCAATTATTTTGTTTTCTGGCTTGTTTCATTTTATCTTTATTCCATTTTTTTTCGTTGGTTAATAATAGGTATAACATTTAGCCGGCTTCGCCCGCTTTAGCTTATTGTTGTACATACTAACTACCTACCGACAGCTTCGCCCGCTTGAATGACACTATTTTATTTGGGGGCCCGGCATTGCCTAATGCGAAACGCAGTGGCCAAAGCCACTACTTAACACCGGTCTTAAATGCAATGACGGGGGTGGTAACAATCCGGTTGAGTCTGCCCATGCGTGTTGCCATTGCTGGCAACGTGACTCTACCACACGCACTTTAGTCGCCTCTTACGACACCATCAGTACCAGGGTGATCCTATTCTAAGCCGGAATCACACGGCAAATATACTATAATATCTATTCATTGGTAATTAAAATTTCAGCTAAATTTAATTTAAAAAAATATAGCAATTTAGTTAAACTAAATATTTAATAATTAAGGTGACTTAATAAGCCGATTCAAATAAAGCAAAGACTAAATGTTGAAGGAAAATTGGAAAAATATCAATGTGAAAACTGCATTTAAATCTGGTGATCTGTTTCTGACTAACGCGTACAAACGCACAGACAAACTCACTCACTCACTCACTCAATTTCACGCTGTATCCCGCACGAGGCAGTGTAGGCAGAGGGAACCTGGGAACCTAGTGTAAAGACACTCCGTTCCACTACCGTTCCCCACTTTCCGCCGAATTTGAGGCATTGCGTGTTGAGTGGCGGAACTCAACGCCGCGCTTTGCCTTATTACCAGAGCGAAGAAATGAAACATTAAATATTCAAATTGAAAATATTAAATATTTCATTTCCTCGACTGGGAATCGAACCCAGAACCTGTCGGTTACAGTCACACTCTTGTGCCGCTGCGCCACGACAGGCCTCTTATTATTTAATTATCTAATACAAATTTTATAGTAAAAATGATGTAGTACTTTTGTACGATGCTTTTAATCTGATAAAACAACGAACATAAACTATGAAATCAAAGCCATACTTAACATTAATAAATAAAAGCAGCCGTGTCGTGGCGCAGCGGCACAAGCGTGTGACCGTAACCGACAGGTTGTGTGTTCGATCCCCACTCGAGAAGATGAAATATGTAATATTTTCAATTAAAATATTTAATATATTTGTTTCTTCGCTCTGGTACAAGGCAAAACGCGGCGTTGAGTTCCGCCACTCAACACGCAATGCCTCAAATTCGGCGGAAAATGAGAAACGGAAGTGGAACGGAGGGTCTTGACACTAGGTTCCCAAGTTCCTTCTGCTTACGCTGAATGAGTCAGCTTCACTCATAGTCCTACATAGCAAAGTAGTAAAAGTGGACTTAATGTTGCCACTCTATCCCTCACATTCACTTCGATAACATATCAAAAAAAATCAACTTAGAATATTATTTTTCCTGTTTTTTTTTTAAGTGTTATTCCACACTTAGGACAGTTTTTAAATTTCAGTTTAGTAACTTAGAATATTATTTATAAAGAAATATGGATCAGCATTTAATTCGAGAGCACCGTGTAATATTTCCACAAAGGTCTCTCTCGACGGGAACACGACACTCTCATAATTAATGCCGGTCTCAGCTAGCGGGCATCGGACACCGTCACATTTGCGTCAGGAGTGGAGCGGGACGGCGCGTTTTCAAAAATACGATACGTTTTGCTGGTGCCAATTATTTTGTTTTCTGGCTTGTTTCATTTTATCTTTATTCCATTTTTTTTCGTTGGTTAATAATGGGTATAATTTTTAGCCGGCTTCGCCCGCTTTAGCTTATTGTTGTACATACTAACTACCTACCGACAGCTTCGCCCGCTTGAATGACGCTATTTCATTTGGGGGCCCGGCATTGCCTAATGCGAAACGCAGTGGCCAAAGCCACTACTTAACGCCGGTCTTAAATGCAATGCCGGGGGTGGTAACAATCCGGTCGAGTCTGCCCATGCGTGTTGCCATTACTGGCAACGTGACTCTACCACACGCACTTTAGTCGCCTCTTACGACACCATCAGTACCAGGGTGATCCTATTCTAAGCCGGAATCACACTTAATTTAAAAAAATAAAATTTAAATTTCAGCTAATTTAAATTTCAAAAATATAGCAATTTAGTTAAACTAAATATTTTGAAATTGAGGTGAATTAATAAGCCGATTCAAATAAAGCAAAGACTAAATGAAGGATAATTGCCAAAATATAAATGTGAAAACTGCATTTAAATCTGGTGATCTGTTTCTGACTAACGCGTACAAACGCACAGACAAACTCACTCACTCACT
The DNA here is from genome assembly GCA_019049475.1 of Eueides isabella. Classification (NCBI taxonomy): domain Eukaryota; kingdom Metazoa; phylum Arthropoda; class Insecta; order Lepidoptera; family Nymphalidae; genus Eueides; species Eueides isabella. Next base: position 13,333,767 of record CM032396.1, read on the forward strand.
CACTCAATTTCACGCTGTATCCCGCACGAGGCAGGGTAGGCAGAGGGAACCCGGGAACCTATTGTAAAGACACTTCGTTCCACTACCGTTCCCCACTTTCCGACGAATTTGAGGCATTGTTGAGTGGCGGAACTCAACGCCGCGCTTTGCCTTATTACCAGAGCGAAGAAATGAAACATTAAATATTTACATTGAAAATATTAAATATATCATTTCCTCGACTGGGGATCGAACCCAGGACCTTTCGGTTACAGTCACACTCTTGTGCCGCTGCGCCACGACAGGCCTCATATATATTTATATATATTAAATAATTCTTTTAAAATATGCAAACATGACAGTGAACTGCTCGCGTCTCTACCCGATTGAATGCAGTTATTAATTTACTAATATCTTTTAGTTTTGTGTACTAATAAGGTTATTTTAAAGTAAGGTTTTAGCCAATTCGAGTCGATTTTTTGTTGAACTAAATATGTTAAATGAATACAGCCTTTTTATTTTTGCATAATTACAAAAATTAAGTGTTAAGGAAAGGATGTCAAAGTACAATAGCAAAAAATTTGTCTCTGATATTACCATGCACAAACGCACAGACGCTGAAAAATATTTAAAAAATCATTAATATTTAACATTTTGTGTTCTATTCTTGATAAATAGTTCTAGCAACAGATTTTCTCATAAATCCATGACTACGGACAACAACTAGTTGAAATTTTACTTTACAGATTACACATTGTGTATATAAGTATTTGAAATTATTGTTTTTGGTGAATTCCTATGTCGATTTTAGTTACGTTTTGTATCCTTTGGTACTTGAGGACGTCGTGGCACAGCGGGAGGGCGCCAGACTATTAGCACGATTGTTGTGGTTTCAAATTTCACTAAAACATTATCTATACCTATATTAAAAACTAAAATTTAGTAAAAGAGTATTTATAGCAGTTTCGTCCAACATTTTTTTTAAATGGTTAACTTCATTATTTATAAAGAAATTGAAATAAAATAACTCTGATGTTGAAGGAAGCTTGAAAAAATATAATAGTGAAAATTGCAAATCTGTTAAGCCGTTTCTGAGATTAGTACAGACATGTAGAAAAAATCTTCAAAAATCTTTGTTTTGGGTACGTTATTAAATGCCACCATATACTTATAGAACAATATGTCTTCTGTGTATAGACTTCGGTCCGATACGATTTATTATAAGTAGATATATATAGATATACATAGATATTATCAGATATAGATCTCTCAGCTTCACGCTGTATCCCGCACTAGGCAGGGTAGGCAGAGGGAACCCGGAAACCTAGTGTTGAGACACTCCGTTCCACTTCCGTTCCCCACTTTCCGCCGAATTTGAGGCATTGCGTGTTGAGTGGCTTTGCCTTATTACCATAGATATTATTGTCACAGCCTCCTCTCTGGTAGACAAAGAGCAATTCGAAAATTAACATAAAAAAATTGAACTGAAATCAGGATAGTATCTGAACACCCTCTGTCAAAGGGAAGCTGCTTTTTTTTATTTTTCATTCATAAAAATTGGAATCGCGTCAAATCATATTCAACCAAAGCATAAATACTAATGTTTTTTCAAAAAATCCTATCAAATTTTTAATTTGATTTTTTTTAACCGTTCCACAATTAAAAGAAAACATAAACGAAAAATATTTCGAATATTTTTAAAAAAACGTTTAAAATTCTTGCAAACTGTCCAAGAGGTGCGGGTTCAAATCACGCTAAATTCAAATATCAATACTACTACTCTTTTATATTTCTACATATTTTTCAACTGTACATCGGCATATTGATAAACATATAGTGTGAAATCGGCTTGCCTTTTAAAGTCTGCCGACGTGTGCCCTATCACATAGCCCCCAGTCCCCACGTAATACGACACTAAAATTCTTTAATTGTAATCAAATACCGCCTGTACATTTGTATCGTAAAAACATAGGTATGGCGCTTGAAATGTAATATTTTATAATTTATTATTTATGTCACGTTATACCTGTGGCGTGATCCCTGTGGTGCTCAGAGACACAACGGCGCGTGACTGTAAACGGTTGTGGGTTCGATCTCTAGTCGAGAAAATGAAATATATAATGCTTTAATTTTTTCACTCTCGTATGCAAAGCGCGGCGTTGAGTTCCTCCACTAAGCACGCAATGCCTCAAATTCAGCAGAAAGTGAGGAAAGGAAAAAGAGGATTTAAACACTAGGTTTCCATGTTCCTTTTGCCTGTACTGCCATGTGCGGGATATATTCACATTATCGTGACGCAATGAGATGGTGTCTGACATAATTATATTTACATTGTTTAAATTGCTTTGACATAAATCTATAGCTTAAGCTTTCACTGTTGGCCTTAACAAACGAAATGGGTAGCCAATGTGGTTTAGCACTAAATGCTCATATGTCACTTTATTAGTATGAAATAAAATAGAGGGTATAATTTAAAATATATTATACTTTTTTTCTTTTTTTTTTTTTCAGCTTCACGCTATATCCCGCACTAGGCAGGGAGGGAACGGAAGTGGGACCTAGTGTTATGACACTCCGTTCCACTTCCTTTCCCCACTTTCCGCCGAATTTGAGGCATTGCGTGTTGAGAGGCGGAACTCAACGCGCTTTGCCTTATTACCAGAGCAAAGAAATAAAACATTAAATATTTTAAATTGAAAATATTAAATATTTCATTTCCTCGACTGGGGATCGAACCCAGAACCTGTCGGTTACAGTCACACTCTTGTGCCGCTGCGCCACGACAGGCCTCATTATACATATATTATACTTTATAAGTGCGGTAACGTAGTATGAAAAGAAACGGAGTGTACTAACACTAGGTTCCCAAGTTCCCTTTGCCTTCCCTGCCATATGCGGGATACAGCGGGAAGCTGAAGTGTAGATACATTTAAATAAACAAAAAAACATTAATTTATTATATAACGTTATTAACAACGAGATTAAAAAAAAAAAAGAACTGTGAAACTTGAAGTTTTAAACGATGCACTCCATGATGGTATCGTATGGCAAGGCAAATAACATTATTAACCGTTTGACTGCGCCGTATTATATAACTGCAAAACAAATATATGCGTGGTGATACCCGTGCGAATATTTCATGTAAGTCTAGCTTCGAAGTTTTAATAAAGTCTTTAATATTGATATTGGTCTAATAGAGTACCTACTGCCCGCGGCTTCGCCTGCGTGAATTACACGATTATATTTACTTATTTCAATATCGTTGTTGTTCTAATAACATTATCACTTTTAAGACAATATCTGCATGAAAACCAAAGTTACAGCTGAAATTAATATTTTTTAGCAATGTTGTGGAAATAAATATTTAAAATGAGGTAACCCGATTAAAATAATATAAACACTAAATGTGGAAGGAAGGTAGCCGACTTATAATACTGAAAACTGCATATGTATCTGGTTAGTCATTTCTGAGATATGCGCGGGCAAACGCATACACAAACAAACAGACAGACAGACAAAAAAATTAAAAGCACTATTTCGGCCCTATTACATTAATAAACGTTCCCTATATGATTTTTATTAACATATATTCTATATACAGACAGTTACATATTTATTATATAAATAAGTATAGATATCTATTGCCTATAGCATTGCCCGCGTCGTCAAATGGGAATTGTTAAATTGTATTATACATGTACATGCAGGGTAGGCATAGGGAACATGCATACCTGGTGTTACGACGTATTGTTCCCATTAAAAAACTTCCATTCCCCACTTTCTGTCGAATTTCATAGCCATTATGTGTTGAGTGGCGGAACTCATGGAAATTGTATATTTTCTATATCTCGAGCGAGATAATGAAAATATATAATTTCCATGAGTGGGGACCGAACCCATAACCTGTTGCTTTGACTGTCATACGTTTGCACCTCTGCGCCACGACATGCCTCAATTTCTCATACATTTGAAATACATTAGTATCATTTCAATTATAATGCAGTAAATGTTTTAATAAAATATATTTTGCAGTTTCCTATTCGGTAAAAATTACAATTTCTAACTTGGAAACCAGCCGCTTGCTCTATATACAAAGTTTGACAATATGTTGATCGCGTGACAGCTGAATGACATCCTGATAAGAAAAGTTAAAGCCATATTTTATTCACGCCACAAAATTTGGATTACGTCTGTACTGGTACTGTTTTGTATATACCTAATGTTCTGAATGAATTTCATAGAAAAGCTAATGAAAATAAATAATTAAAGCTGTCAATATTAAATTAAAAATAAATGACGTTGGGCCACGCCTATATATTAGACGGACTAACTGTTTGTTTGTTCATTTCAATATTTACTAATTACATTCCATATGTATGACGACTACGCGATTTTTATTTTACATGACGATGACGCTAATGTGACGCGGGTGACTGTTTTTTGGGTTTATTTGTTTGTTTGTTTGTTTAGGTTCACTTCAGCGGAACTTAACGCTGTGTTTTTTTATTTTACTTTTTTCAGCTTCACGCTGTTTCACGCACATGGCAGGGTAGGCAGAGGGAAATTGGGAACCTAGTGTTAAGGCACTCCATTCCACTTCCGTTCCCCACTTTCCGCCGAATTTGAGGCATTGCGGAATTCAACGCCGCGCTTTACCTTGTGCCAGAGCGAAGAAATGAAAACATTAAATATTTAAATTTTAAATATTAAATATTGCATTTCCTCGAGTGGGAATCGAACCCACAACCCGTCGGTTACAGTCACACGCTTGTGCCGCTGCGCCACGACAGATCAGGATGTCTTATTAGAGTGAAGAAAAGGAAAAATTCGTTTTTTTGACAGCGTATCGAATTTACAACCATCGTATTACCAGTCAGACAATAAACCGCTGCGCTACGCGTTCAAATTTCAAATTCCTTTCACAGAAATATTTATATTTAGATACAATATACATAGGTGTTTCCCCTTTATACAGCAGTCAAACTGACTGGACTGCTACATTATATTACTACAGACACAATTACAGATTCTTCGAAATATGTTATTTTATATACTTTAAAGTTAAAATTAAAATGTATAATTTCACGCAATATTTAGTTTACGTTCTAGAAATATAATAAATTTATTTAAGTTTTCAATTTTTATTACGATTTTCTTAGAAATAAAAAAAAAGAGATAATAGTATGAAAATAATGAGATTTTATAAAATCTGAAGCATCAATATATTAATGCAAGACGAGTCTATAGATAGGATAGCTCCACGCTTTATCCCGCAATACAAAACAGCTAACCTAGTACTAAGACAATTTGTTAATCACTTTCGGCTTAAACGCGGCGTTGAATTCCGCCACTCAACACGCAATGCCCTAATTTCGGCCAAAAGTGAGGAACGGAGTGCCTTAACACTAGATTCTCAAGTTCCCCGCCATGTGCCGGGATACAGTGTGAAGCTGAGTATTGGCCTCAATCTTGAGGCATTGCGGGTTGAGTGGCTAAAATCTACGCTGCTACCACACCACCCTAGTCTACCACACTGGAAAACAATAAATAATTTATTTATAATCATTTCCACATTCACAACCGTCACATTTACTATCGGCTTCATAAAGCATGATTCTTAAAGATTTATAATACCAGTTGCCTATAACATATATATAAAAACTATAATGTAACTACCAAATAGTTCTTCCGTCCGTATATTATATTACAAAACGTAAATTACGCTCATAATGCGTCACTTCTATACAGTTTCAGTGTTCTTTTACAAAGGTGTTCAACAGCTAGAGTACAGCGAGCTAAAACAAGTGGAAAGTGTTGCCATCTCGCATGACCAAAACAGTGCTTGGTTGAAGGGTAACGGGAAACCGGCTTTGTTGCCAGACGTTTATAATGAGCATGTGAATCGATGGATTGTTATACGAGATGATATGGGAGATGCTGCGCTTTACACCGCTGTCGGTATTGGATACGAATAGATCTATTTGGAAGAAGTATTTAGTGGTTTTAGACTTTGTATTGACTAAAATGTAATGTTTGAGGCTGTAGTCGACGTCGCACAGCGGCACAGTTGATTGTTCTCGTTCGTAGTAATGAATAATCTTTATGTTTCGCTTTGGTGTAATAAGACTAAGTGCAGTGTTGAATTCTGACATTTACATCATTCTGGTAACATGGCAAAGCACGGCGTTGAGTTCCACCACTCAACACGCAATGCCTCAAATTGGGCGTGTCTTAACACTAGGTTCCTCAAAGCAAAGAAACGTAAAACAGAGTGTTTTAACATTAGGTTTCCAAGCTGACTCTGCCTGCCGTGCCATGGAAAGGATACAGCGTGAAGCCGAGAAAATAAACTGAGAGCTTTATTTATAGATTTATTTGTGCTTGTTTTTGTCATATCGTCGGCTTTTAGAGTAAGCATGCTTACAGCTTATGAAGCGAATCTGAGGCGAGGAGGCAAACGTCGTTTTATAAAACAATGTACCTACATATTAAAAGGTTTTTACAGTATCAAAAAAATGATTTTTATTCTGTATACTCGTTTATGAAATACGATAAGGGTTGGTTTTATATTTTTATTACTTAGTATTTTCGAATGGGATAAAAATGAACGAGACATAACGACAAAAAAAGCGGACTTAGCAGAGTCATTCTGAGTTCATTTTGTGGTTTTTAACAGCTGTATTTGAACGTAATGGTTCAGGATTCGATCCCAACTCAAGGTAAAAATTTATTATAAACTAGAACTGAATTACATTATTTTGTTTACTATTTTCAACAACTTTCTTGTTCTAATAACATCATCACTTTTAGGACAATTAAAAATTTTAAATTTCGCCAAATTAATATTTTGTCAAACTTAATACCTTAAATTGACGTTACCTTTTTTATCAGAGTTAAACAATACTAAAAGTTGAAGCAAGGTTTCAAAATACAATAGCGAAAACTGCATTTATGTTTGTTTAGCCGTTTTTGAGATTATTGCGTTCAAAGACAAAGAGACAATAAAAATTAAAACCTTTATTTTGGTTCCTTTTTTTCATAGAAAAAGATCTTCTATGTATAGACAGCGATGACTTTTTTTTATACATAAGTCATATTCATTTCACCACTCAAAACTTAACTTTTGGTCAGTGTCAGGTCAGGTCAGTTGTATGTAAGAAAATACTATCTTACGATTTTAATACGATTTTATACCTGTAACGCCTACCGTGCGCAGGGACACAAGCGTGCAACAGTAAGCGTAAGGGGTTGTGGGTTCGACTCCAACTGACACGTGACATATCTTTTGACCGGTATATATATTTTTATTACTAAAATAGAAAAAAAAAAGGATCAACTAAGCTAAATAAGGCTCAATTACTATTGTAATTCTATTCGACATATTTCACCAGATGACGTTATAATGTATATGAGAATTAACTGATATTTGAGACGCAATGAAACGCGGTGGGACTTGTTGCGTATTATGGGGTTACTTTAAATAGAATTTGGACGACGCCGATCAAGTTATAAATACATATTTTAGTGCATTCACTTATTTATATATGTATTGACAGTTTTTAGTTCTGCAAGCCGACATATTACATCTATCTATATTATTTGAGAAAGTTGTTTATATGTTTTAAAATTCTGTTGAATATTAATATTGTTTAGCGTTTAAACGTAAATCGTAGTTGATGTAACTAAAACAGGGGAAATATAAAAAAAATATTACATATAGTTTGAAAAAAAAAAAATGTATATATAAAAAGATCTATTAGTTTTTCGTTTCCATTCATAAAGTTATGTATAGACAAACAGAAGATCAAGTCAAGATATCTTAGCATGCACTCTGCACTCGAATTCGACACATGGCGTGCTGAGTGGCGGAACTTAACGCCGTACTCATAGAGCCTGAGAATGAAAACAATTTTGATATAACCAATAGCCCAGGCAGAGTATCGAGGCCTCAACTATTGCGATCACAGTCGAGCGCTATCCTCACGACTCGACAATAGTCTTATTTAGAATGATAGTATGTAATGTAGTTTTTTGCTATCAATACCTTATAAACGTTGTAGCTCAGTGATGCAGCGTGTGGCTGTAAGCGCAATAGTGCAAGATTCGGTTTCTACTTAGGGGAACCACTTATTAACTTATTTTTAATTCCTCAACAAGTCCCGCCGCTCAACCAATCAACGCTCAAGTTCCGTTCTCCATTTTTGACTTGTTTTTTAAATGAAGAACGGAGAGTATTAACACTAGGATCCCTCTGCTGTCCTTCAATATACAGGTGAAAAATATGAGCTTCTTTTTTATCATCACTCTCTATCCTTAAGATTGCAGAATAGGCAGCGGGAATTTGGACACCTAATGTTGAGACACTCCCTTCCGTCCCCCATTTCCCGCCAAATTTGACACATTGCCGAGATGAGTGGCGGAACTCAACACCGCAAAATTAATAAATAAATAACCAACCATCATACAAAATAATTCAATAAATAGCAAATTATAACACGGTATTTGTTTTCACATTAGTTGGCTATCGTTTTACGGCATTAGGCTAATTATCAGGTTGCCTGATCGACACGCGATATGTTTGCATCTTTCCCACTCGCTCTAGTAACATCAGTACAGTTTGTTTTATAACATATATTCAGTTCTACTATACATTATTTGCACGTGTAACTTAGACAAAGTAAAATTTTCTATTACATTTATAAATGATAAGTATACGCAATAGCCATTTTGTTTTCGAATGAAACAGTGCTTAATTTTTTTCTTATACTTCGCTGTTTTTCTGTCTGTCAGACTGTATGTTATGAACCGTGATAGTTACACTGTTAAAATTAATAAATAAGGGTGTGCTCCCATATGAAAGATTTTTTTTTTTTTTTTCGTTAGTATAGCTAATAATTTAGAAGCCTTCAAGCATGGGCCGACTCGCACTTGGCCGGTTTTTTTAATTGTAGGTACTCTATATAAATCAGCCATAGTGATTTATCTACATTAATTAGCGATACTGATTCACCTATTGATTTTTTTTTCAATAATATGTGGGGCTTATGCATCCTAATTTCAATTTTTTTTTGCCAACAAGTGATTTATATGACGTATATTATTATTTTTTTGTCTTTTAGACTTAAACGAAATGTTGAAGTAGAGGCCTGTCGTGGCGCAGCGGCACAAGCCTTTGATTGTAACCGACAGGTTCTTGGTTCGATCCCCAGTAGAGGAAATGAAATATTCAATATTTTCAATTTAAATATTTAATGTTTTTATTTCCTCGCTCTGGCAATAAGGCAAAGCGCGGCGTTGAGGTCCGCCACTCAACACGCAATGCCTCAAATTCGGCGGAAAGTGGGCAATGGAAGTGGAACGGAGTGTCTTAACATTAGGTTCCCAGGTTCCCTCTGTCTACCCGGCCTCGAGCGGGATATAGTGTGAAGCTGAAAAAAATATGTTTAAATAACTTACTTAAGAAATAAATCTAAAATTAATACCGTGAAGAATAAAACAATATTCAAACGATGTAGATATTTAATATCGTTATAATGTTCTGGGAAGTTTCCTTAAAACGACTTGATAGTTTTAAGTACATGTGTATCGCACGTGTTAATCATGTATTACATTTATTGGTTTCATATGTACATACTCGTATGTTACGTTGATCTATTGCAATGCTCATATTATTTAATTTTAGTTTTATTTTATCATATAAAACTACTAAACTGTACTTTTTATCGCAACATTTATATTAGGATTGTTGTAATTTACCTGCCTAAGTAAAATATTTAAAAATTTAAATATGTATGGAAGGCGGAAAAAGGAAAGTTTTGAAATTAAAATTATTTTGCCTACTTTCCGACGTATGTAATGACGATTTGTTATCATTTTATCATTCTTGTTTTTTTTAGCGCTGAATCCTGCACAAGGCAGGGTAGGCAGAGGGGGGGACGAAGGGGGAACATGGGAACCTAGTGTTAAGATATTTTTTGTTTGTACATCACATTATTTAGAAAATTATAAAATGACTTAAAACAGCTTTTTAGTATAAAGCTCGTATAAATATTTTTATTTAAATTTATGTATAATAAAGAATAAATAAATGAACTTTCAGTCATTAAACTTGCAAAAAGGTAGGGAAGAGTTGTAACGTTAGACATGTGAGCTTTAGGTTTTTTTTTTTATTTACATTACCTTTGTGGTCTAGTTAAAGAAATTTTATATAATTATAGCATTTTTTCAATATAAAGCACGTATTTAGTTGGTTATTCTAAGATTTAATTCTATTCACTACTTTAAAAAATATAAACAATGTTTTGATATATTTAGAAAATATGTTAAATATATTTACAATAGATAAAAATATACACACTTTTACTATTTTTAAAATGTATATCCATATAGAAAAGAAAATTATTTCAAATCTTTTAACGTTTTCTTAATAAGTAAAAATTTTATGCCTGTCGGAGCCCAGGGGCACAAGAGTGTGACAGCTCTGCGACAGGTTGTGGTTTCGATCCCCACACTATATTAAATATTTTTAAACTAAATATATATTTTTTAATTTCTTCGCTGTGGTAACAAGGCATATCGCGGCGTTGAATTCCGCCACTCTACGCCTCTATTTCGCAAACCGAGTAACGTCTTAATATCAGGTTTCCAAATTGAAATACAATAATTACATGTATATATACAAATCTCATATAACAATTAGCTCACTAACTAATTAAACTAACAAAACTTTCCATACAAAAAGGTATCTTTATAGTTTCTAGTGTAAACTGTAGCTAGCGTAGGTCGACTCGACTCCGTAACGGTGTCAGGTTGCCCCGCTCCTAAATTTACCTTCGCTACGCCATTAAAAGCATTTATGTTATATTGAATATCACAATATCGACGTCGCATGGATTATGTTACTTGTTGGTCGTTGTCTATGGGAGGTTTTATTTTATTTGTCAGTGCTAGTGGTGTACCGGTCTTGAGCGTTGAGACTGTCAGAGAAGGTGTAGGTTCGATCCCCGCTTGAGGTAATGAATATATTTTATATTTTCAAAACGCGGCGTCGAGTTTCTCGGTTTAACAAGCTATGGCTCAAATTTGACGGTAAGTGGGAAAGGAACAAGAGTGTCCTAAGGAGGTAGCTTTATATGTTATTTGTTTTGTAAATTAATTTATGTGTGCTTTGCTGTCGAATTGGGTTTCACCTGTAATGATAGTTGTAAGTTATAATTAAATTAAATAAATAAAATAAATAAAATAAATAAAATAAATAAAATAAATAAATAAATAAAATAAATAAAATAAATAAAATAAATAAAATAAATAAAATAAATAAAATAAATAAAATAAATAAAATAAATAAAATAAATAAAATAAATAAAATAAATAAAATAAATAAAATAAATAAAATAAATAAAATAAATAAAATAAATAAAATAAATAAAATAAATAAAATAAATAAAATAAATAAAATAAATAAAATAAATAAAATAAATAAAATAAATAAAATAAATAAAATAAATAAAATAAATAAAATAAATAAAATAAATAAAATAAATAAAATAAATAAAATAAATAAAATAAATAAAATAAATAAAATAAATAAAATAAATAAAATAAATAAAATAAATAAAATAAATAAAATAAATAAAATAAATTAAATAAATTAAATAAATAAAATATATAAAATATATAAAATATATAAAATAAATAAAATAAATAAATAAATAAATAAATAAAATAAAAAAATAAATAAACTTTACGTTCCGAAATTCCTTCTTTTCCTACTCTGCTATGTGCGGGACACAGCGTGAAGTTGATTAACATCTTACCTTTGTACAATCTTGTAGAAACAATAATTGTAAATCAATATATCTATCTATACTTATGATAAATCTGTACTATTAAAAGTATATTAAAAAAAATCTTTCTAATGAATAAAATAGGGCCTAAAATAGAGGTATTTAAAATTGGGTGTGTTTGTATTCTTAATTCTTATGTTTATTGATCCCAGAAGCGACTGACCGAATTTAAATGCTGTTTTACAATAAATTATATTTTATTTTGTCCTTCAATTAGTGTTTTTTTTTCTTGAAATCGGTTGATACATAAAAAAGCTACGTCAATTAAAAATATTTATATATTTTCTTAAAAGTATAGATATTTTCTTAAAAGTGAGTGATAATGTTTTCAGAACAAGGAATAAGTAGAAATTAGTAAATAGAATAACGTGCGGACATTATACTTATATGTACGACTATATCTCCAAATATTAAAGTTAGTAAAGCATTAATCTCGAAAACGTAAATCTAAATAATTCCACGATAATTAAAACGCACAGTATCCGTTACCATCGTATACATCTGACGGGAGTGCTTTCAAATACACATTTCCAGTATAATATGGAGTTTAAAGTACGTTAATTAATATCTATGCATTTTGCTCTGCGGCAGAACCAAAATTAATAGGAGTGGTGTAACACGGACTGTTACAGGTCTATGATAATAATGATGCCTTTTCATTAATTTTATAAGATGTAAAAGATTTTTCTAATAATTTTCTGGCATTTTCTGATATAGAAGTATTTCAACGTGTACGATTTTTTATTATATTTTATATATTTAATTATACCAATTATTATTGTTTTTATAAATTATTTATACCAATTCATTATTTATCTCAGCTTCACGCTGTATCCCGCACACGGCAGGGTAGGTAGAGGGAACTTGGGAACCTACTGTTAAGACAATCCGTTCCACTTCCGTTCCCCCACTTTCCGCCAAATTTGAGGCATTGCGTGTTGAGTGGCGAAACTCAAATTATTTATCGTTTATATTTTTCTAATATTTTTTATTAAAATAGAGGCAGCAAATACTCAGCATTTGATGAGTTAACGTACAAATTGTTTAAATAGATTTCGCTAAAGTTTTTCAATTTAGTAAGACGAATCATAGTGTTGAAAAGTAAGATGAGGATGTTTTCTTTTATTTTTCCTTAAAATATAAAACAATATACATTAAAAATTAATTTCGAGAAACTGCACATCACTAAATAAATAAATCTAACCACTACCGTAAACTAAATTTACATGACGTAGTGTATCTACTAGTACATATAATTATACGATGGTAAGGTATACGAATATACCGCATAATCCATGGCTGAGCCAAACAAATGGGCCTGCAGTTTTCGATGTCCGTGGTATGCGTATCGAGTTATCATTATTACGCAACGTTTCGTAAATTGAGATAGCTTCGTTACTGCACTAACTATGTTTTGGCCTGTTTTCTGATAAATTTCATATTGTTTTCATGATGTACGTAGTCGTTGTTAGTTAATTTATTGGTTTATTTGCTTCGGCGGGCTTTGTATTTAGTTTGGATTTAGATTAAATATTAGCCTTATAAAATGTATAGAGTCAGTCGTAGAGGGAAATAAATTTGTTTAATTTGATTATTACAAGCAATTTTAAATTGTCATGTTACATAGAAATGTCTGTAGTGTCGGTGCTACAGGAAAATACCACCGGCTTGGAAGACAAATCTAAGAAGAGCCGGCGAGAAACTCAACGGTTGTTTTTTTTTTTCTTCAAAATATAATTTACGGTAAATGTATACCATAACTATAATTAGCTTCCCGAGTGTGTACCAACAGCATTTAATCCCACGCACTATATCATTATAATAGTCTTAAATAGACTAATACGGTTAGCCTATTTTTAACTTTCACTTTAAATTGTTGAAGTGGCAAGTATAAAATGACTTGTGGAATTTTATTATACATACGTGTATGGTACACGTATGTATAATAGAATTCCATAAAAGACTTACTAACTTTTCGAAGCCGATATAACTGAGAGTGATCAGCTTTGCTTATTTCTTCTATTACGTATTATCATGTCTATCACAATTCTTTAAATAATTGTGAATATTTTTGCGAAAAAGCAAACCCCAAAATAGAAATGGAACACTCAACCATCTCTCACCATTACATAAAAAAACTAAATGGTACACAAGCTTTATCGCAAATCATTTATAAATAATAAAAAAATGCCACAAATTTACCTTAAAAAAAAAACCATCTATCCAGCTACACTACATATTCTAGACACCTGTAAAAGAGTAACAGGAGACCAATTACCGGACATCGTTTGAAATCTAACCTATCTGGCTACGTCACTGGCCTTGTACTTGTATTAATTAAGCACCGCTCGCATATCAAAGGTAGGATAATGAACGTCCTTTAAGACGTGTCACGTGATCATTGCTTGTATGACAGATTTTGTAATGTAAGACTGAGATTGTCTTAATATTAGTGCCTTTGGTGCCTCACTATAGTACAGTAGTCTGATACTTGGTGGATTCTTAATGGGTGTTGGTTCAAATTCAATTTCAAATTAAAATATTTTATTCAAAATAAGCTAATTATGGAAAAATGAAAGTGGGGAATGAAACGGAGTGTCCTAACACTAGGTTCCAAACTCCTCTCTGCCTACCCTGTTGTGCGGGATACAGCGTGAAGCTGAGTGAGTGAGTGAGAGAAAATAAGAAGTTCTAAAGTTCACCTGAGGCCTGTCGTGGCGCAGAGGCACAAGAGTGCGACTGTAACCGACAGGTTCTGGGTTCGATCCCCAGTCGAGGAAAAGAAATATTTAATATTTTCAATTTAAATATTTAATGTTTCATTTCTTCGCTCTGGAAATAAGGCGAAAGCGCGGCGTTGAGTTCCGCCACTCAACACGCAATGCCTCAATTTCGGCGGAAAGTGGGAAACGGAAGTGGAACGGAGTGTCCTTACACCAGGTTCCCGGGTTCCCTCTGCCTACCCTGCCTCGTGCGGGATACAGCGTAAAGCTAAAGTTCACTAAAGTTACTGCCTCATACCCGAGAAGAACCGACGCAAGAAACTCAACGGGATATTTCTTTTTAATATCTATTATCTACAGTTTGACATTTATAAGTGACAATGATAACTTTGAAATAGATTGGAGCGAGCAATTTAATTCCCAGGGCGTGTCATCATTTATAAAATCTTCAATTTGATAATAACCTTTAACTCAACGTCTTTTTACATTTTTTTAAATGCCAAATAGAACACTCTCAGACATTTTCTGGAATTCAATTGTAAAAGTCAAGTTATATTTCATTTTGTATTATTTGACACGAGATTAATATTAGATTTTGACGGTATTTAAATAAAACGCACTTGCAGGGTAGACAGAGGAAACTTGAGAATTTGGAGTTAAGACACTCTGTTCCGTTTCCCACTTTCCACCGAATTTGACGCCGCGCCTTGCCTTATTTGCGTTTTTTTTTTTCGTAAATCATAAATATATGGATTGCTATGAAATTTAGAATCTAAATATATATTTTTATTTCTTCATTTTAGATTAGTCACGCCACTCAAAACACAATGCGTCGCAAGTTAAACGGAAAATGGAGAATGGAGTGTTTTATCTCTCTCACTCTCTCTGCTTACTCTGTTATAATCTCAGCTTCACGCTGTATCCCGCACATTGCAGGGTAGACGAAAGGAACTTGGGAACCTAGTTTAAAAACACCCTGTTCTATTCTCCACTTACTTTTATTTGTTATATGCATATAATAATAAAAAAGATTATAAGATACCTAATACCACTTCAAGAAATGAAAATAAGACACAATTCATTATTGTTATTAGTTATTACATACGAATCTGACATTAAATTTGTCAACGAAATATTCAGGGATTTAAATAAATGAAGTACATTTATTCTGCCTTAACGTATTCTTTGATGAACCTTTTTTTTATGTTTTAATAATAAATCTTTATAAATATTATTATATTTTTGTTTTCCATATTTAAAGGGGCAAAAGGGGGAAAAGGTTGTTTTTAGTTTGTTTATCGCAGGATTTTCTTCTGTTTTAAGGTGAGGCAGAATTTAAATCAAAATTTAGTGCGACCCCTTAAAGTGTGAACATAGAAAAGAATTATTTATTTATTTTTACTGTCATGGCACAGTCAATCATGTGACTGTACACGTCACAGGTTGTGGGTTTGATCACTTCTGGAGGATTATTTCATATTATCAATTTAAATATTTGATGTTTCAATTTTTTCGCTGGCAACATTGTGAAATACTACTTTGTCAATTATTATAAATAAATAAATTTACTTCAACAATTGATTCCTACAACTCAACAAGCAACGCCTCAAATTGTTTATATATATATATATATATATATATATATATATATATATATATATATATATATATATATATATATATATATATATATATATATATATATATATATATTTATATTTATATATATATATATATATATATATATATATATATATATATATATATATATATATATATATATATATATATATATATATATATATATATATATATATATATATCGAGATTATTGGCATCATTCTCTCGTAGAGCCACTTGTTATCGCGCATTAACACTTCAAAACATTATATCTTTTTATAGTGACACAGATATTTCTTGAATTACGTCCCGTTGTTTCGGACTCTTATAATGTACAGATGCCAAAGCAAACACACCTAACCTGCGTTTTAAACAGTTTATTTTGTACATCAAAATATTTCTATGTAAATATTTCGTTACAAAGTCTTTTAGTTTCTTTTTATTATTTTGTTTTTAATTATAAAAGAAAAAATCCTTTTTTTTTCTAAAAAATGGCCTTTTGGGTTAGGCCAGTCTTCCACCAGCAATCTCATATATTCTGAAGAATTTATTAACTTGATAGCCGGCTATAAAATAAGAGCTAAGGAGGTCATCGGCGACCGGTCGTTTTACACAAATCTTAATGTTTAAATATAAATAAATGTAAAAAAATATTTTTATTTTCGCCGTTGTCGTAGCTGAAGGCGTGACATGGATTTTTTAACGGCTTTATATGAATATTTTGTGAGTATAATCGTATTTAACGCAAGCTATAAATACTGTAACCGCGATAGTCGAGGGTTCGATTACCGCTTGACGGAATGAAGTTTTTATTTTTTCAAACTGATAACTAAGCAAAGGAGACGTTAAAGTTTGGCACTCAACAAGCAAGGCCTCAAGAATTCAGTAGAAATTGGATATCGGAAGTGTCTTAATGATTTGCCTTATAGCAGTAAGAGAAAATAAAATTAAAATAAATATTTAATTCCACGACCGGCAATCGAACCCATTCCCATTTTCAGTCGCACGCTTAATAAAGACAACGTGTCGAGAAGAACAATATCATAATTTCAATAGCTAATTGATATTTAATTTTATATATATATATATAAAAAAAGGTTAACCAAAACGAAATATGAGCTATGTAATACAATAATTAAATTTGTATTTACAGGAGTTTGCAGAAACCGCAATGAACGAGCTGCTAGGGTGGTACGGCTATGAGAGGCTCGAGCTACGTAGGTGGGCAGCTTCCCGCAACAAGGACACTGACAGTCCAGAACAGACAGAACAGAAGAACAAAGGTGATCTTAGACACTAGCGGTTCACCCGTAGGCCTTTTAAAATTTATTATTATATAAAAAAACAAATTACAGAACATGTTTACTAAAACTTTTGAGGTCTGTCGTGGCGCGGCGGCACAAGCGTGTCACTATAACCGACAGGTTGTGAGTTCGATCCACACTCGGAAATGAAAAAAAAATAATTTAAATATTTAATGTTTTCATTTCTTCGCTCTGGTACAAGGCAAAACGTGGCGTTGAGTTCCGCCACTCAACACGTAATGCATCAATATTCTTACCCTGCTATGCACGTGTATACTTACAGCGTAAAGCAAACAAATATTGTCTTTAAAGTGATAATATTATTAGAACAAGAAAGTAGTTGAATTTAGTAAATAAAATAAAATAATGTGATTCAGGCCGCGGGAGGGACCCTAGTTATCTTATTTCTTCGGTAGATTAATTTCGGATTACCTACAGAGGATCGCTAATATAATATATATGTGATAAGTGACTTTCCATTTCATTTATAGTTATAAATTATATTTAGTTAGGAATTATGTTTAATTATCAATATTTAATTAATACCTTTATGAAATATTAACACCTGTAAACTGTATGTACATACTTTATTTCTTTTTCATACTTTATTTTTCTTATATTTACACAATTATGTACTAGAATAAAATTAAGTTATAAATGGAGTAAAAATCGTACAATATAAGGCTTTAATTACGTTTTACACGTGCATTTAAAACACTGGCCTTTAAATTATTATAATATGTAGTATATTATAAATAATTAGAGGCCAGTCGTGGCGCAGGAGCACAAGCGTGCGACTGTGTACGCGACAGGTTGTGGATTCGATTCCCATTTGAAACCACTTTACCTATATTGCTATGTGCGGGAAATAGCGTGAAGTTAAAAAAACAATCATAATTAGTATATTTACATGATATTGCTGTTAAAATTAAAGTCACTGACACTCAATTTTAGTTAGTTGTTAGTTAAATTATTTTTATGTTTACATATTTTCCGAATTCATTTCAAGAATATTTTGCTACTTATACATTAAAAGTTTTTTAATAGAAATAGAAAAGACTGTCCTTAAGTTTCAGCTCATTCTAAAGACAACAAAAATAACATTCATAACCTCACCCAAAAACGATTAAGTAATTAATTTATAAAAAAAACTTTAGTTTTTATTAGTCGACGGAGGGAACTTACTGTTAATACACTCCGTTCGGTTCCCCACTCTCGCCGAATTTGTGTCATTGCGTGTTGAGTCGCGGAACTTAACGCCGCGCTGTGCCTTGTTATCAGAGCGAAAAAATGAAAATATTAAATATTTCATTTCCTCAAATGGAGATCGAAGCCACAACCCAACGTATTTACAATCACACGCTTGTGCCACGACAGGCCTCAAAAACATATGTAGGTAGGTACTATGATTATATGATAATGAAATATAATAAAGTTTATATAATAAAGAAAAAAGTAAACAGTACCTTTTACAACAATACGTAAGTAAGTAAGCGATACACACAATTGATACGATAGATTGTTCCAAGAATAGTTGCAGCTTTCATTCCACGAACCGTGATTCCTAACGCACCCCGCTTTTTACCGGGAAATGGCGCCAAACGCGGGGCATAGATAATAATGTAATTAGTTTTTTTTTTTTTTCAATTTATTGATGCATTTCTAAGAATAGTATTATTCAGCCTTTTTCGATTGCTTATTTTATAAATTAAATATTATTATTATTTTTTATAATGTATTCAAATTGTATATAAATTTTATAAAAAAATGTGCCGGAAAATAATTAATGGTCTTTTTAAATGTGTATGTTTTGCTAAGATATTTTTCAATTAAATTATATATTTCTAAGAGTATTGTCAGCATCGACAGGTTTACCTATTAATAAATTTTATAATGAAATTAATAAAAGAAAATTCAACATAGACAGCGCAATAAAAAATCATTATACAAGTATTAATTTTCACGCGTAGCTGTACGATATATTGATATGTGTTTTGAACGTTATTTACGAATTTGATACTTCAAAGCGGGTTTACTATTCCTAATGAACGCTCGCGAAATTGTTCGTATATCGTATACCAAATACCACATTATATAAGATATTTCGTTGGAATAAATGTAGAACTTTGCGGTTAAAACGCGATGATTAACAGCGGCTAGGGTTACCTTATAACGTTACATAGGATACAGATAAACGTATTGTATTACCTACAGAGTGTTTTTGAAATTGAAAATTGGAAGGCGTTTGTAATTTGAAATTGTAGTAGCTTTATGTTATTTAAGATTTTATATTGGTTTTCCTTTCGGGATCACTTGAAAGTAAATATTAAATGAAACGATAATTTATTTGAAACCGTATACTGTGCTTCTATTTTAGATAACATGATTTTTTTGTATTCTAATTACTTGTAGTAAAACTAAAAGAAATTAGTAGTACCGTTCTTTATCATACCATATATTTTTACTTATTGCAAAATAAATAAATAAATATTTGATGAAATGAAATATTTAATATTTCCAAATCAAATATTTAGTTCGTTTCGTTGGGCCATACAACACGCAATACAGATTCGGCTGTATGTGGGAAACGGAAGTGAAACAGAGTGTCTTAACGCTATGTTCCCAAATCACCTCTGCCTACCCTACCATATACGGTATGAAGGTAAAAAAATAAGTGTAGGTACCTAGAGGTAACACATAAAGATTATAATTATAAATTTAATGAAAAGGTTTATAATGTACTATATAATCGTATACATACCTATGTATATGTTAACTTGACTGGTACTTTTTCTATATCGAGTAATTTCATATTATTACTGATTTTCTTTTATAGTTCTATGTAAAAGCATAAATGTTACATAGGGTATATTAAATGAACCGCATAGGAAATAAAAAATACTTTAAACACTTGTGCTTTCAAAAATTAGTAGTAAGACGAATGTAACGGCTCTAGATACATTACCTGAATGTTTCTCTGCTCATATTCTATCCAAGAGTAGTAAATACTATACAGGAAAATTGAAATTTAAATGATGATATACAGAAAAAAATAAATTTAGCAACTGTTAAAGAAATAAGCTGTATAAATTACTACATCCTTTTGTTAAACTATAAATCTCTGTTCTGTAATAGTGTCTTATTATTTTGAGAACAAAGTTAGGAAATGATGCCATCCAATATTAGACACTTAACATGGTTTTAAGCCTCTGCCAGACACAAACGTTGTTAAATTACAAGCGCCTACGAACATAAGTAAGTATATACGAGAAAAAGAATTTATTGTTCATTATCAACTTAAATAATGTAAAGAAAACTTATGTTAGCTCTTAATTAAAATTGCTAAAACTATTCTAAGTATCTGGCGTAAGGAAGCGTCATTTCTCATATTATTCCCAAAAAATGAGCTTTATAATCAAACACAGGTCAAGTAATCAAGTAGCCACCATTCAAATATTATATACCCTGATAGTACTCACCGGTATGAAGAGCATTCAAGCTTTTTCTTCATAGAACTTTCAGAAGGCAAACAAACTTTCAGTTTCTATTACAAAAGGAAGGTCTGGTCTAAATTCGGTTCTTGGGCTAAAGGTAACGTTATATCATATGCGGACGTTATTATGGCAGAAGATGATCATGATGATGATAATCAAGTCAGAAAAAAAGAAGTAGATGGCGAGCTTTTCTTTATAATAAAAAAAGAATTTACATACATAATAAAAGTGAGTTATAATACCTAACGTGTACATAATACCTGACGTGGAAAGTTTATTTTACTTGTGGTTCATTTTCTAATGTTAAATTTATATTTTTTATATATTATTTTCGCTGCCGTAATTAATAATGATTGAATATACTTCAAAAATTTTTAAAAAATAATCTTGCTGAAAAAATTATATGATTAATTTTAAAAAAGGCCTGTCGTGACGCAGCGGCACAAGCGTCTGACTGTAACTGACAGGTTGTGGGTTCGATCCCCACTCTAGAAAAGGAAATATTTAATATTTTCAATTTAAATATTTAATATTTTCATTTCTTCGCTTTGGTATAACGCACAACGCGGCGTTGAGTTCTGCCATTAAACACGCAATTCCTCAAATTCGGTGGATAGTGGGGAACGGAAGTAGAACGGGATGTCTTAACACTAGGTTCCCGGGTTCCCGGGGTACAGCGTGAATCTAAAAAAAGATATAATTAAAAACAAAGAACACGTCGTGACACAGAGGCACTGCTGTACTTTTCGTTAACAATTTCACTTTCCGTTGACCTTACAATCCTGAACTTGGAACGGAATCCTTGATGGCAAGTCCGATTTGTACTTGACCGTCTCAATTATTATACCGACCGTCTCATATATTATTGTACAACTTTTGCTTTGAATGGAACTGACTGGAATCCTACTTGCTATCTTCATGTTCTTTAACAAAAAATAAAACTAGTTAGGTTTAATATTTTTACTATGTTTTAAAGTGTTATTCCACACTTAGGACAGAAAATACTAAACTTAAATTTAAAAGGCGTATAAAAATTTTGAACGAAGCAGGATTTAAACCCGCGCCTCTGGAAAACCGTTCCGACCAACTAAGCCATTCGTTCGCACCAAGCTCCGTCGAAATTCTTATACGCTTGTTACAACTTATTTATGTTGTTAGCATCTCTTTAGGGAGATTTTTACAAATTTCCGCTGCCCAAAGACAACTCGTAAGAATTATCGTTTGGCAAGAGAGAATACTATTTATTTTAATATTTTTACTATGTTTTAAAGTGTTATTCCTCACTTATGACAGAAAATACTAAACTTAAATGTTAACAACATAAATAAGTTGTAACAAGCGTATAAGAATTTCGACGGAGCTTGGTGAAAACGAATGGCTTAGTTGGTCGGAACGGTTTTCCAGAGGCGCGAGTTCAAATCCTGCTTCGTTCAAAATTTTTATACGCTTTTTAAATTTAAGTTTAGTACTTAGGTTTACCTTACACTAAAATTAATTAAAAGAAACCTACTGCAATGTTAAAAAATTGCAATTCCCACTTTCAGCTTAATTTTCTAGGCATTGTCTTTTACGTGGCGGAACTCAACACCGCATTTTGTCTTGTTACTGAAAAGAATCAAATCCATAACCGTCACTTTAACAGTCAGCTGCTAAACCGCTGCGCCACGAAGCCTCAATACATAATTACGCAACTCTAAAATATTCTATAACAAATATAAAGTAATAATTCAAATGAAATAATGACGCGAGAAAAGCTCAAATGTCTAACAAATCCGATCGGCAGTCGTTAGCTCGCTACGGGATATTAATAAGGCCGATAACGAGATATCATTGTTTTTATTTGTAAACGAGCTCTAGTAATGAATGAACGCCTATCGCATTTCTGACTGGGCTGCGTTAAAAAAAATAATCTATATATTACAATATCTTTGTGCAGTTTGTGTATGCTTCACTAGCTTTTACATGGGAAGTCGCTTGCGTTGTTAAATTTAAAGTGCTGAGATAAACCTTACTGTAGCTAAATGGGTTACATCAGAACGATTAACGTATAGTATAGAGTCTATACTAAATAATATAAAAGCAAAGTCTCAGTATAGACGATAGCTATAGACGATAGCGTCTATAGTATAGACGATAGCTTCGGTCGATAAATATATATCAAAATCGAAATAGTTTCTGAGATTAGCGCGCTAAATCAAACAAACTCTTCAGTAAAACTGAATCTTTTCTAGTGGTTCGTCGTTTTTGTAATTTGTTTTTACTAGCAATCTCCATCATGGTCAACGGAGACTTTGTTTGATTTTATATTATTTACGATTCTTTTTTACTATTGTAATTTTAATCTTTTTTTAATCTATATTTATTTCACTTTGTCTTGATATCTAGTTTTAATCTATATTAAGTTTACTTTCGTTTCTTATTTTATTTACTTTTCTTTTACTGCTTTAATTTTAAAACAAAACATTAGTTCGTAATTTTATAGTAGTTAGTAGGTAGTTGTAGTTATATAGTAGTGATAGTTAATTTTTTTCCATCCACACTGTATCTTATACACTTGGAAATTTGGGAAAAACAACTCGGAAGCTTAGTGTTAAGACACTCCGTTCCCATTAAGTCACTTCTGTTCCCTACTTTCCACCGATTTTAAGGTAATTTGCGAGTTTACTGGCGGATGGAAGATATAAAAAGTGGTGATCGAAACCACGACGGGTCACGATTATAGCCGCACACGTGCTACGACGGTACCAATAAAAAAACTTGATAAACTTAGAAGGTTAATTATAAAAAAAAAACGTATATTTAGCTTACGAGAAATAAAATTACAGTACTCCTTCTCTTTCTTCACCCAAAATAAAAAAAAAATACTTATATTCCTTAAACTTATTTTCAGCAGAAGAATGTTCCTGGTGCAACAAAAACATAACAAGTGAGAACGGTGCCCTGCAACAGGGGGGCGCTGTTTTTTGCTCAGAATTGTGCTTCAGTCAGTCTAGAAGGGCGAATTTCAAACGCGCTAAAACTTGCGACTGGTGCCGCCATGTGAGACACACTGTTGCTTATGTAGATTTTCAGGTAAATATGATGATTTTTTTAGTATTACTCCTTGCCTTACGCCGCACATGGCAGGGTAGGCAGAAGGAACTTGAAAATCTAGTGTTAAGACACTCCGTTCCATTCCCCCCTTTTTGAAGAATTTTAGGCATTGCGTGTGGAGTAGCAAAACTCAACGAGGCGCTTTGCATTGTTACCAGTGCGAGGAAATGGAGATATTAAATATTTCATTCAGATATTAAATATTTTCCCGCGAGTGGAGATCGAACCCACGACAAGTCGCGTTTACAGTCGCTTGTACCTCTAGATAAATATGAAGAAAGAAAAAGATCAAAATTTTCGCAACTATAAACAATAAATTAATAATTTGCGGTGAAAATTCAATATTTTTGTACAATATACAAAGACAACTTAACGACACACAATTTTGTTTTCCATAATGTCTACTGTCGTATTTGCTAAACAATGTACCTTTACTTTCCTTTCCTTTAATTTTAACGCACTCTACATACTTAGATCAAAAACATAAAAATACTTTTTTATATAAATGGTGCATGAATTAGAATTCAAACCACATTGTTCTCTAACGTACCTATTTCTAGAATATCTATCAATGGTAAAATTACTAATATTCAAATAAAAACAATATTTATAAATTATTATTTTTTCCATTTCAGGATGGTGCCACTCAACTCCAGTTTTGTTCAGACAAATGTCTCAACCAGTACAAAATGCACATTTTCTGCCGAGAGACACAAGCGCACCTCGATCTCAATCCACATTTGGTGAACGCTTCGTCGTCATCTAACCTTATCACTCCAGATCTTTGGTTAAAGAACTGCAAAAGCAGATCTGTGTCGCCTACATCAGAACGATCGACTTCGCCCAGCACAGAAAAGAACCAAAATACTGACAAAATAGAACCTCCTGCTAATCAAAGAAAATCACCATTGCCTTTAATAACAATCGCTCCTCCAGCAAAACTAATGAATCCAAAACCACCAGAAGAAAGACCGTTACAGAAATCACCAGAAACAAAGAAAGATAGTAGAAACACAAAGATGAATCTACGAAAACGTAGAGCGTCTAAATGTTCAGCCACCGTGACGTCCCAAACTGTACGTCACAATTCCACACCAAAAGCACAGGATATAAAAATGCGGAGTCCATCTATAGATGCGTCATCGCCTGCTTCGTCAATCACAGTCGGTAATAACGTCTTACATTCACCGCCAAATGCTATGAATCATCCGATTCCACCGCCCTTTCCGAATCCAATGTACGGAATGCCACCACCAGTTTTCTTAGAAAGCAATCACATTAACGATCATAGGCATCCTATGTTCGCGCCACGACCATTTTTACCACCAGGTATGATACCTCAAGAAAGACCAAGGTTACTTCCCCCTTTGAATTATTCACCTTTAGGCCAAGCTCCTCCTCCTGTCACCGTGTTGGTGCCGTACCCCGTTATTCTTCCAATACCTTTGCCGATTCCTATACCTATACCGTTGACGTCTTTCATGCAAGCTCATCGAGCCAGTAAGGTTAAAACTGAAGCTAGCAACGATGACACGGAAGGTCCCTTAGATTTTACAATGAACGGTGATAAGAAGAAAAATGAAGAGAATAATAACGCAAATAACGACACTTTGGACGCGGAAATAAGTGAGCAAAATAATGATTTGAACGAAAGAATAGAGGATCTGTCAAATGAGTCTATAGAAATCAATCCAGAGCAAACATTGCCGAAGTTTAAAATAACGCGGCTCGGTAATAAAATGGCGAAGATTGTAGCGAAACCACGTGAGCCATCAGAATCGTCGAGGCCTTTGAGAAAAAGACGGAGACTGGTCGAAGCAACTGAAGACGACTCTCTAATACCTAAGTCAAGAAAAATTGTACAAGTGTAATTATTTTTACTTATATTTAATATTCATATAAATATGTCAATGTATGAAATACAATTAATATAATATTACGCATTAATATTTTGTCAAAAATATTTCAATTTATTCTTTAGTCAAGAGCGCACATAATACAATTTACGTACAAAAGTTGTAAACAGTAATTTTTTAAGTCAATAATAAACATGTTGCCGATAACAACGATTTATAAATAAATCAAACAAATACTTTCCGTCTGAATAAATATAAGGTGGAATAGAAAACTAAATTTGTAACAATTCAATAATAAATTTTCTTATAATCTGTACTGTGACTGTAAATGAAATTGTTGCGAGTTCTATCTACATCTTTATTAAATTTCTACACTCCAGGAGACAAAGCGCGGCGTTGAGTTACGCCACCTAACGTAATGTCTCGAATATTATTCAGTCTTTAGGGAACGGAGAGTCTTAACACTGTTGCTTCTGCTATACTGCTCTATGCAGAAAAAAACACAAAATAGATACAATTATAAATATTTTCAACGAATTTGAAAACAATTTCTCTTAATATAATCTTTCATACATATCACAAAGCATTATAATTCGTATATATATAAACATTATTTCGAAGCTGCTAGTCCTAGATGTAAGGTAATGTAATATCTCATTAAATTAATTAGAGAGCACTGTAAATGTGATATTAGTAATTCAATTATAATAAACTTCTAAGCCAATGATATGTCTTTTCTTTTTAGTCTTGCTTCATTTACTTTTCTTTTTAAGTCTTTTGTCGATTGCAGAAATATTTTTATATTTAAGGTTGAATTCGAATTTTGGTCTTGAGAAATATGAGTTTTTACTTATGATAAAATACTGAGGTCTGCACGTAAACGCGGCAGATCATGGGTTCGAACCCCAGTCGAGGAAATAAAATATTTAATATTCTCATTTCTGCGCTCTGATAATATGGCAAAGCGCGACGTTGAGTTCCGTCACTCAACGGTAAAATACAGGTTGTATAATTATTAAACGTTAACATTTAATAATTTATGGGATATCTAAAAATTACATTTCAATAAAAATAGTTCCCCTAAATGGGTTAAATAACCAAGCATTTTATATTTCGTCTTGCTCAAGGTTTTGTTTCAGTACGCACCTGACAAAACACATTTAAAATGTATTCCAAAACATATGAACATGAATCATCGTGACACTTACTGAAACTTACATAATGAAAATCTTAATACGCCGCCATAAATTTAGAACAAAGCAAATCAAATAGATTTTTTTCTAAAGTTAATATTAATACTGTTTTAGAAAACATATGAAAATTTTAATATAGTATCTAAGGTTTAACAAATCTTAATAAGTTGAAGCTCGATAAGCACGCATGGCTGTGGTCAGGCTCCTGGAATGGTTTCCAAGAGAAGCGGATTTAAACCACTTCTTTTTTTCAGCTTCACGCTGTATCCCGCACGAGGCAGGGTAGACAGAGGGAACCTGGGAACCTAGTGTTAAGACACTCCGTTCCCGATTTTCCGCTGAATTTGACGCATTGCGTGTTGAGTGGCGTACCTCAACGCCTCGCTTTGCCTTATTACCAGAGCGAGGAAATGAAAACATTAAATATTTAAATAAATGAAATATTTCATTTTCTCGACTGGTCATCGAACTCAGAACCTGTCGGTTACAGTCACACGCTTGTGCCGCTGCGCCACGACAGGCCTCTCTAAACCACTTTAAGTTAATGTTACCATAAAACTATTTTTTGCAAGTTAAACACATATGAGGCCTGTCTGGGCGCAGTGGCACAAGAGTAACTGTAACCGACAGGTTCTGGGTTCGATCCCCAGTCGAGGAAATGAAATATTTAATATTTTCAATTTAAATATTTAATGTTTAATTTCTTCGCTCTGGTAATAAGGCTAAGCGCGGCGTTGAGTTCCGCTACTCAACACGCAATGCCTCAAATTCGGCGGAAAGTGGGGAACAGAAGTGGACCGGAGTGTCTTTACACTAGGTTCCCGGGTTCCCTCTGCCTACCCTGCCTCGTGAGGGATACAGCGTGAAGCTGAGAGAGTAAACACATATGTAAGTCTATCACAGTGTATGAGATTTGTTCCAGCTTTATGCCAAAACTTCAGTAGTTTTTATATATTAAGATGAAATTTTACAGTACCATCCGTACATCCGAATGTCTTATTCGCTTTTTACAACTTATTTTTGTTGTTAGCATATCTGTAGGGAGTATAAATATTCTTATCTCCACACTGTATCCCTAGTGGGGTAGAGAGAGAACGGAGCGCCAAACGCTACGGTCTCGGCATACCTTTTTCGCCTCGTCCACTGTCACCAGCCTCTTCATACATGCCCTCCGCGGGGTCCTCATGCTTTTTACGTGACCTTACTCCAGTTTCGTAGATACTATGTTTTCATGAGGTAAATAAAATAATTTATACATATTTATCTCCCCTCGAGATAAATATGTATAAACATATAATATATTATGTAAATATAAATATTTAATGTTTTAATTATTTAACTTTGGTAACGAGTATTTAACTTTGGCAAAGCGCGGCGTCAACGTCTGTCATTCGTCACGCAATGCCTCAATGCGGCGGAAAAATGGTATAACGGAACGGAGACCGTAACACCGTTCACTCAGCTTACCGTGCCATGTGCGAGATACAGTTTAAGCAAGGAAACCAGTCAATATTTCGGTAAACAAAAATCAAACAAAATACAAAATTTCATAGGATTTAATGTCTTCAAAAACATTGCTATAAATCATTTATGGAATATAGTCATTGCTATATCGTATAACAAAATCACATAGCATCTAACAGCTTGGCCACGCATCATTGCTTCAGTGGCGATTCTTGATGAAAAAATATTTAAAAAGTTGTCAAAAAATTATATATTTCTATAGCTTTACATTGTGTCCCACTAATAGTAGGGTAGGCAGAGAGAACCAAGTGTTAAGACACTCCGTTTCCTATGGTGTGATCGGTGGTAGAATCCAACACCACATTATATCTTATTAACAGAGCAGGGAAATGAGAATAATACATTCCCCCAAGCGGGAATTGAACCCACAACCCTAAAGTTCAAGTCAGATGGTCTCAAAGTTATAATATTGATACTAATTGACAATGAAAATTGATGGCACAGACGGAAAATTAATTTTCAAATAATACTAAGCATTCTCTTACAAATTAGTTAAAAACCTATCTATTGTACCGCCACTGAACGTTTCACTAACATTAAATCAAACTAACGCACCATGTTGTGATCACAAAATTAATTAAAGCAGTTATTACACATTTAGAAGGCAATGTTGGCATTAAATTATTATATATGATCAAAAACAAGTCTCAACAATTCCAATGATAGACAAACAGAAATACAGTGAAAAATTAAGTAAATATTAATAAATGCTTTGAATAAATGAACAGATATTTCATTTTTATGTATCATTGAAATAATGTACATCATTAATGCTTAGGTAAACATATATGTTTGTAATATATTTGTATATGGTGGTGTATTAAATGGAAGGTATTCTATTCTTCTGATTGGCCTTTAAATAAATGCTTTTTGATTTTCAATTTAGTGAACTATTTTTTAGTGTTATATAAGTCCCATAGTGTAATGGCTCCATCGAGGCCACCCACTGCCATTATATTTGCATTCCAAAATGTAACTTTCTGGGTAGAATACACAACGTCTTGGACAGCTTGACGATGCTCAGTAAGTACTACTAAAGGCCGGAGCGAAAACCAAGAAAAAATACGAATATGACCATCCCAGCCACCTGAAGCGAAAACTCTTCCATCATTCCTAGTACATACTCTGTTTATTCCAGGATTTTTTATATTTATATCGAGCTTATGGGCCAAGCTTAAGTCTTTTTTGCTTATACTAAATATTTGTATCACATCCGAGGCGTTGCCCACCATGCCTCTTTGTTGTTCAACGTGAAAATCAACTGACATTGGACATTCTTTTGTTTGCAATTTGCTGATACATTGACTAGTGTTGAGATCCCACAAAAGAAGCCATCCTGCTTCATAGCCTACGAGAAGACAAGGCTGTTCGTTAGAAATTTCAATATACTTTATACACATTGGGTCCCCAAGTTTTGGGTTTTCTGGCTTCAAACATTCCAATTTTTCTCCGGAAAAGTTGTAAATATATATTTTGGACTCAGTGTCAGGTACATATAGTGTTTCGAATTTTGTGTTGGCATCGAAACGGCAGAATCCTGGATAATCTATGTCTATTGTGTGTTCTTCTTTATAGCCGCTGTTTGTTAAGTTGAAAATTTTAAACTTACCACCCTTTTCTTGGGTTATCATTTGGCTGTTTGTATGGATGAGATGAAGAATGGGAGCTTGACCAACTTTGATTTTTTGCTGGACCCGATTGGTCTGAAATAGTCAATTTCTTATATTATATCAAAATGTTACATTAAGAAAGCTTCCAAATCACATAAGACATTTAAATTTATTCCTAAAGAACATACATTAAATCACAAACAATTTGCGTAGAAACAAAATTATAATTTTTTTCTAGGTCACAAAATGAGGGTAGTAAACAAAGAAAGACGCAGTATATCGAAGCCGTATACGTGAGGTGAAACTTCAACGTAGTTGATATATTAAAATGGAATTATTATACATAGAATATCTGATCTCACCTGAAGGTTGTATGCATAAACATATCCATTTTTCGAGCCGGCTAGCAACCTTTCCAGTCCTCCCGGTAGAAAGCTGAACGCCAAAGAATACACAGGCGAATTGTCGACATTTCGAATCGTATAAACCGGGTCAGGTGGTAGCAAAGCCATTTCTGGTCAAGCTCGAACCAAAATATGTAATAGGAATTGAAAAATAAAATGTTAATCAAATTAATCAAGCCATCAGAAACTGAACCACAACTACGCACAACACAAAACTGACACAAAAACAAGAAAGTTTACATACCTACGTCACAAATATAAAGTTGCGTTCAATATAATTATACATTATTATATCTAGGATAACGGTAAATGTATATTTATTTGTTTATAATACTATTTATTTTATTAATAAAAATACAATCTTATTAAATTGTAGTTGAAAGTTACAAAATGTTATTTGTTTACAAAAACGATTTAATATTAGAAATCGGTTTTTTAAGCTATAATTAGTCTGTTGGAAATATAATATTTTTATCTGTTAACATTATCCATATCTGTCAGACTACCGTCATCCACAACGACAGTCGTCACTCGACAGTTCGCAAAATTATTGTGAAGCTGAAGCTTTGTATAGTGTTTTACTAATTTATGAAGTTTTGAATGAGAAATTACCGAAGTACCTAATAATGGGTGCCATATGTAAATTAAGAATGCAAATTTAACCGTCAAATTCACAAATGGCTGCGGAGACCTATCTAAAAACGAATAAGTATTCGAAGTATACATCGTATAGAAAAATTCTGTATCATAGGTTCTTCGTCGGCCTTCTATTGTTTATTGTAGTATCTTTAGTGTTGATAGTGATATGTAATATATTTGCGGGAAGTGCACCTCGAGTGGATTTTCACGAAACTGTGGATTTAGATGCCTTGAGATTTCCAATTCGGACGCTCATCACTGAATCTCCTGTATCAGAGCAACGCGCCACAAATTGTACATATTGGCAGTGCTTTAACGTCTACAAATGTGGGAGAGGAGGTCACGATAAGATAACGATATATATCTATCCATTAAAAGATTACAGAACAGAGGATGGAAAACCTATATCCCAATTTTCTAAAGAATTTTATGAAATTTTAAATACAATTAAGCATAGTAAATATTACACCCCTAATCCAGACGATGCTTGTTTGTTAGTACCTAGTATAGATACACTAAATCAAAACAGCTTTTCTAGTAAACATGTTTCACAAGCTCTACATACACTTGAACAGTAAGTATTTAATTTTTTTTATTTAAAAAATTGTTATTGAAATTAAAGTTAACTCACACATACACTATATGATTGTAAATGTAATGTTATCTTTGATTTTAACTTAAAGAAATGATTAAATTTATTTATTTCCACTGCTCAATGCATCTCTAAAATTAGATTAAAAGTTCTCAACAAAAGTCACATCACAAGTTTCCAGGTTATCTAAAACAAGTGTAATGCTAAAAAATATATATAAACAAATGTAAAGTCATTACAAAAATATCATAGCATAATATTTATCTGTTACAAGTACATGTCAAATATTATAAATTACAAAAAGAATAAAATTTTTAATTTAAAAAAATACTTAATCAAACTTTCACTTTCAGCTGGAATAATGGAGAAAATCATCTCATATTCAACATGTTGGCGGGAACATTGCCAAACTACAACTCAGTCATCGAGCTCAACACAAGCAAAGCTATCATAGCGGGCGCCGGATTCAACACTTGGACTTTTAGATACGGCTTCGACATATCCATACCACTGTACAGTCGTATAGCACAAAGCATAGATGATACGCAACCAAAACAAAAGAACTATATGATAATATCGAGTCAGTTAAATATTCCAGAGGATTATTTATTAGAATTACAAAGTATAGCGTCATCTTCAAACGATTTGCTATTACTTAACGCATGTAAAGAAGATACAGATTATACAAAACGATGTGAATATACGACTGGGAAAGTATTTAATTATCCAGATATATTAAAAGAAGGCATGTTTTGTCTGATTGTACGTAGTGCAAGATTATCTCAGCCCATATTAATGGATATAATAGCATCTCAGTGTATTCCTGTAATAATAGCTGATACTATTGTAATGCCTTTCAATTCGCATGTCGACTGGAATAGATTTGCTTTGTTCCTGCCAGAAGAGAATATTAAAAGTCTATTGAAAATTGTTCATTCGGTAAGCAAGGAGAGGCGGGGCGAGTTGTATTGGCAACTTAGATGGGTATACGATAGGTATTTCTCTAGTATAGAGAAAATTACTATGACTACGTTGGAGATTTTGAATGAAAAAGTGTTTCCTTTGGCCGCCAGGATGTATGAAGATTGGAATATGCCTGAACATTTGGTAAGAATTTTGTTTTTAACTAATTTACGTTTAAATCGCCTTTTGTTAGGTTAACGTTATGTACCAGGTGAGCTAAGTTAGGCGGAGGGAACCTTGTGTTACATTCCCGAAATTGAGTCTTTGGAAATTAAAAATTACTATGCCTTAAATTCGCCGGAAAGTGAAGAAATGAGTGTCTTAACACTAGGTTCCCAAGTTCCCTCTGCCTACTCTGCCATGTGCGGGATACAGCGTGAAGCTGAGAGAGTGAGAGAAAAATTACTAATTGCCCATTGGAATTTGAATCCACAACTCCGCACTCTGGTCAGACGCCGTGCTTTTTATATTTAACCTTTTTCTGTATTATGAATTTATTTTAGAAAGACGACAAAAGAAACGTGAATCGCGTTTTATCTAGATAGCGTACTACTCTAGTCAAAAATATTTTATGTTAGCGTCCCGATCGCGGCTTCGCCCGCTGGAATTTTACGTTTATTTATTTACTTATATGAATTACTAACGTCTTCTAATGACATTATTCATTTCTAAGATGATTCTGATTTACGAAAATATTCTATACATTGAAGAACTAAAGTTCTGGCCTATTCAATTATTTTGTAGCAATTTGTCGAACTTAACACGTTATATTGATATAACTTATATAATTGGAAGCCAATTTAAACAAAACGAGAACCAAATGTTAAAGGAATTTTGTCAAAATACAACTGAAAATTTAATTAAAAAACGATTTAACGTTTTGGGCCGTTTCTATGATTAGCGTAAACAAACAAACCTACAAACTTGCGAACGCATTTTTTTTATATAATAATCGATTTCTGTAGTAATTGTGTTCTATTAATAATGACTGCATTGATAATGAATGCTTTCTATAATAAATTTTCTCATATATTTTCCAAGTACAGACAGCAATTACTAACAATTTAATTATATTTTTTTACATAGATATAAACAAAATAAAATATATCTAAATATAAAATAGGTGGAAAGAGAGAGCGGAGTGTCTTAACACTAGGTTCCCAAGTTCCCTCTGCTTACCCTGCCCTGGGATACAGCGTGAACCTAAAAAAATAGGTGGAAATTATACCTAAAGCGATCAATCACGTGTACGGTAGAACGCTTCTCAACTGAGCATAAATTAGACTTCACTTTAAATGTATGTGTATCTTTAAAATGGAAAATCCCATATCGTAAATAACACAATGTATTTTATTTCACTAAAACTCTGAATGGCGGTTAAATTTTATTTTTATCTACGGCTTGAAATATATATAATATGTAGATATAGTGCAGCGTTGAGTTCCGCCACTCAGCGTCATGAAATTTGGGCGGAAAGCAGGGAGTGGAATATCTTAACAATAGCTTCTCTCCGTTTACCCTGCTATATGCGGAAAATAACATGAAGCTGTTTTTAATTAGGTATAGCTTCACGCTGTATCCCGCACATGGTAAGTTAGGAAGAGGGAACTTGGACACTTTCCGCCGAATTTGCGGCACTGCGTGTTGAGTGGCGGAACTCAACGCCGCGCTTTACGTGGTATTAGAGCGAAGAAATGAAGATATTAAATATTTAATTTGAAAATATTATATATTTAATTTCCTCGAGTGGGCATCGAACCAACAATCTTTCGTTTGATGTTACACGTTTGTGCCGCTCAGCCACGTTAAGCTTAGTTACATACTTACTTATTTTTAATATTTAACTTTTTCAAATATTAAAAGATTTTAACCTAAAATTCTCAATATAGATACCAATGACCTAAAGTGCTATTTTAAAAAAAATATTCATTTAGCATTTCTTGAGATTTCGTGATTCATCAAGTTGTATGTTTTGTATCGTACATTATGAAAATATATTTAGTACAAAAATTTTCTTCATGACAAAAACAAGACTATATAAGTCTTGTTTTTGTCATATATATAAATAAATTGTACATATATATATATATATATTTTTTTCGTGCGGCGTTAAGCTCCGGCACACTACACACAATGTCTCAAAAATATGCGATACACATTTAAAAAAGAACAGAATGTCATAACTAAAATCATTTTGCTTATATATTAAGCAGAAACTACTTTTATCACCTGAATATCGAATCTATAATCAACACGCCCAATTACTTACCAAATAACAATAATTTTCAATGGCACTGTATCTCCAAATGTGTCAAGTTGGCAAACGTTAATTCTAGTTTCAATTATCGAAATAAGACCATTAAAATGTATCTTGGCGACTCGCTAGAACGTTACATATAAAATCTGGCACGAACCCTTCAAGCAATTTATTTGGTAACGTTAAAGGCCTAATCTTAATTGAGCCGGAGTACCTATATAGTATTTCAGTCGTTTCGAGTAGGTAGATAGGTGCTTTAATTGTGATTCGCTTTTAAAAAGATAAACTTTTTAAATTAAATATTTAATATTTCCAATTGAAGTATTTAATGCTTCAATTGGAAATAACTTCGTTTCTTCGCTCTGGTACAAGGTAAAACGCGGCGTTGAGTTCCGCCAGTGGGGAACGGAAGTGGAACGGAGTGTCTTAACACAAGGTTCTCAAGTTCCCTCTGCTTACCCTGCCACGTGTGGGATACAGCGTGAAGCTGAGAGAGCTAGAGTAACTGTTGAAATTGTGTCTCTTAATACTAGGTAGTGTCAAGATACTTCCGGTTACATCAAGACATTTTAGTTTTCAACTTTATTACGAGCTTTTTATTTATGACTTGCGGCGGTTAGTTCCGTCACTAAACATTGGCGGAAAGTAGGTAACGTGAGTGTTTTAATGGGATCGAAATGTCTTTATACTTAGTTCTCAATTTGTCGCTGCTTCTCAAGCTATGTGCGAGATACAGTGTAAAGGTAAAAGAAGAATTTCAAACTAATACAAAACTCACTGGGGAGCGGAAGTGGAACGGAGTGTCTTAACACTAGGTTCCCGGGTTCCCTCTAAATACCCTGCCTCGTGAGGGATACAGCGTGAAGCGAAAAAAAAAACAAAAAAAAAACAAAACTCAGTTAAAAATTACTATAGTATGAGCTCGTCCCCAAAATCATTACAGGTTGTGGGTTCGATCTCCACTCGAAACAGTGATATATTTAATATTTTCTTCGATTTTTGACGCCACTCAACCAGCAATGCTTCGAATTTGGCGGAAAGTAGGGAAGGGAACGGAGTGTCTTGACACTAGTGTCCCAATTTCCTCTGCCCACTTTACCATGTGCGTTAAGCTGTTTTAAAAAAGTAAACATTTAAAAATACATGACAATACATTTTGTTCTATAGATGTCTATCGTCTATCTTATGTAGTATATCGTGAGATTGTAAGCCGTAATAGATAAGAATTGTATCCAGAATAAAACGGCGCAGAAAGAGTAACGACTACCGTTTAAGTAGCTATCGAAGAGACTTTTGCGATTATTTGCAGGATCACTGCATACAATAGTTTGTATTGAAACGGACAATACACATGTCTCGAAATATAACATATGATTCTAGATTTTCTTTTATATTAGCAATATCGCCAATACTACTGAACTAATTTTGATGAAACGTTGACTTGCGCTCTAACTAGTAGCGTACTTAATCAAAAAAATCATCACGCTGTGTCTCATAGTTTCCTGCGAATTGGTGCACAAAAATTCGTACACTATGCTTAGCTAACTTTTTCATCGTATTTAAATATTTTGCATTTCCAAAAATATTATGTACATATACATATATATATCAAACTGATAACCTCCTTTCCTTGAAGACGGACAAACATCTAATATATATGCAAGGCAAGTTGCCTTTATAAGTCAATAAACAAACATCCACTGAAACGACACTTAAATACCAAGACCGATGTTAAAGCATGCAAAATGCTCCACAAATCCGACGTCGAATCTCGGCCTTTATAAGATAAGCCCATTACGGAACACCATTGTGCTCAGATAAACGTGTCAGTCGTTGGCTATGTTGAACTAAAAATAACTGTATTCTCACGAGGACCACTTGCTTTTACGTTTTAAGAAGAAACATTAAAAATTAAACGCGCCGTCGACAAGGTATGTTTTTTGTGCGAGTGCTGAGATATTATGTGACATACATACATACATACATACATATGCATGCACGTACTAGATCGTTTACACATCGATATGCCGTTAATTAAAACTCGCGGTCAGTGAAAATGAATCATGGAAAATTGGATTCAGTGCTTACTTGCTCGACAACAGAAATTCTCAATTGAACATTATTTCACCAACTTCCTGGTTAAACTTTTTTGCCAATGATTTCTTTTTAATAATAAAAACGCAATAGTTAGGCCTCCGATGGAATATTTTCCAATTGAATCATTCTGACCTCGAAATGCGGAGAAGTCCCAGCCGTTTCTCTCTTGACCTGTTTATTTATTGTTACGCTCAAACTATTGTGCTCGTACAATAATCTGGAGCTGTAATGGTTGATTCGTTATAAGTGAACTTTCAACTTTCGGAACATGTTGCCCGCAATCATCGTCTTTAACGCTGATACAACGGTTGGGTATTTTCAGCTGAGATTACGATTTTTTTTTTGTAGTGGCCCATATTGTGAATATTTTTATGAAGAAGTATATTCTGTTGGCGAAAAATCAGTATTGGACATGGGAATATTTTTTTTATTAATTTGATTGTAATACAACTAAGTTAGAAGTGGCACAAAAGTGTGACAGTGAACTCGGTGATTTTGGATTCAATCTTAATCGGGGGAGTGTAATGTTTAATAATATCATGCCTTCACTCTTGTGAAGGCAAAACGCGGCGTTAAGTTACGCCACTCAACACGCTATGTTCTAAAATTTGTGGGTATAGAGGGGTACGGAGTGTCTTAAGACTAGTTTCTCAGGTTCCCACTGCCGCCCTGCCATGGACGGTACAGTATGGTTTCAGTACAACTTATTTGCGTGTAGCTTCTTCACGCATAGCAGAGTAGCTACAAACATCGCGTGTACTACAGTCTTGACTTTGTTCTCCACTTCTCTCCTTGTTCAGCTCGGGCAATGAAAATGATCTTAATATATTATTTCTTGCGCAGGATATGGCATTCAGCTTCATGCTTTATCCCGCACGAGGCAGGGTTAACAGGAGACTTGGGAATCTAGTGTGTAAGACACCCCGTTCAGTTCCCCATGTTCTGCCGACTTTGGGGTATTCCGTATGAAGTGGTGGAACTCAACGCCGCGCTTTGCCGTGTTACCATTCCGGATAAATGAAACCACTAAATATTTAAATTGAAAATATTAAATATTTAATTTTTTCTAGTAGGGATCGAAGCCGTAACCTGTTGCGTTTGCAGATACATGCTTGTGTCCCTGCGCCGTGACGGGTCGCAAATTATTTAATTTTTTGAACAATCTTATAATAATTAAGTAAAATTGTTGTTTCCGGAATCCCAGGATAAAAAAGGTTGCTCAACAATCCTTTTTAACTTTCATGGAAAGTCATGTTGTCAGTTTCATGGAATGGCTACGTGGTCAAAAATGTTACTATCGTTTGAATGAATATACAAAAATACACTTGAAACAACACGGTTACATGGAAATCACATCTGAACGCTTCAATTTTATTTATATGTAGATATAGATTTATAAAATATATTCTACGTTATAAAAATAAAAGCATCACAGCTTTTAACCGTCGTTGTCGAATAAATTTAATATAAAACATTGTTTTAGCTTTTTTAGCTTCACGCTGTATCCCGCACATGGCAGGGCAGAGGGAACTTGGGAACCTAGTGTTAAGACACTCCGTTCCCCAATTTGCGCCGAATTTGAATTGCAATACTAATTGCAGTACTAATAAAATCGCCTGAAATAATCTTGTTTGATCGATGCAAAGCGAATTCAATTGAATTAACCTTCGAAACTCGTAACCGCCAATTTTCAACATTAGCAGCTTAACTATTAGCTAACGTTTTTTAACGTTGGCAATGCTTCTAAAATAGGATAGTGAACATCTAGTGATGCAACTATAATCACTATACTAGAATATTAATTAGATCTGAACGATTTTTCTTTTTTTTTATGGAAAATTTTTCACCTAGCGTGAGTGATCTCCGACGCCGACGACCCCGTGTAGCACCAGAAGGGCTACAGGTGCGTTGCCGGTCTATAAGGTGGATGGGCACCGGGGCCCGGCATTACCCAATGCGAAACGCAGTAACCGAAACCACTACTTACCGCCGGTATTAAATTCCGGGGGTGGTAATGATCCGGTCGAGTCTGCCCATGCGTGTTGTCATTGCTGGGAACGTGACTCTCCCACACGTACTTTAGTCGCCTCTTACGACACCATTAGTACCAGGGTGATACTATTCTAAGCCGTAATCACACGACATAAGTAGTATGATGAATGAAGAATAGTGATTATAAATAAACTCAGCCAAGTGCGAGTCGGACTCGAGCGCGAAGGGTTCCGTACCATTTCCGTTTGTTGTATAAGATCCCAGTTTAATATTTATTTTATTTAGTTTTTTAGTGTTTGTTGTTTTAATGGCAATATAAATACATTGTCATTGTCAGACAGTGAGACAAACTAGCAGATATCGGTCTTAGTAACAGCGTCCCGTTTTATAATTTGGTTACGGATCCCTAAAAAAGAAATCGATTCGGATTAATTATTTGGGAAGATTTAATCGATTTAAAAATAAGTTCGGCGGACTGTTAACCTAACAAACTATTGTACATATATAATTACAGGTATCAATAAAATTTATACGAAAAAATTATAGGTATCTGATTCAGACATGTGTGATACATGTTATGCTAGTCGATTCAAAGCCAATTCGGAGATTTAATTTTATTTCTTAGGACTGCTAAGACAGTGTTTTGTTGGGTTAATTTCGCAATGTCAAAAAGAATTGGGCGGGCGAAGTTTTGTAGTGCCATACCAGAAGTACCTAACTTCTGGTATATATAGGATCAAGGACGACGGAAAAAACTAATAAAAATTCGGTCAAGTACGAGTCATTAACGGACTCTTCAGGGTTCCGTACTAATTTAAGCATTAAATATCAAATAAATGTACAATTTAATGGATCTAAAATTGCAGAACTATATAATATTGGATCTTAGGAAATTACGTATTAGATAAATTCACGTGAATTTTGCAATAAATGGTACTTAAAAACGTACAGCAAATTGATCCTATAAGGGTTCCGTTTTCCCTTTCAAGCTACGAAACCTTAAAAAAAGGGGCTTTCACGGATTTAATTTCAACTTTTGACACAAGTTTTATTTTACTAGAATATTGTGTCAACTCACAAGTTACTCACATCGAATGCATATTTCATGTTTTGGCTATAAATCTTGACAGCTTAGCGTAAGGGGAGGTTTAGATATGATGTGTAGTTTATTACATACCAGCGATATGTTAGTATTTCAACCGAAAAAGCTTCAAAAGAGAACAAAATATTGGGAAAACTATTTTTCATGAGTATGTTTTATATTTATCTTTTTTTTTTTAATGTTTTTTATATCAAAATAAGGTGGGAAATATTTAGATTAGTTAGTGTCAATACACCAAGTTCTCGGTTTTTTTTCGAATTTGAGACTTTTGGTGTCAGTTGCTACGCTTTTACAATGGGCTCCCAGAAAACGCCCTAGAATCTTCTATTTCACATTCGATTTTATAAATGATAACACGCCTTGGGAATAAAATTCTCGCTTCAGACTATTTCAAATGTATCATTGTCAATTACCATAATATGATGTAAAACTTTAGTTAAAAAAAAAAGACATGTCCCGTTGAGTTTCTTTCGCCGATTCTTCTCAGGTTTGAGGCAGTAACTTTAGTGAACTGGTGGTAAATTGTTTGACGTTCCAAAAACGAAGCTTGTAACTTCTTATTTTGAATAAAAATATTTGAATTTGAATTGTTGGAATTCTTTTCTCAGAGTTCAGGAATTGCATCCACAGCCATCACGCTGCAGTCATCTTTTAGTAATAATATATATATTTTACAAATAACTATAACTATAAAGGAATTCTTAATAATGTCTAGTTACATTTTAATTCTTAATTATTAAAATTTTTATTATTTAACTTCACACTGTGTAGTAGAGTTAGCAAAGAAAACTTGGGAACCTACTGCTTTGACTCTCCGCTCGCAGTTTTACGCTGTAATCAAACTGCCTCTGAACTGAACCGAAGTAAATTATATTAAATTAGAATTAAAATAGAATGAAAATGTTAAATATTACATTTCTCGAGTGGGAGTCGAACCTACGATCTGCCGCGCTTACATTTACACGCACATGCCTCTACCACAGCTGATCCCAATTTTTTGTTCGAATTATGTTTTTTTTTTTCAGCTTCACGCTGTATCCCGCACTAGGCAGGGTAGGCAGAGGGAACGGAAGTGGGACCTAGTGTTATGACACTCCGTTCCACTTCCTTTCCCCACTTTCCGCCGAATTTGAGGCATTGCGTGTTGAGGGGCGGAACTCAACGCCGCGCTTTGCCTTATTACCAGAGCAAAGAAATGAAACATTAAATATTTTAAATTGAAAATATTAAATATTTCATTTCCTCGACTGGGGATCGAACCCAGAACCTGTCGGTTACAGTCACACTCTTGTGCCGCTGCGCCACGACAGGCCCCAAATTAATGTAAATAATTACTTTTTAATGTATATTCATTATGAAATCAGCACTTGCTGCTACTTATCTTATAGTGCCAAGTAATACAATAGTTTGGCCGCAAACCGCGCCCAAGCTTATAATGGCCACAACGATATCTATGTTTGTATGTATGTAGAATATCTCATATACCTATGTACGTGTTAAACCATTGTAACACCTGGGTAAATCTTTGGTTAATTTTTTTTTTTTCAGCTTCACGCTGTATCCCGCACTAGGCAGGGTAGGCAGAGGGAACGGAAAGTGAAACCTAGTGTTATGACACTCCGTTCCACTTCCGTTCCCCACTTTCCGCCGAATTTGAGGCATTGCGTGTTGAGTGGCGGAACTCAACGCCGCGCTTTGCCTTATTACCAGAGCGAAGAAATAAAACATTAAATATTTATATTAAGAAATATTAAATATTTCATTTCCTCGACTGGGGATCGAACCCAGAACCTATCGGTTACAGTCACACTCTTGTGCCGCTGCGCCACGACAGGCCTCTTTGGTTAAATAATTGCATTATTTAGACTCTTGGAATTGCATTTTAAGAAGTAGTAAATTGTAAGACTTCCGCGGCCTGACCCATATTGTTGACTATTGAGAAGAAGAGTAGTTATCAGGTTAATATCCAAAAACGAGTCGCTAATTTAAAGAAAGTCAAATTGTCTGTAAGTACTTACTACCTAAAGCCCGTCGTGGCGCAGCGGCTGAAGCTTGTGACTATAAACGATAGGTTGTGGGTTCGATTTCCCCACTCGAGGAAATGCAATATTTAATATTTTCAATTTAAATATTTAATGTTTTCATTTCTTCGCTCTGGCTATAAGGCAAAGTGCGGCGTTGAGTTCCGCCAATCAACACGCAATCAAATTCGGCGGAAAGTGAGGAACGGATATGGAACAACTTAACACTAGGTTCCCAAGTCCCCTCTGCCTAATCTACCATGTGCGGGATACAGTGTGAAGCTGATAAGAGTACTTACTCCCTCTATATTATTATCCATTTATAATCAGAGAGGTTAATTTTACATTTTCAAATATAATTTAAAATAAAAAATACATAAAAAGGTATGATAATTCGAGAATAAGTCAAGGATGCAGTCATTAGTGGATAGGATTCAAGAGTAAGAAACCTTAAAATACGCACTGTGTACACTCAAATATTACTGGCTGAGACTTTTCGCTATTAAATCGTCAACGGAAACCACTACAGGCACAATGACAGTCGCACTAACGTCCCACATGGCTGTAATCTCATGGATCAAGTACAAATATTTAAATAACGTTTCTTTTTCTGCTTTCACGAGATGATGATATTATCATCATTAGGGTGCGTTCTCGGTCTACCAACACTATATCAAGTCTTTTGGCCTCAATATTAATAGTGGCCTGTCGGTAATAATAGACCGATTCCAGTATAGTAAGTTCCAGATATTTTCCCGACAGGCGTGGAATTGTACGTATAGTGGGGTATCTCCAAGTAGGTAAGGTCATATCAGAGAGCAAGTTGTTCGTGTATTATTATTATTTTACTTAACGTTTGTATGCGCATAAAACATTATACATTTGTAAACTTTTGTAAGCGTAAAGTGGGCAACGGAGCATCTTAATACTACGAGTACCCTCCTTTAGTGCTGACTGCGAAAATAAAGTGGAGCTAAAATTGTTTTCAGTCAAACCTTTCTTCTCCAATATATAAGCCTTATTGATGTTTCTTTCGAACCAAACGACGATACAATGGGTGATTCCATTATATATAAAAATCTTTCAATATTATAATAATGTATTTAATCTTGTTTTCTTTATATATTTTTCGTAGTAAAAGTTGTTTTTGTTTTTTTAAATTTGCATTGTATCTCGCACATAGCAAAATAAATAGGGCACATGGGAACCTAGTGTAAAGATATTGCGTTACCTCTTGTTAAGACATTTTGTTACCCGAGTTTCCACCTTATTCTGATTGCGTGTTAGTGAGGGATA
The DNA here is from genome assembly GCA_019049475.1 of Eueides isabella. Lineage (NCBI taxonomy): Eukaryota > Metazoa > Arthropoda > Insecta > Lepidoptera > Nymphalidae > Eueides > Eueides isabella. The sequence continues at coordinate 13,377,372 of CM032396.1, forward strand.
TCAACGCTTCGCTTAGCCTCGGTACCAGAGCGAAGCGAGCGAATGAAAATATTAAGTATTTCATATCCACAAGTGGAAATCGAACCCTTTGTCGTTGCAATATTAGCCTACAGTTAAAGTGTTGTGCTAAAATAGTTTCGTGACAGAATAAGCATTCATTGCCAACCAAAATACCTTCCTCGTATACACTTGTGAATTATTTATTCATGTTGACGCGGGACGTACTTTCAGTGTTGGGTAGAAAGTATTGTTTTTCTTAACATGAGGTATGTTAAGAAACTTAACATACCTCCTCTTAAGAATTTAGAATTCAATATAGGTATATTTATTTTTGAGAGATATTTAAGCTTCACGCTGTATCTTATAAGAAGCAGGATATGCAAAGAGAATTTGTGAACCGAGTGTTAAGACACTCTGTTCCCATTAACACACTTCCGTTCTCCAATTGCCAATTGCAATTCTGAAGGTATTGGCGGAACACTTTGTCTCATCAGGAAGAGGATATAAAAATATAACACATTAAATTTCCTCGAGTGGAAATCCAAGCCACATCTTGTTACGTTTACACTCGTAAGCGTGTGCCCCTGCATCACGACAATTTTAAAGCCCAGTAACCCATTAATTTCCGCACCTACCTTTGACCGACATCAGGAGAAAAACATCGGGCACAAGTTGACTCTACCTCGATTGCGTCATTTATATTTTTACTTCTATGTTAATGTTAACCTTTGGTCCTAATTGAAATATAATGTTTGTGTTGCATAGACTATTATTAATATTTTTCGGAGGTATAGACAATATTATATGATATTCTGTTTGTACGTATACAAAAACAGTCGATAGACATACGATAGGGACGAGAAACAAAAATAACTTTTAACACCGAGATGTTACATAAAAAAAAAACGATATATAGATATATACATATATATATATATATATATATATATATATATATATATATATATATATATATACATATATATATATATATATATACATATATATATATATATATATATATATATATATATATATATATATATATATATATATATATATATATACATATATATATATATATATATATATATATATATATGCTTATGTACCTATTCAAAATATATTAAATTGGCCTGAGATGAAGTTTAAAGTAACTGTTAAATCCACGTTAATTAGGAGAGCTTATTACATTGGTCAAGAATATTTGCAGGATAAAAATGTGTTTATTTTATTCTCTCAGCTTCACGCTGCATCCCGCACGAGGCAGGGTATTCAGAGGGAACCCGGGAACCTAGTGTTAAGACACTCCGTTCCACTTCCGTTCCCCACTTTTCGAAGAATTTAAAGCATTGCGTGTTGAGTGGCGGAACCGCGCTTTGCCTTATTACCAGAGCGAAGAAATGAAACATTAAATATTTAAATTGAAAATATTAAATATTTCATTTCCTCGACTGGGGATCGAACCCAGAATCTGTCGGTTACAGTCACAGTCTTGTGCCACTGCGCCACGACAGGCCTCAATTGTTTATTTTAGATTATTTTAATTTAACGCAAGATTGAAAAGAGCAACTGTTAAGTTTGTTGCCGGCTCTTTTCAATAGAACTGCCGAGCCAGTGGTACTTTAAATTCCTTCTACGTTTTATAAGTATTTGCAAGAGTCTATTTAACTGTAAGAAATCACGTTTAATGATAAGGCCGACATTGAACATTTGTTTTATCTTTAATTGTTTTTATGAAATGTATTTTTTCGTCTTATATGTGCAATAAAATATATACTCAGCGGCACAAGCGTGTGACTGTGACCGACAGGTTGTGGGTTCGATCCCACTCGAGGAAATGAAATATTTAATATTTTCAATTTAAAATATTTAATGTTTTCATTTCTTCGCCTTGGTACAAGGCATAACGCGGCGTTGAGTTCCGCCACTCAACATGCTTTGCCTCAAATTCGGTGGAAAGTGGGGAATAGAAGTGGAACGGAGTGTCTTAACTCTTGGTTCCCATGTTCCCTCTGCCTACCCTGCCATGTGCGGGATACAGCGTGAAGTTCAGTGAGTCTAAATATATATCACAACTATTTCAATAAAATATTTATAATTTGACGTTAATAATTTCTTGCAATAAAACACACACAACTCTCAGTAATCATCATTTAAACGCGAGTGAAGTAGAAGATAAAAGCTAGTTATATTATAAACTTATTTAATTTACCCATTCGCAAGTATTACCGTTCCAGACGTCAGACTCAGACATCGGTCGTCAGCACGTGTATGTAATCTCATCGACTCCTTTGTTTATAGTTTGTATGCAGTCTATCTGACTTGCTCATTACGAATGTACCACAGCGTGCTGGTATTATGACGATATTAAAATATTTATAAATAAAGCGCTTATCTTTTACCCCTTTTTGTAGAACGAACAAGTTGAGAATTTTCAAAGTTTTATATTAACATCGTTTTATTATATAGTATATCGTCGACTTACAGTGTAAACGTGATATCTCCGTTCGTTGTGTACTCGTATTTTTATCCCATTTGAGAGTGTTACTCAGTCACTCAGCTTCGCGCTGTATCCCGCAAATGGCAGGGTAGGTACCTCTACCTACCCTCAAACTTGGGAACATAGTGGTTAAGACACTCCGTTCCATTACCATTCCCGACTTTTCGCCGAATTTGTGGCATTTCGTATTGAGTGGCGGAATACAACGCCGCGTTACCTTTGCCTTGTACCAGAGCGAAATGAAAACATTTAATATTATAATTGAAAATCCTCGAGTGAAGATTGAACCCATAACCTGTCGGTTACAGTCACACGCTTGTGCCGCTGCGCCACGACAGGCCTCGATACTATTATACATACATACTTAGGATACTAAATCGATAAATGGACTTCTATATCTTTAACTCTAGAGCTTTAGAATATTAGCATAGGTATATTTGTTTTTCTTTCGTGAATTTACTGCTTTGTTGGGGTCGGAGTGTACAGGTAGCTTTATGATATATGATAGATAATGTGCTCCGTAACTTTATCTTAACCTAATTGGGAAGTGCCTGTACGTGGAGTAATATATTAAATATCGTTTTCTAATTTGCCTAATATGATTAGATCAAATGCGCCTACGTTTTCCTTTTGTATGGTAATGTCGTTTAAGTAAGGCCTGTCGTTGCACAGTGGCACGCTGTGTGTGACTGTAAATGCGACAGGTTCGGTTACCGTTCGAGTGAAATATTTAATATGTTCATTGCTTCATTCTGGGAACAAGATATTGAGTTTCGCCGTTTCGCGTTGAGTGCTTTATAGCAACTAAGCGGAACCCTAACGTAAGATGTTCCATAAGTTCCTCATTTTTTTTATAGAGAAGACGGCAAACTAGCGTACGGGTCACCTGATGGTAAGTTATCACCGTCGCCCACGACCCCGAGTAACTCCAGAGGAGCTACAGGAGCGTTGCCGTCCTTTAAGGTAGTTGGACTCCGGGTCCCGGCATTATGCGAAACGCAGTGGCCGAAGCCACTACTTAACGACGGTTTTAAATGCCGGGGGTGGTAACAATGCGATCGAGTCTGCCCATTCGTGTTGCTATTACTGACAACGTGACTCTCCTACGCGTACTTTAGTCGCCTCTTACGACACCACCAGTACCAGGGTGATTCTATTCTAAGCCGGAATCACACGGCTGTGATTCCAGCTCCACGGCTACTGCTTACTTTTCGGCGTGTGGGATACAACGTTAAGCTGAAATTTATGAAATTTGATATAGATATTTAAAATTAATGAAATTTGAAATTTGATATAGATATTTAAAATTAAACGGTAGCTTCCTAATAACTTGCAAACATTGTTTTTTTATAAATTGACTATACAAAAGTAACTTTAAATATGTATAATATATGTATATGTAAAGTTTATTGGACTTTTTTTCTAATAACGTGTCTTATTACTTTAGATGTATATAATATAGTAGCTTGTAGGTTATGGAATAACATTTATTATTTACGTTATCAAAGAATTCCGTCTTCTATGTGTTGTTTAGTTTAAGCTGAATTTGACGCGAGTTTATTATTTCAAGCGGCCGTCAGGAAACTAGAGTAATATAAATTATCAAACGTTCAAATAAATGAAGTCGTTGTGGCGTAGCGGCACCGTTTTGATTGTAAATGAGACGTTTGTCGGTTCGGTTCCCGTTTGTTAAGAAAACAAAACGTAGCTGCCATTTAACACAATTTTTTATTTTTAAATTGGGCCGAAATACAGAAACGGAGTGTTTGAACACTAGCTTTATTTATAAATAGGTACTTGGTAAATCTGTAGTAAGATCTGTGATTTTTGCACATATCATATATTTTATATGAAATACTTTTATACAACATTAATAGAGTGTAATACATAACAATTTTATTACTCACGGCCTACTGCAGTGTTCAAAACGTGGAGTTTCCAAAATGTTTATAAATCAATACACGCGATTAATTAGGTTAAAGTTGTTTCATTTAAAATATTTAAATCCTGAGTACTCATTTTATCTCATTTAAAAGTGTTACTCGTTCACTCAGCTTCACGCTGTATCCCGCACATAGCAGGGTAGGTGGAGGGAATTTGGGAACCTAGTTCCCTCTTAACACACTCGGACTCCGTTTCCCACTTTCTTGAGTGTTGTATTTGAAGAATTGCGGAACTTAACGCCGAGCTTAGCCTTGTTACCTAAGTAATGAATAAATATAAATATTAAAGTTGAAAATTTTAAATTTTTACATTTTCCTCGATTGGGCATCGAACCCACAACCTTTCAGTCAAAATAAACTAAAATACATAAATCCTGAGTTATATAGTAATATTACTATTTCTGCGAATATGTCTAATGTGGACTGAGTTTGTAAATCATATTCGTATATAGTTCAAAACAAACACGTATGTAATCTGTGTACCACTGGATGTCAAATAGAGAGTTAATGATGAAAGCTACGTTCAAACTAGGCTTATTAAGGTACTGTTTAAATATATTATCATATATGTAAATGAAATATAATTCAGGCCGTTAGGGCGCAATGGGAGACCTGACTGTGTATGTAATGGTTATGGGTTCTATTCTATCTATTCGATTAGGGAGAATGAATATATTGATGTCGTTTTTATTTTCTCGTTCTGGGAGACAAACTGCGGCGTTAAGCTTCGCTAGGTTCAAGGATCCTCGATAGGTTACCTGAAAACACAGTAAATTAATACTATTTTACTCACTCAGCTTCACGCTGTATCCCGCACATGGCAGGGTAGGTAGAGGGAACTTGGGAACCTAGTGTTAAGACACTCCGTTCCACTTCCGTTTCCACTTTCCGCATTGCGTGTTGAGTGGTGAACTCAACGCACAACTATTTTCTCTACACGTAAATTAAGTAAACTAATTTCTTTTAACTGTTCTTATCCGCGATTAGGACGCAAGTTTAAAATATTAACAAAAAGTAGCTTGTAAAAGTTATTAAAATGAAGTTACGGTTTCTCAAGTTAGCTAATATTGATAGATATAAAAAAAATATAATGTCTATTATACCTATCCATATATCGACTTAGCTGTTACAACAAGTATCTATTATAGGATTTCTAATTATTATCAGTTATAGTTCTTAGTTTAGCGAACATAGCAATGTATAATTAACTGGCGAGCCAAACATGGCTTCGTTCGTTTAAATTTGTATAATAGAAATTATACAAAATAACATGCATACATTGTAGCCTGAATGTTAAACTCGTGTATAAAGCATAATATTGTTAAGTTTTATCCAAATCAGCTTAGACGTTTTTGCGTTTGTTCCGCAAACATCCACCCTCACATACTTTCACATTTATTATATAAATAAGATGTTAAATGAGGCCTGTCGTGGCACAGCGGCACAAGCGTGTGACTGTAACCGACACGTTCTGGGTTCGATCCCCAGTAGAGGAAATGAAATATTTAATATTTTCAATTTAAATATTTAATGTTTCATTTCTTCGCTCTGATAATAAGGCAAAGCGCGGCGTTGAGTTCCGCCACTCAACACGCAATGCCTAAAATTCGGCGGAAAGTGGGGAACGGAAGTGGAAGTGAAGCTAAGTAAGTAAGTAAGTAAATAAGAATTTCTTAATAATTGATAGTAAAATAGGCGCACAATTAACTCAGATATTTTTCACGCTTTATCCCCTACGTAGCGGGATAGGTAAAAGGAACCTAGTGTTAAGACTTTCAGTTACCCACGCACGGCCCAAATTAATGGACATCATCGACTTTTGAAGTATAATTTGTTTTAAAAACTACATAAGTTAAATATATTAAATAAAATTTAGTCATGTGATTCCGGCTTTGAATAGAATCACCCTGGTACTGGTGGCGTCCTAAGAGGCGACTAAAGTACGCATGGGAGTGTCACACTGTCAACAATGGCAACACGCATGGGCAGACTTGATCAGGTCGTGGTAATAATCCCAGCATTTAAAACCGGCGTTAAGTAGTGGCTTTGGCCACTACGTTTCGCATTGGGTAATGCCGGGCCACGGCAACGCTCCTGTCGCTCCTCTGGAGTTACACAGGGCAGTGGGCGACGGTGATCACTTACCATCAGGTGACCAGTACGCTCGTTTGCCGTATCTTATCTATAAAAATATATATATTATCCATTATAATAAACGTTCTCAGAAGAAATAATTCTTCTGCGATTACTTAAAACGCTATACGGCTCATACTTGAAAATTTAATTTGAATACTGCTGTTCTGGGAACCAGACTAAAAAAATACTAAAATAATTCTGAAATATCATTTTCAAGAAATATATTATTTTTCTTGTATAAATTTCTGTATATTTTAGCAAAAATTTGGGTATACTGTATAAATATTTAGTTTTCGCAGAGGCAGTTGTTCCTTATGATTAAGTTTTGATTAGTCTGTCGTTGATATTCCTGCGTATATATATATTGCTGCGTATATATATATATATATATATATATATATATATATATATATATATATATATATATATATATATATATATATATACTGCGTATATATATATATTTGATATTACATCTATATATTTTAACTTTTGACTTTATTTTATAAAAGATACAAGATAACAAAAAAATAACTTTTTAAAAAGCTCTCGACCCTAAGAAATCACTACATCGTCTTGGCAAAGTGCTTGTAGCACTTAAAGTGCTTATCCAATTTCAATAAAACTTTGTAAGGAACGTCGGTGAACAAAGCTTTCGATTAAATTCACATTCACACACGTTTATTCAATCAGGTGTATCAGACAGACACACAGTTAGAGAGGAAAAAGTCGTAACCCCTGTTTCATGAAGATGGTTAAAACTAGCTTGAACGCTCTTAAATACTTAAAATATTATCACCCGAAAAGTTATGTACTTCCCTAGGGAAAAATAGAGGTTTCGGGAATACTTTGTCAGAAACAGAAACAAAAACAGCAGTAGAATTTCAATGGGGAATACTTTAAAAAGTAAAGACATGAAAATTGCTTTAATAACAATTATATAAATGCTTACGTAAATGTATTTTCTTAAAGTAATTTGGAGTCTATTTCTGCGCTAACGATATGAATTTTAATCCTAGGATAGCGACAGTTTACTAATTGGTATGAGATAAATTACTTGTCAAATTACTTTACCAAATATAATTTATGTAAGTGAAAGAAATGCGTAATGATAAATAAATTGAGTTATTATTATTTTTTTTTCCTTTTTCATTTTCACGCTGTATCCCGCACATGGAAGGGTTGGTAGAGGGAACTTGGGAACCTAGTGTTGAGACACTCCGTTCGGTTCTTCACTTACCCCCGAAAGGAGAGACATTGTGTGTTGAGAGGCGAAACTCAACGCCGCGTTTTGCCTTGTACCAGAGCGAAGACATGGAAACATTAAATATTTAAATTGAAAATATTAAACATTTCATTTCCTCGAGTGGACATCGAACTCACAACCTGTCGATTACACACTTGTGCCGCTGCGCCACGACAGGGCTAAATATTTAATATTATTATAGCTTCACGCTGTATCCCGCACTAGGCAGGGTAGGCAGAGGGAACCCGGGAACCTAGTGTTAAGACACTCCGTTCCACTTCGGTTCCCCACATTCCGCCGAATTTGAGGCATTGCGTGTTGAGTGGCGGAACTCAACGCCGCGCTTTGCCTTTTTACTAGAGCGAAGAAATATTATTAATAATAATTAATATTAATAGACTATTTAATGTTTTGTGCATTTCCGTCTAACAGAACTTGATACCGCTTATTTTAAACCAGAACACGTTGCAATAGCGTCTGGTGTTTTTTTTTATCATATAATATGAGATGATAATAATTAATTTGTAATTCATGAACGTAAAATGAGCTACATTTTTTTGTATCATCTTTACTGTATTTAATTATATTCGCCCTCGTCTGAAACACAGCAACTTTCCCATGAAATAATTGGAATTTATTTCGTTACTCGTTTTCTGTTATTTATACATTGTACGAACCGTTCGCGGCTTCGTCCGCTCGATATACACTATTATTTATTTAAGAATCTGAATCTTTATTTGTTACGTGTTCTAATAACATTAATATATGAAGACAATGTCTACACATTGAAAAGCAAAGGTTCCGTTAATTCTATAATTATTTTTAGAATTTTTTATCGAACTAAATATTTTAAACTGATATTTTTTTTCGATTGATATCAAAGATATTATGTTAAAAGATAGTTGTCAAGATACAATTGTGACAATATTTAAATTGGCTGTTTCTGCCATTAGTATGCACAAAGACACAGAAAAACAGACTTTTTTTTCTGGGTTCTATTACATTTATAAATGTCCCTTATACCTAATGGTGTTTCTCCTTACCATCCATGTACAGACATCGCGTCGATTACAATCGAGTTATATATAGATGTATATCGATTAACAACGGTCTATTTATTATGTAATGAGAAATATCGTGGCGGCATAGTGACACAGTGTCAGTGTCAGTGGTTGCAAGAGCGACGTTCTCTTCCCACGTTCGATACCCACTCAGGGGTAAACGATAATGGTACAAAATCACAGCGCAAAGCTGTAACTTTCCGGTAGGAAAATAAACGACGAAATGCTTTATCACTTTCACGTACCTTTTGCTTAATTTTATGTATTAAATAAACCAGAAAAAAAATAAAAAAAAAAACGTACTAATAAGTTCAGATGCAATTACAGAAGGATGCATTTAACAAACATTGCACTTTCTGTTGTGGTAGCCAATATTGCACTTTAGCCTACTTTTATCGATCTGTAAAGTATTATTTTGTATTTTTTTTTTATCTTTTCTCCAGCTTCACGCTGTATTCCGCTCGTAGAAGGGTAGGCAGAGGGAACTTGAGAACCTAGTGTTAAAACACTCCATTCCGTTCCCTACTTTTAGCCGAATTTGAGGTATCGTGTAATGAGTGGCGGAACTCAATGCTGCGTTTTGCTTGCGACCAATGGAAGAAATAAAAACATAAAATTTTAAATGAAATATTAATGTGCATGCATTTAACAAACATTGTTTTTATTAAGTATTTTTATTTCCTTTATTGGGAACCGAACCTACAACCTGTAGCGCTTAAAGTCACACGCCCTTGCCACTGCGCCAAGACAGACGACGAAGATTTTTATATTAAGACAGTTCGTTATTAATCACGATTCACTTTAAGTTTTTTTAGGTTATCTCCTTTCTATATACGTTTTGAGGATAAGACGTATGAGATAAATTTGATTTAGATAAGATTACCTATATTTTTACCATCAGGAGTTATCTTAGAGACCAGTCGTTTCGCAGTGGCACGAGCGTGTGATGAACACAATTGGCTATGGGTTCGATCTCCACTCGAGGAAATTTTATATTTTTATGTCCTCGCTCTGGTAACAATACAAAAGGCAGTGTTGAGTTACACTATTCAACATGCAATAGCTCAAGAAATCTGTAAAAACTGGAGAACGGAATCGTTTTAATGGGGAACGGAGTGTCAATGTGGAATAGGTTCCCGTGTTGTCTCGTCTGCGATGTGCGGCATACAGCTTAAAGTTAAAAACAAGCTTAATTAAAAATAAGTAGGAAATTTACGTTTCTTTAATTATTATATGAATAATAATTATATTTCTACATTTATGGTGGCTGTGACACAGTCAATACTTCTACGGCTACCAACGCTCGCCTCCTAATCATAGAGGAAATATTTAACATATCATTTGGTAAATAAATATATTGTTATTATTATATTATTAATACATATGTGTGTCTTGAGCTGTACAAAAAATATTGCGTACTCATGACAGTCTTGTATCTATTTATATACAATATGTTTCATAGCGGCTAGACTAGACTAGCTTTATGCTATATCCCCCACTTGGGACGTAGTGTTAAGACACTACGTTCCTTTTCCCGTTTTTCGTCGAATTTGAGGCATGTTGAGTGGTGGAACTCAATGCCGCGCTTTGCCTTGTTACCAGAGCGAAGAGATAAGAACATTAAATCTTTATATAATATGTAAAATATTTAAATATTTTAGAAGAGCTTGACAGCAAAAAAAATATTTTAAGTTTTGATAACGCTAATACATTTTTTTTTATAAAAAATGTTACTAATATATCTTAAGGAAAAAAAAATCAACAGCTTATGGTTTAGTGTTAAAAATGTTAACTTATGGCAATTAACAAGACACGGCGTTAAGTTCTGCCACGTTCCACGTGTAATGTCTTCAAAATTGGGCGGTGTAAGGGGAACGGAGTCTCGTAACACGTATGTTCTCTCTTAGTCTACTTTATATAGAATACAAAGTCGAACTGAAACAAAAGTAAGCGATATTTATATTTGCTCTCGAAACATACATATATAGACAACTTTGTTATGTGAATCGTTCGCCTTCTTTAACTACCCCTCACAATGTAATACTTGGTGTTGAAAGATGAGGTACAATTCCACGCCACGTCTTGTTTACGATGTATGAAAAGTTTGTTTATCGAAATACATTTTTGCCCTCTGGGAATTTACTTAACGTAACGTATCTAAAGCAAATTATAATATTTAAGAGTTTTTTTTTCGTGAGTAACGTTATTTATGTTATATTACGTTATTTTATGAATAACGTTATTAATAAGTGTATTTAACATTTAATAACCGTTCTCGAAATTGAAAAGCAGTTTCTTGTCCTTTTCTGTATAGTAGGCTAGCTAAGTATAGGACTTAGTGTTGAGACCTTTTCGTAAGTCTACGTAAATGTGAGAATGAAAATGTTTTATTATGCCCAGGCAGGGAAGAATCAAACATACGACCGTTACGCTTATAGTCAGATACTATGCCACTGCGCCATTATAACCTTCTTAAAAAAATGCACAAAAGTATAATGTTATAAATTTTTTTAAATGGTTTCAGTGGTCGGCGGACCTCTTTAATGTGAAATAGAAGGGCAGGAATGTCATACTTCAGTTCTATAATTGCAAAAGTTTAGACGTCATTTCTCGTTATGTTTCTTTTCTTGAACTACGTTTTATTTTATCTTTATATATCTCCTTTTTTTGTTATTCGACAAGTTACGTCGTCCTCCAGAATTTTTGACAGTAATTTGTGTATGGAATCATTTAAGTCGTTCATGTTGTGAATTTAAGTATTCCTGTGGTTGAAATATGCGGAATTTTGCGTAAGAAATTGTTTTTATTAAATCTATATATGATCTACATTGTGTGGTGTTGTCTAAGTAAGAACTAAGACAATTCAGCTGAAAAGTTTGTCTGAATCTTTAGAGATATCGCCGCCAAATACTAGACTGGAAATGTTACTTTGTTACAATTTAGAGAAAATATACTTAATGAAATTGCTGGGGTGACATAAAACTTTATACTTCTGTGACTCCTGATATGGTTAAAACCTTAGCCTAGAGAACTACAACCTTACTGTATAAAGTTCAATGACGATCTTCGAGGATCTCACTATATATAATAAATCTTGGACCTTTTTAGAATATATGTTGGCCCTATTTGGATTGAATATGCACGCCATCTTCCTTGACGGCAGTAATAGGGGTCATCTTTTTACAGCCATTCTAGTTGTGGCTAGCAAATGGCGCAAGGGCGCAAGCGTGTGACTGTAAATGCGATACATTGTGGGTTCGATCCCCACCCGAGACATTATAATATTAATTATTTTTATTTCTTCGCCAAAAGCGCCATGTTGAGTTATGCCGCTCAACACATAATGCCTCAAATTGGCGGATACTGGACAACTAGAATAGAAGCTGAGACACATGGTTATGAAGTTCCCTCTGCTTATAATATCATGTGCGGGATACGGCGTGAAGTAAGAAAAAAAATTAAGAACTTAAATATATCCTATGCCAAAAAATATACCTCTGAGTAAAATTGAACCCAATATTATTATGTAGATACTTTGCTATAGTAAAATATATTGTATTTTGTCTACAGTACGGTCCAGTGAACCCTCTATTCCTCCCGGTCACAGCGCCCAAGTCGCCAGGCTTCACAGCGGTCATATTGACTTACGACCGAGTGGAAAGCTTGTTCACGCTTGTAAGGAAACTGGTCAGGACGCCGAGTCTCGCCAAAATCCTCATTGTGTGGAACAATCAGAAGAAACAACCGCCACCATGTGAGTATTTATATTTTTTACGGTTTCACGCTCAATCCTGCATTTATCAGGGCGAACTAATGTCAAGATGTCTGTCTGTCGAAATTCGATATATTGAGTGTCGTTTGGTGGGAGTTAACTTTGAGCTTTGTCTTACTAGAACTAACTACGGGAAAATGAGATCGACCCCATAGTTAAGTTTATAGCGGGCTGAAATACTAACCTAGGATTATCTCTTTTTTCATGTTGAATCTTGCACATGATAGGGTTACCCTATTAATTGGGAACCTAGTGTTGAGACATTCCATTACTATTATGACAATTCAGTACCCTAAATTCTGCAGATTCTGGAGTGGTGGTACCCAAAGCCGTGCTTTACCTCGTTTTCAGAGCGAGGAAATGAAAATATTATATATTTAATTTCCTCGAGTGTGGATCGAACCAACAACCTGCCGTACAGTGGCACGCTTGTGCCCCTGCATCGCGACAGACAGGCAGTCAGTAGTAATATTTGACTTTATTTAACTCTAATTTTAATACAAAATTCTTTAATTTTATAATTTTGTGAATTACCAATAAACATTTTACGTTTTATGTGTAAAAATATATTAAAAAGATTATATGGAGACTGTTAGATGAATTATTCTTATCTCCACGTGTTTTTTTATGATAATGGACAATCTGAAACTAACTACGATTATTTTTTGGAATTTTGATAATTGTTTCAGCTGCTCATATATTGCCAGCATTATGAATGTATCGTGTTTTACAATAATAAGTAAAATTAATAAACCCCACTAAAATTATATATATTTTCATACCGTATCCCATGGGATTGTAGGCAGAGGGAACTTAGGAACCTAGTGTCAAGACACTACGTTCTTAAAACACTCAGTTCCCCTGAAGACACCGTTCCACTCTTATTTTTTTTCAAATGACTAATTACAGTATTTAAAAAAAAAGTAGCAAAATAATGTTTCCTCGGTAAAAAGATATTTAATCATTTCCTTTTAAGTTCACCATGTCAGTTTCTCAAAGTTACATACGACGGCTAAATGGAAAACGTTAGATAATATCTGCATCAGTTTGAAACTACAGTGACTTTAGATATGAAAACGAGGTCAAATATATATATAGTAGGTAAATATTTCTTTCGCTACATAAGGAAAGTTTTTTTTAAAGTATAACAAATTGAACTTGGCGGGAACAGAACCCGCGCGTCTTGATTTCATCCAAGCCTTCTTGCCACTTAATCCATACGTATTAATAGAAACTGGCAACTTTTATATACTTTTAAAATGAAACAATTTCTAAATCGCGGTTATTGCTTTCTATACATTTTTGGAAACCTAGCATCCGTCTGTCAGTTGACATAATTATAATATCAAACTACCTCCAAAGATTTCTTAATTGCCTCGGGTACTGCCCGGGATTCTTGCAGAATGAGCTTACTGTATTTTGTACTGATGTGATGGGTTTGAGACTTCAATATAAACTGGGTCCCAGGTGGTGAAAAGTTTCCAACCATATTCTTTATTGATGGATGGATGGATGGATGTTGAGCCTAGCGGATCATTCTAGGGCCATATCTGTTCTGTAGAGAGTATGAGAGGTATCAAAGCCGATGTATGCGGTGTCAGTGTCATACTCTTAGTTATCTCTTATTCCACGATGCGGGCTGATCCGTAAGTAACAGCTAATAATTTACAAAATTCAGTCCATAGACTGAAAATTGCATAATTTCTTGTCGAACAATAATCGTTATATTATATTATAATTAATATGTACAAAAAGGAGTTCTCTAAAAATTCTCGTATAGTGGTGCTTACAACAAAAGTTGTAAAAACTATATAGAAGTTTTGCTGTGGCTTAACATGAACTTATAGCTTAATTGGATAAAACACTCAGACGGTATTCAAAACGCGCGGGCTTGTGTCCTGTTCGTTTGAAAATCTTTTATTATGAAATTATAAAATATGTTTATATTAGAAAAAAATATGAGAAGTTTATTTTAATTAATTCTTAGGACGTTAAGTTTTTTGTTGTTTAAGGCAAAACGTGGCGTTGAGTATAGAATATGAGTATAGTCAATAACAGGCCTGTCGTGGCGCAGCGGCACAAGCGTGTGACTGTAACCGACAGGTTCTGGGTTCGATCGCCAGTCGAAGAAATGAAATATTTAATATTTTCAATTTAAAATATTTCACGTTTCATTTCTTTGCTCTGGTAATACGGCAAAGCGCGGCGTTGAGTTTCGCCACTCAACACGCAATGCCTCAAATTCGGCGGAAAGTGTGGAACGGAAGTGGAACGGAGTGTCTTTACACTAGGTTCCCGGGTTCCCTCTGCCTACCTTGCCTCGTGCGGGATACAGCGTGAAGGTAATAAATAAAAAAAAAGTAATAGTATAGTCAATAAACGGACTGTCTAGCACAAAATATTTTTTTCATATAAGTTGACACTCTTTACTATACCAAAGTGACAATATATGTGTATACGTATTATTATATATGTATATACAATTCACTGGCTTATCAGTCCCGTAGTAATAACTCATAGTGTAAATTCGTCAGGTCGCCCTAGGGACGTAGGCGTAAGTTAATGCCAGTATTATTTGATAATAACCTTAACACGAACACAATGATATGTGTTTTGAAATGTTACATTTTTAAATTAAAGCAAATATGCTTATATTTTGTCATATTTTTTTAAGTAATTTATATTTTTTTTTAAAGATTCAATACATATACCTATTATTACTATTAAGACTCTCTGTTACATAATTTCTGTAACATTTTGTGAGACATAGCGTGGTACTCAACGCCGCGTTCGTCTCGTTTTCCGAGCGAGAAAATGAAAAAAAAAATGATTTATAATTATGGTTGCTAATATAATAAATATATAAAAATATAACACAGACCAAGAACACTTCCGTCTGATTACAACCGTCAATTCAATTTAGCACTTTTGTTCTACGAATTGGGCCAGTTGGCTATTTCCCTTTTTTTTTTACTTAACGTCATTCTTTTTGTAACTTTGTTCATTTGTGACTTTATTAAAAATGATATATACACAATATGGTAGCCATTATTATATTTTAATTTGTAATTTTACTGAAAAATTAGTTAAATAATGAAAATTATTTAAATAATTAATAAAATCATAATCTAAATTTCTACGCCATAAATAATTTTATATATTATTAAGAAAAAGTAAATTCACACATTAAAGTTACTGAATAATCCAGTCCCCCATTTTCCAATGAGTTTGTAAGACTCAGTTACGATACGACGTGACGGAGATGTAACGGAACTTAACGCCGCGTTTCGTCTACCAAAGCATACCTACTAAGTATGCCCCATATCAGTGAACTTACTTGGTTTATCTCAGTTCTATTATAGTTTCTGGTTGACAACAAAAGTCATTAAAATCTACTTAGTTATCGACTGAGTACTTTCACCAGTAGGCACGGTAATGTATTTTTATGTAGTTTGAGTTTCGACATTGTTTCAAGCGTACCATTATGTAAATCGTATACTATTGATCAGCGCCGCTACTACGCTAACTCGATAGTCACAAGTGTGGTTATACATACATAATATATTGTATTGTATTGTATATATTTGCGACGATGACATTTTTTTAAGTATTTTTTTATTTATAGTATTGCACAAGGTTTAGAAGTTAACGTTAGTAGGGCCTTCGACTTTTTACATATTAATTAATCGATCCCATAATGGGCTTCGAAGCCTTAAAAGCCTTAAATTCATATTTTTTAAAATCCTTTTGTCATTTCCTCAGTTTTTTTAGGCAAAGAGCTGTAGATTTCCGCCATTTTCTTAGCGTCACGCTGTTATTATGTATATCCCACTATACTATTATATATATATAAATAAAATATAATATATATAAATATATAAAATAATATATATATATATATATATATATATATATATATATATATATATATATATATGTATATATATTATATTATATATATATATATATATATATATATATATATATATATATATATATATATATATATATATATATATATATATATATATATATATATATATATATATATATAAATAAAAATATATTTTAATTTCCACACTTTTCCCGCAATTTAATGCTAAATTTCAAATGTATGAAGTTAAACAAAGGCTACCTATTCCCGTACATCATCGTTTCTAGATAATCAACCATAGTTGGACGTAGCGATGTATACATTGGAAAGTATAAAAAAATCTCGTGCTGCGTTCGATTTGCAACTTTGTAAAGAGTTTTTCTCTCATTGAACAACTTTTATGCTATGAACGTGATCATCTGCTATAGTGACTCGGCTTGTTCAAGGAACTTGCCATTTACTTTCCTGTTTAAAATGTTTATTGAATTGAAATGTGGCTATTTATATATCCCCGTTAAGTTCCGCTATTCAATACTACAACGTCGACTAAAATTGGGCTGTTTTTTTTTTTTGGGAACAGAGTGACTTAACACTATTTGACATCTTTACGTAGAATTTATAAATAAAGTTGAAAAGCATTTCTTCTTTCTTGAATTTCTTATTTCTTGAATTTTTGTTTATTTACAAATTGTGAGATTCGGCGTTGGCAGTAGATTGTTAATTATAAAAGTACTTAAAAATGCAAGTCTGTCATGGCTGATATTTTCGGTTCTAGTATATTAGTCTTATTGACTTATAGTTTATTTATAAAGGCCTGTCGTGGCGCAGCGGCACAAGCGTGTGACTGTAGACGACAGGTTGTGTGTTCGATCCCCACTCTAGGAAATGAAATGTTTATTATTTTCAAATCAAATATTTAATGGTTTTGTTTCTTCGCTCTGGTAACAAGTCAAAGCGCGGCGTTGAGTTCCGCCACTTAACACGCAAACCTCAAATTCGAAAGTAACTGGAGAACAGTAGTGGAACGGAGTGTCTTACCACTAGATTTCCAAGTTCCTTCTGCCTACCCTGTCATGTGCGGGAGAGTGAGTGAACAGCGTGAAGCTGAGTGAATTTCAACGCATGTATCTGTTTAGTTCATCTATACAGGGCGATATTAACGTTATTTATCGATTTGCAAACCGATACTACATAGTAATGACATCGTTAACTATATTAATATTTGTTTTCTATGGAATTTATTTTGTTACTTTGTATAGTTAATTTTAATTGAAAACGGTAATTAATGTTTATTTGCTGTTAGTTTATAATGAATAAATTAAATAAGGCGTAATTAGTTTACGTGTTTTAGTAACGGTGATTATTATAACAATGGCAATAGAGTGGGGAACGAAACGGTCTAATGAGAACGGAGTGTCTTTATACTAGGTTCCCCAGGTTCCTTTGTCTACCCTGCCATGTGCAGGATGTAGCGTGAAGCAATAATAGAAATTTATATCTTAAACAACAAACAAATATCTTGTTTATTTGGCCGTTGTATGAACAGCGGTACAGATGTGAATGTAAATAAAAAAAGAAAGAATGGTAGAATTAACTATTTTTAATTATTGCTTCGTGTTTCAAAAGTGTTGAGAGACGCTCAACACGCAAAAATAACTACTTGGACATAAAGTTTAAAAACGGATGCGGGATAAAGAGTGGAACTGAAGATATTTTTAATAAAAAACGTACGTCACATTCGGTATAGAGAAATTTCTTCTTTACACATATCTATCTATATTTCACACTTTATATGTATTTTAAATTGATATTTACGATCAGAAAATAAATGTTGTTAATATCTTTGTGTATATGTGTAACATCTTTTTCTTTCTTCATATCTCGCATATAGCTGAGTAATCGGAGGGAACTTGGGAATCCACTGGGGGCATTGCATACTGAGTAGCAAACATAATTTGGAAATATTAAAATATATATTTATAAAAAATGTTAAATATTGAAATATATATTTCCTCTGGTGAATATCGAACCCAAGACCTGTCACTGTCATTTACAACCACTAACCCTGCGAATAGCTGCTTCTTTATTAGAAATTTCCTAAACATAAATTCACAAAGCAAAGCTCCAAGAAATTTAATTAAAAAAAATCACAATAAACTGTCTCAAATACCAAAATCCTTTTTTTTGTATAGAGACCATGGGGAACTTTAAAATGATGAGTACAATCCAGCTTTGTCCCCATTCGCATTCCATTGTACCAGATCAGACTTTACCCTTTACTACTAAATGAACCAAAGAGCATTAATTATCAACATGGCCGCACCGCACCTACCAAACACGAGACACGATTCACAGAAAACAATGGCAAAAAGCTTTTGCCAAGTACTAAATGAAAAAAAAAAAAAGAAAAAGAATTTCAATTGTTATATTGTCAGTTGATATTGTTTACGTATATTACGTTGCTATTGCAGCTTCACGCTGTATCCCGCACATGGCAATGTGGGCAGAGGGAACTTGGGAAGGTAGAGTTGAGACACTCCGTTTCTTTCCCCACTTATCGCCGAATTTGAGGTATTGTGTGTTGAGCGGTAGAACTAAATGCCGCGCTTTATAGAGCGAAAAAATGAAAATATGAATTATTTCACTCAGCTTCACGCTGTATCCCGCACATGGCAGAGGTAGACAGAGAGTAATTGGGAACCTAGTGTTAAGACACACCGTTTCACTTATGTTCCCCACTTTCCGCCGAATTTGGGGCATTGCGTGTTGAATGGCGGAACTCAACGCTGCCCTTTGCCTTGTTACCAGAGCGAAGAAATGAAAACATTAAATAATAAATTTTAAAATATTACATATTTTATGTGAGTGAAAGGAAGTGGAACGGAGTGTCATAACACTAGGTTCCACTTCCGTTCCCTCTGCCTAGTGCGGGATACAGCGTGAAGTTACATATTTTATTTCTTCAAGTGGAAATTGAATCCTGAACCTGTCGCGTTTACAGTTACACGCTTATACCCGTGCGTCACGACTGGCCTCAAAACAACATTACCATATTTACATAGGTGTTAATAGAACAGATCGCTCGTATTGCTTAAATGTATTACAGTTTCTTAAAAAACATGTAACGCGAAGACGCTTTACGAAAATGAGAAGGAAAATGAAACGACTGCACAAATTAGTGCCGCACGAAGTGTTGATACGACGGAGGGAGCGAAAAGTGTGAAACAAGGTTCTACCGGTGGCTTCGTATGTTTACTACGAAAGATTTAACTTATAGCTATAAATAACGATTTGTGTCTTGGCTTTTATCGTTATTCTTTTTTTTAACTCCTGTGGTTCGTTTGATGTGATGGTTGTGGGTTCTATTCTTTTTGAGGGGAATAAATTATTGTTTTCTTCTCTTAGGACAAAGCAAGAGTACGTAAGTAATGTTGAAGTCTATCACAAGAGGTGCTTCAACGTAGTGGTTTGATTCTCTGTTCCCGTTTTGTTTATGCGAAAGTTAAAAAAAAAATATTTTTTTGACATAGTCAGTCGTATTAAAGAGCCGCTGAATACGTTTTTAGTTGTTATGTATTCGTACACTTATTGTACTAATCGAAATTACTAATAAAATACAAGATCATCCAAATTATTTTTTTTGATTCTAAATAAGCTTAAATTTTCGAACGTCAAACAATGAGAGAGAGATGTGTAGTGTCTCTAGTACTTACTAAATAAGTACAAGGAAGGCCAAGAGGTGAATCTCTCTAAATTGGGTAGATGGATTGAAGGCCAATCAACTTTGGCAACTACGGCTTTTAATATAATTAATTAGTCAGCGAATCTTTCGAATAAAACATTTTCTTTATAGTTTTTTTTATAAGAAATATCACCTCGTACTTTCAGGAATGATTACTGAAAAATGATTAAAAGAACGAAAATATTAATGTGATGTCCTTTGTTACTGTTTCTTAATTTTTATACATCAGTCAAATTTGCTTATATATTTTAGTGTAGTACTGAAAATGAACTGTACATAAAAATTTAGGTACAGTGCATTTCCAGTACTACAGTAAAAAAAACTCGTAATTATTATAAATTTGGGGCTGGCGTGCTGCGACTGTAAACCCGTGAAATTAAACATTTAGTATTTTCTTTTCTGCTCTCTGATAACACGGTAAAGCGTGGCGTTAAGTTTTGACACTCAACACGAATGGAATGTAGAGAAAAAAGATGAGTTAAACAGAACAGAGTGTATTTACACTAAGTTCCTTATGCATCTGTTGCCTAAAATAATATAACGTGTTTTTTGACATTTCATGCGTATCAGGATTAAACGCGCACCCTTTTGAATTACACATGCAACCACTCTAGCGGACTAAGCTACGCATGGCGCTGTTGAAACGATCCTTACAACTTTTGCTGGTTTCTATTTTCCAAAAGCTACCCATAGAGTTATAATATAAAGCACTTACTTACTTACTTAGCTTCACGCTGTATCCCGCACGAGGCAGGGTAGGCAGAGGGAACCCGGGAACCTAGTGTTAAGACACTCCTTTCCACTTTCATTCCCCACTTTCCGCCGAATTTGAGGCATTGCGGGTTGAGTGGCGGAACTCAACGCCGCGCTTTGCCTTATTACCGGAGCGAAGAAATGGAACATTAAATATTTAAATTGAAAATATTAAATATTTCATTTCCTCGACTGGGGATCGAACCCAGAACCTGTCGGTTACAGTCACACGCTTGAGCCGCTGCGCCACGACAGGCCTTTTATCGTATTATATATTATATTATAGCTAAAAGGTATGATTTAGTTTTTTATATAGATTCGTAGAAATAATTTTAACTAGGTATTATAAATTTTACATATATATGTTTAAAAAATATAAAGGCCGTTGAAAACGCTCGGACACAGAACAGATGTGATTGTTTTGTATTCTTATTCAAGGATTTACTTGGGAATTTTATGATAATTTTTTCATTAGACATTTCACCAATATCTTGAGGCAATGCGCTTTTAGTGGTAGAATTCAGTATCGCGTTTCTTCGTTACTACAGCAATGAAATGAAAATATTGAATATTTCTGAAAAATTATAATTTTATATTGAATATGTTAAAATATATAATACTTAATATATTTTCAAGTTGATGAATTGTAGGGCGAAAACTCTATATATATAAGGCTCTCAATTCATTTTTTACGCATGTGGCGCCCGTAGTCAAAAAATATCCTATTGCATATTACTATAGCCAATATATACAATATTTCAATATTGTCGTTTACATAGAAAAAAAAAGAAAATATTATTAACCAACAAACAGAAGTAGTCCTAGAGTAATTGTTCCAGTTTTCAATTTATAATTAAGGGCTTTAACTTGGTTTTGTTTCAAGTAGGTTATTTAGTTTATTTATTATATTTGAAGCCATTTTGAATATTAATTATATTCAAAATGGCTTTTTTCATATAAAAATTCTATATTTAATTCTAGAAAATGATTTGTAGTGGAATTCTAATGATTAATATCGTTCAAGTTTCAAATCAGATCTGTGGTCTGTTGTTTTTATGATGGCCTCATTTTTTTATAAGCACATATATTTCTATTACATTATAACTAGTAAGTACAAAGCAACTTTGATGCCACACTTTGAAAATATTTTACATATCCACTCACTCACTCACTCAGCTTCACGCTGTATTCCGCACATGGCAGGGTAGGCAGAGGAAACTTGGGAACCTATTTTTTTTTTTTTATGAAAAAAAAAATGCAAACGAGCGTACGGGTCACCTGGTGGTAAGTGATCACCGTCGCCCACTGCCCCGAGTAACTCCAGAGGAGCTACAGGAGCATTGCCGTCCTTTAAGGGGGAAGGGCACCGGGGCCCGGCATTACCTAGTGCGAAACGCAGTGGCCAAAGCCACTACTTAACGCCGGTCTTAAATGCCGGGGGTGGTAATAATCCGGTCGAGTCTGCCCATGCGTGTTGCCATTACTGGCAACGTGACTCTACCACACGCACTTTAGTCGCCTCTTACGACACCATCAGTACCAGGGTGATCCTATTCTAAGCCGGAATCACACGGCAAAGTGTTAAGACACATAGTGTTAAGACACTCCGTTCCACTTCCGTTCCCCACTTTCCGCTGAATTTGAGGCATTGTGCGTTGAGAGGCGGAATTCAACACCGCGGTTTTGCCTTGTCAGAGAGAAGAAATGAAAACGTTAAATATTTAATTTGAAAATATTATATATTTCATTTCCTTTAGTGGGGATCGAACCCACAACCTGTCGGTTATAGTCACACGCTTGTGCCGCTGCGCCACGACAGGACTACAAATCTGATTTTACTATAATACTTTTTTAGTTTCACGCTATATCCCGAATATAGCAGGGTAGACATAGGGAACCTGGGAACGTAATTTTAAGAGCCTTTGTTCTTATTAAGACACTTGCGTTTTCCACTTTTCGTTGAGTGGAAGTGAACTGACGACCTCTAAGTGTACAATATTAGTCTAAATATATGTAGCAGAAAATCGATATATCTATAGTAGCCATTTTCTAAATATCATTTGCGTACCTCAATCACGATATAGAAGCAACACACGGATCCCAGTTCGCCATATGCGCTATTGCGATTGTTTTAACAATGGCCCGCAATTTTGTCGGTTGTATGCATTGATACACCAAATTTAGAAGGTTTTTGTTTTGAATCGGTATAATTTGACGTTATGGTGTATAGGAGCTTGAAATATTGAAATTATTATTATTTATTGAAATACATAAACAGGCCTGTCGAGGCGCAGCGGCACAAGCGTGTGACTGTAAAACGATAGGTTGTAGGTTCGATCTACACTCGAGGAAATGAAATGGTAACAAGGCAAAGCGCGGCGTTGAGTTCCGCTACTTAACACGCAATGCCTCAAATTAGGCGGAAAGTGCGGAACGAAAGTGGAGCGGATTGTCTTAACACTAAGTTCCCAAGTTCCCTCTGCTTACCCTGCCATATATGGTGCGGGATACACCGTGAAGCTGAGTGAATAAAATTAAAATTTCATTAGAGAAGATGGTTGGAAACTTACTACCACCAGGGATCCACTTTAATTTTAAAGTCTCAAACCCACCACACCAGAGGACAAAAAACAGTAAGCTCATTTTGCATAATTCGAGGGCAGTATCCGAGGCAATTAAGAAATCATTGGCGGTAGTTTGATATAATAGTTATGTCAATTGACAGACGGTTACCACCTCGGGTACCAAACGTCGGGTTTCCAAAAATATATAAATCAATAAAATAAGATACAGCCTATAGTATCACATCATCATTATTTCTATGTAACCCAACATCTGAGTACACATATATATACTTTATATAGTTAGATTCAGTCGTTAATGTCCAAAATGAGCCGAAAGTGGACATTGGCCTAAATTAACATTGTTTGCTGTTCGCGTACCTAAATAATATAATATGCTGTTTGGTTCAGCGGTTGACTTAAAGGCGACGAATGTGGGTTCAATTCTTGTTCTGTTGGAAATAATACTCGTATATTTTTGCATTTCTTCGCTTTGATATCAAGAAAGAAGAAAAGAAACCGGCACGTTGAGTTCAACCATCCAAAATAATGTTGAACATGCCATATGCATGATAAGGCGTAAATCGAACCAGCACTGTGTAGCGTTTACAATCGCCCGCTTCCCTCCGCCACGACGAGTCTCGAAGTAAATAAATATATTATATTTATGTATAATAGTCGTGGCGCAGCGGCACAAGCGTGTGACTGTAACCGACAGGTTCTGGGTTCGATCCTCAGTCGAGGAAATGAAATATTTAATATTTTCAATTTAAATATTTAATGTTTCATTTCTTCGCTCTGGTAATAAGGCAAAGCGCGGCGTTGAGTTCCGCCACTCAACACTCAATGCCTCAAATTCGGCGGAAAGTGGAGAACGGAAGTGGAACGGAGTGTCATAACACTAGGTTTCACTTCCGCTCCCTCTGCCTACCCTGCCTAGTGCGGGATACAGCGTGAAGCTAAAAAAAAAATATATATTAGTAGCATGCCTAAGTCTCTCCACAATTAGCACCAAAAAGTAAAAAAAAATATGTATTTAAAACAGACATATATAATCTGAGTTATATTGATTTGAATGTTAGGTTACACGAGTCCCACTAAATAAGCTTTAGAGGTCACATAGTAAATTTTATCAAAATACCTACCCATTTAGGCCTAAGGTTACCCTCATAAAACTGGGAAAATAGATAGAACAAAGATCCAAATTTATTATCAATATAATAGGTACATATATTTGAGCTTTTGATGTAAAATGTAAAATTTCGTTCATATTCACGTTTTCGTACGTATTTTAGGTAATACTGTTTTCTTCTTTATAAGGGAACCTATGCGATATATATTTTCTATGGAAAGCAGTTGCGGCTGTGTGTTGTCTGTCTGTCGCTCAGTAACGAAAGAGTTTTGTATATATATATATAGATATATATATATATATATATATATATATATATATATATATATATATATATATATATATATATATATATATATATATATATATATATACACAAAACTCTTTCGTTACTGAGCGACAGACAGACAACACACAGCTGCAACTACTTTTATACATAGAAAAATATATATATATATATATATATATATATATATATATATATATATATATATATATATATATATATATATATATATATATATATAAATAAATATATATATATATATATATATATATATATATATATATATATATATATATATATAGATATTTTTCCAAAATGTCCTGCATCGACTCCGTTGAGAATTGCTCAAAAATTTCGTGTCGAGTAGCGGAATAACACCACGTTTTGCCTCATTACTTATTTAATTCCCGGGAATCAAACCCACTTTCCCTCGTTTGTGCACCAGCGCCACGATGGTGTCAATAATTTTTGAAAATCTATTCGTTCATATTTTCATATCTGTACAAAGCTTTCTCATAAAATACAAGAAACAACAGAATACAAATTCTTGAAAGTTTCCTTCCCTCTGAACTTTATACAATCTCCCTTAGTCAAAGTTAGAAGTTTATCGGCAAGTTGTTTTTTTGGTTTGAAATATAAATTTGTATTACTTTATATTAGTTTAAAATGGGAACTGTGTATGTTTTTACTGGTTCTATCAATAGTATTTATAAATAAAATAAACTATAGTATTAAAGAGTAAAAATAGTTGAAAAGGTCTTTTCTCTGTCATTCATTGGTTGGATTTCTTGAAGTCAGCTAGCTATTAGGCGAAAAAAATAAAAATATATATAATTATTTTATCATAATTAATTTATACTATGAATTTGCGTAAAATCTAGCTAAATTCAAGTAAATCATTTTAATTACTCTGACCCATATATGCTTATAATTTTACCTTTAAAAAAATCATATACCTACTAAACTAGGGTGTTTATCAATCTTCTTTGTATATTTATGTATAAAAAGTTTGCTTTGGTAATAAGACAATCGAGGTTTTAGTTTCTACTATTCAATGCTATTCTGCTGTAAATGCGACCGGTTGTGACGTCGGATCCCGTGAGAGAAAAATCAAATATACAATCATTTTATTTTTTCGCATTGGTAACTCTAAATGCAATATATCTGGAGTTTTCATAAGAAGTATCTTAACTCCAGGTTCAAAAGCTCCCTTTGGCTAAAATAAAACTAGGTTCCTTAGTTCCCCCTTGTTAAAAAAATCTCACGAAAATTAGGCAAAACGTGGGAAACTGAGTGTCGTAACATTAATTTTCTTTTACCTACCCTGATATGTGAGGTATACAGCGAAAATACCTTTTAGTTGTATAGAATTGATTAGAGCCTAATGTTGGCACACTCAGTTTCTCATTTTCTGTTGTTTTAAATACATTAAAAAAATCAATATGTATATAGAACACGCAGTACTGCAAAATTTACAGTAATATACATACGTAGGTAAACTGTTCATTGAGGCCTGTCGTGGCGGTGCACGAGCGTGTGACTGTAAACGCGTCAGCTCGTAGGTTCGATCCCCACTTGAGGTATGATAATTAAATATTTAATATTTTCATTTCTTACCTCTGGTAACGAGGCAGAACGCCGCGTTAAATTTTCAACACTCAGCGGAAAGTGGGGAAAGCGGTAACGGAACTATCTTAACAATATGTTCCCAAGTTACCTCTGCCTACCTTGCCATAGCATCTCGCATGAAGCTAAATAAAAGTAGGTAGGAAGTCTTAAATCAATGATATAAGAACTCGTATGAAAATATTAATCGCAGCATTATGTGAACGTCACGTTTTTATCTATAACGGATTAAAATATTATAAATAATTAGTTGAATGTTTACTTTATTTTATGTTTTTTTTATCGCGTCTTACTTATTGATTAAGTGTATGACCTACTCTATATTGGTTTTAACTTTTTATATTAAAATGCTATAGGTATGCTAGAAAAAGTGATTTTTTAAATTGAAAATTGTAAGTTATTTGTAGTTCCGTCCTCCACTGCCGACCGTAGGGTGTGGCGCTCCGTTCTCTCTGCCTACACCGCTACGGATATAGCGTGAAGCTAAGTAAGTTAATTGTAAGTGCTCCATCACAAGGGCACAAGCGTGTAAGTGTAAACGCGATGGGCTGCAAGTTCAAGCCCTGTCATTCTTTCTTCATTTTTTCACTCTGGTAACAAGGTAAAACGCGCCGTTGAGCTCTGCCTCTAAACATACAATGCTTAAAATTTAGCGAAATATCAAAAAGGATATATAGGAACGGACACTAGGTTCCCGAGTTCCCAATGCCAAGTGCGTGAAGCTAAAAAACCTAAATCAGTTTTACCAGTTTAATCTTTTTTTTTATTAACTATAAAAAGTAAACAATAAACAAAACTTATTCAAACATCTGTTGGCTGTCATACACGAAAAATACTAATACACAAATTGTCACTATAGTCACGAATATGGGACACAACATAAATATAAAGCCAGTTATTTAAATGTTATTTGAATTCGTTGGAATAATCGTATATGAAAATTTTTTTAGCTTACAAATTTTTGAACGACACTGTTTATTCATTATGCCTATGCATATTAAGTCTGGCAGGGGGTGGGGGCAATAGAAATTCGAGAATTCTTCTACAATCATCAACAACTTCCATGGTACACGCTGTTTGTTTATGATCTTTGATTACAAGATTGTTATTGGAAGATCTCTTAATCATTATGCACCATTCTAATATCTTTTATATTTATATATACCAGTTTTTTATATTAATTTAGCATTTTCTTCCACTATAAATATCATACATTAGTTCGCAATAAGGTTTTATATAAATTCTCATTGTGAACATTCTTCTTTTAAAACAATATGGCACAACTATAGACACAATAACATTTGAAGAAATAAGTCTTTTTCATATCAAAAGGACAAAGGTCATAACATTTTTAATTTTTCACACTGCGAACTAAAACTTTTAAAACTGAAACAAACAGAAAAAAAATATCTGATTTAGATTTATACTAAAGACAGGTGTTGTGGCGAGAAATTTTTCAATAAACCCATACGGCCTACTTGCTTTACATTCCACCTATAGCAGGATAGATAAAGGAAATCTAGTGTTTAGACACTCCCATTTCCAACTCTCCGTCCAATTTTCGAAGCATTGAATGTTGAGTTTAGCTCAGCGCCGCATACTCTTGTTACTGAAACAAGAAAATGTTTGAGTTCCGCCACTCAACACGCAATGCCTCAAATTCGGCGGAAATTGAGGAACAGAAGTGGAACGGAGTGTCATAACACTAGGTTCCCATGTTCCCTCTGCATACCCAGCCATGTGCGGGATACAGCGTGAAGCTGAATATGAGTTAATTTCACCAAACAAACTCACAACTCTCACTGGCACTACTAGGTTTAGACGCTATCGCTGCGCCATCACGGCCAAACACAACGCTTTTTTATGACAAGTTAAATAATACTCGTTTACAATTTCAGTGAACAAATACAATTAATTCGTTCATTTATACATGCGACTGTTAATATCGTTCCGAGAGTGAAATTATTACGATGGTGAGGAGTTAAAATGAATTTTAGGTGATTACAATAAGGTTTATTATCCAATAGTATAGTAATTCTAAGTTTTTTTTTTTGTAACGAACGAATGCACATTCCACTCGTATGTGGTGACTTAAGTGACATGAACAGTTTAGTTTCCATAAACTTTGAAATTTTAATTTACTTATGGCGATATGTACGAAAAAAGAATTGGCGAATGTCAAAGCCAATTTAATTATTGGGCCAAATAAAATGTTATTCTTATTATTTTTATGGTAAAACGCGGCGTTGGGTTCCGCCACTAAACAAATTCGGCGGAAAATGAGGAAGGGAATAGTGTCTTAACATTTTTTCCAACTTCCATCAGCCAATCCTGCCCCTGCCACTTGCCTACGTAAAGTAAACGGTTATAACGTAAAATAGAGACTTTTGATTTGTGAGACGAATTAAAGTATAAAGATATATTTTGCAAACTGTATCTTAGAATTCAAACATGCGTATCCGACATAGACAGACAAACTAATATTTTCAAGATTACATAAATATATATTTGTAAATAAAATCATGTAAAAACAAAACGGTTTGAAATGGAAAATGGCGTACATATCCTTTTTGTCGTCGTGAACGGGGTAGCTAAAGAGAGTTCAGTAACATATGGCTATGGTCATGCTGTTTTTGCATATATTTTTTTTTTCCTATTTTGAAACACTATACGGGACACAGTATAGTTAAATATAATTGTTGCTTCGAGTGGGGATCGAACTCATAACTATCGGAATTGATCTCAAGTACTGTTACATGAAGGCACCATGTAAAATCGATAACCATGATACATGTCTGGAAGAACTTTAACATATTTAAGACAAATAACTATAGTTACTTTCTTTACTTTACTGATCCTCATAGTTTAACTATAGTTAAAGTTTCAAAAAATCAGTGGCAGTCACTAAATTATATTATGTTAAAACTAACAACTTTCTGTTTGTCTATCCGAACAATTATTTTTTTTTGAGTAGATAGATTTGAGGCCTGTCGTGGCGCAGCGGCACAAGCGTGTGACTGTACCCGACAGGTTCTGGGTTCGATCCCCAGCCTAGGGAATGAAATATTTAATATTTTCAATTTAAATATTTCATGTTTCATTTTTTCGCTCTGGTAACAAGGCAAAGCGCGGCGTTGAGTTCCGCCACTCGACACGCAATGTCTCAAATTCGGCGGAAAGTGGGGAATGTAAGTGGAACGGAGTGTCTTAACACTAGGTTCCCGGGTTCCCTCTGCCTACCCTGCCTCGTGCGGGATACAGCGTGAAGCTAAGTTAAGTTAAGTGAGTAGATAGATGAATCTGGACGAGACGCTTTTAGTTCCACTCTCCCCGCCAAGGCATTGTGTGTTAAAAAGTGGAACCCAACGCCGCGCTTTGCCTCCTTACCACAGCAATATAATGAAACTTCACCAGTGAGAATCGAACCCATGACCTGTTGCTCAGTCTCAATCAAGCCTCAAATAATGTTATATTTCATTAACCACCATATAACCAACCAGCTTTACAACAGCCATATAACCAGCTACTAAATAAATATATAAATAACTATTTTCATCCCTTGTTTTCGCTAATAAATATAACCCTTTTTTTTCTAGCATCAGAATGGCCGGTCGTAAACAAGCCGTTGAAAGTGATACAGACCAAAGAGAACAAATTGTCGAACAGATTTTTCCCGTACGACGACATAGAAACGGAATGCCAGCTGACGATTGATGATGACATCGTCATGTTGACGCCCGATGAGTTGGAATTCGGGTGAGTCCGTGTCAATTTTAATTAATCTGTACCAATGCTGCTTGACTTGTTGTGTGATTTTTGTTTTTTTTTTTTTTTTTGTTAATTGCTTTGTGTTTTTGGTTTATATATTTTTTTTTTAGATTTACGTTGTATTCTGTATATGGCAGGGTAATTAGAGGGAACTTGGGAACGTAGTGTTGAGACACTTTGTTTTCTTAACCAGTTCGTGATAAGATTAGGCATAGCGTGTTGAATGGGGAAACTCAAGGCTGCGCTTTGTCCATATAGCAAAGAGCTGATTTTGTTTAAATAATTAATTTCCTCGAGTGAGATTGAACCCATAACCTGTAAAGTTTATAGTTGCACGATTGTGCCTCTGCGCCACGGCGTGTTTGTTTTTACGTATATGTTATTATAGTTTATGTATGCATGGATTTCTGGAGATGTCCGGTGCAGTGGAATTATGTTTGACTGTAAAAGGGGTGATTGTGGGTTCAATACTCTTTAGTCTTGTGACCCGAGGGAATGATTACATCTATTTTTTCGCTCTGGCAGGCAAAGCACGGCGTTGAGTTCCGCTCTACACATCATATCTCGATGAAAAAATGATAGAGGAAAACGGACCGAATAGACATATTCTCCTTACCTTGCTTTATAAAAAATGAATGCAGCTGTAAAAATATTGTTTTACTCAAATGTTTTCCGTATATTACACCTATATAGGCTCTACTATGTTCTAAATATATACTGACCAAGAGCGAGCCGGGCACGATGGAATTCATAACCAAAAACGGGAAAAAAACACATTTGCGCTGTAGGAGCCCCACTTAAATTTATTTTACTCAGTTTTTTAGTATGTGTTGTTTTTGCTGTAACAGAAATTTATCAAATGTGATCATTTCAATTGTCTTACTATGACGGTTCGTGAGATACGATCATACAGAAGGTCAGACGGACGGACGGGCGGACAACAGAGGGTCATAAGTCATAACGTTAAGTTCCTCTCTGTACAGAAATCAAAAAACTATATACATTAATTTATCTTAAAATTAAAAAATTGATGCCTTAAATTAACTTAGTAAATGATCGATCTTTGTTTCTAAGTTATAATTGTTGTGAAAACAATTTTGTTTTCAATTGTTGTGAAAACAATTTTGTTTGTTTTGTCGTTATAACAGAAATGAATTATTTAAAAGAAAAATGAAATTATTTAATTAAGTTTGTTAGTCTGTCGTGGCGGTACAGGTACAAGCGTGTGACTGCAAACGACAGGTTGTGGGTTCGATCCCCATTCGAGGAAATGAAATATGTAATATTTTCAATTAAAATATTTAATGTTTTCATTTTTTCACCCTGGTACAAGGCAAAACGCGGTGTTGTGTTCCGCCACACAACACGCAATGCCTCAAACTCGGCGGAAAGTGGGAAACGGAAGTGGAACGGAGTGTCTTAACACTAGGTTCACAAGTTCCCGCTGCCATGTGCGGGATACAGCGTGAAGCTAAGTAGAAATAGAAGTTTGTTAGCTTTAGGCCATGATGTCTTATGGGGGTAGTCTAGAAACGGTTTTTATCATCTAATCATATATGATTATACTAATCTTATAAAGTAAATTGTTCGTTTGGTTCATTGCGCTAATCTCAGGAAATACTTCGAATTGATCAAATATTTTTGTATTAGTAGAATATGTCATATGTCATACTTTTAAATTTTCTTCCTTATTTCCATTGGACTATAAGGGTGAAACGCAGGAATATGCTAGTAGTATATTATATATTACAAGTGGGTTATATTATATGATACAGGGTAAAAAGAACTGGGAAATTTAGCGTTACGGTACTTTGTTCCTATAAAGACACTTCCGTTCTCAAGTTTCCGTTAAATAAAGGTGATGCGAAAGGGAACAGAATGCTTTAACACTAAATTCTCCTTGATAGTGCTATATTTGGTATAATACGTGACGCTAATAAATAATCGTAGCTAAGAGATAGATAAATAAATTGGTATATTTAGAAATGACAAACTCATATGTGGTTCGATATTGTTATTATTAACTAACCAGACGAGGAAAAATACATACGTTTTATGACAAATGTTTAGATATAATTAATAAATTTTAAGTTGAAAAAACTAAAAATCTCGCATTTTAGGTGAATTAAAAATGAGCAAACTCTATGCTTATTAGTACACAGTCCAAGTTTTCAGCAGCCATGCTGCCAAAGCTCGGTGGTACTATATCATGGTATTGCTATCTAGTCTACTTATCATTCCGCAGTTACTTAGATTCTATTACATAGTTACAGCTTCACGCTGTATCCCGCATGTGGCAAGGTGGACAGAGGGAACTCGTTAATGTAGTGTTAAGACACTCCGTTTTGTTTCTCACTTTCCGCCGAACATGAGGCATTGCATGTTGAGTGGCGAAACTCAACGCCACGCTTAAGTAGTTTACAGCTCAACCTAATAAAAACCGTTCATAATGCCCTCAATTAAGAAGAATGTTATTAATTTTGTATACATTTTGTATATTATAAAAACTTTTAAATTTCCTTTCTATTACAATTGTACTGAAGCCTGTCGTAGCGCATGGGCACAAGCGTGTGACTGTAAACACTACTGGTTGTGGATTCGATCCCCATGTGAAGAGCTGAAATATTAAAATTCACAAATTAATTTCTTCGCTCCGGTAACAAGACAAAGCGCGGCGTTGAGCTAACTCGGAAACTAAGAAACGAAAGTATTTTAATGGGAACAGAGTGTCTTAACATTAGGTTCCCAAATCCCTTATTTATTTACCCTACTGCGTGAAACCAGAAAAAAAAATGTACTAAAATTTCCATTGCAATTTTGTAATTAGGTAAAACTTTGTAAGTAGTTCTCGAGTTACCCCCTGTCTAGCCTACCTACACTTTAGCTGGAGTAGCGTATGTAACGTGGAGATGTCTGTTTGTCTAAGCTCTGAATGCCTCAAGATATATGCCTATTTTGTAGATGTACAGACCGTATAGTACAATAGTGCGCGCAGCTTACAATATGATTCACTGACTATAGTTGCGAATTCAGCTTTACCTTGTATTTTACACTTAGAGGGGTATGTACAAGTAACTTGATAGTGCTAAGACACTTTTGTTTTCTACTTTCTATCTTAATCTGACGGTATTTCATGTTAAATGTCGGATCTTAATGCGCGGTTTGCCTTGTTACCAGAGCGAAGAAATGTAAATAGGTACTACCTACTACACATTTCATTCCCTCGACTGGGAATTGAATTGACAACCAGTTGCTTAACAGTTGCACACTTGTGCCCCTGCACATTGACTGCCCTAAGTGTTATTATTAGGACTTAAAGAAGTTTCTATGTATATACTTACGATAACCAACTATCAAAAAAACCAATGCGAAATAACTTCACACACGGAAAGTCCTTTATAGTTCTAAACTTAAATTTAAAAAGCATATAAAAATTTTGAACGAAGCGGGATTTGAACCCATGCCTCTTGAAAACCGTTCAAGCGTCCTTTATAGTCTCATTCCTTGATGCGTTTTCCCGCACTTTAGTTACTGATCTCCGCTCTTCGTATATAACGTTTTTAGTCGTACCCAGTGTTACGTCTTACTTTATAATTATTTAACGAGTAGAGAGTATTCAGTATTCCTCGTTATTCACTCTCAGATTCTACATACAAGAGACATGGGATTTTTTTTTATTATTGTTGATAGGCGAGCATTTGTCAACTATCTCTACCTGGTGGTAAGTGACGATGCGAAGGAAGGTGGAGCATGCTTGCCTAGGTAGTACCTATTCACTCGTTCCTTAAAGAGGGCCAGGTTATAGTTGTCGGGGAACAGTTCAGGTAGGGAGTTCCACTCCTTAGCCAAGCGAATTAGGAAAGTGGAGGCGAAGCGCTGCGTACATAAAGGTGGTATATCGACGACGTACGAGTGAAATCCCTGGATACGTCTACTGTCCCGCAGATAGAAAGGAGACGAGGGTATTAAGTCATGCAGCGCTGCTGCACACTCTCCGAAATGTATCCTGTAGAAAATCGTCAGGCAAGCTACTTTTCGGCGATGCTCAAGGCATTTTTATGTAAAAAAAAACAAAACATGCCAGCCGTGGCGCAGTGGTGCAAGCGTACGACTGTAAATACGACAGATTGTGACATTCGAGGAAAATTATATTAAATATGTTATTTTTTTCACTCTGGTATCAAGATAAAGCGCGATGTTATGTCTCGCCAATTAAAACGGAATACCAACGGAACTGGAACTCAACACTAGGTTTGAGGTTCCCTCTCCAACCCTGCGACGTGATAACACAAAAAAATTAAGAGAAAACGTAAAATAAAGACCAATTTATCTAAATTAATTATAATTTAGGGTTACATGAAAATGCTAATTACGCAGTCCAACGTTTTGACGAACCGCTTTATCTCCATTAATTTATATACGTATCTCATGTTATTAATTGGTTACTATCTCGCTATACTTTGTTACGAGCGTCGTAAATCACAAGAGAAATTTACTTGTGGATTGGTTTTTGAGAAATGCTTCGTAATAAATTGTAAAATTAGTTGCATTTATGAGCGAAATAATTATGGATATGTGCCGTTTTCTTCTTCACTTGTACCCCGCATTAGTAGAGTACACAGGGAACGTGGGAACCTAGTGGGAACATATTCCATGGTGAACTATAATGCCACACTTTGCCTCGTTACCAGAAGAAAAAGACGAAAAGAAGAAAGAAGGAGTAAAAAAGTGGATATTTCATTATCTCGAATGGGAATCAAATTCGCAATCTATCATGTTTATAGTTATGCCAGAGCGCTATAATAGGCCCTAGGTCGATTTTAATGTTACTTGGAAAATGAATATGTTTGTAATATACCAGCTTTAACATGCGACTTCGTCCAAAATGGCCAATCAAAATAACTAAGAGTTGTGTGTGACACATGATATATGGCTAAGGGCTCGGTAATTCGAAAACTATTAACTGGCAGTTATATAACCAACACGCAATGACTCAAATTCGGCAGAAAGTGGGAAGCAGAAGTGGAACGGAGTGTCTTAACACTAGGTTCCCAAGTTTCCTCGGACTACCCTGCCATGTGCAGAAGCGATACATTGCGAAGCTGAAAAAAAAGAATGGACATAACCAATAGTCCCTCTAGCAGCAAACATATTATTGTCATTACCATCTATATACTAACCAGTAGCTCTTGAGATTAACATGCTTCATAATAATTACGGCCAGTTTTACCGGTTACGAATAAAGTTTCAGATAGTAATCTGACAATTATTTCATCTCACACATAGAGACTTCTGATATTTTCTATTTCACAATCAAATTCCCTTACAACTTATCTGGTAGACTGAAATAAACCATGTAATGGGTAAGATGGTATGTCAATAACGCGAAAAAGATATTGCTTATCTGGCAGATAAAGCTATCCGGTACTATATCAGCCAGTGTTGAAACTGGCCTTTATACTCATACTCGGCTTCATTTGTATCCCGCACATATCAGGGTAGGCAGAGGGAACTTGGGAACCTAGTGTTAATTCACTCCGTTCCACTGCTGTTCCCCATTTGCCGCTGAATTTGAGGCATTACGTGTTGAGTGACGAAACTCAATACCGCATTTTGCTTTGTACTAGAGCGACTTGTCTCTACTCCTCTGTCTTGGCGTTATCATATAAGACTATATTACATATAAGACTATATTACATAGTCTTCCTTGGCTATCTAACTCGAATATATTTCTTAAAACGAACCAGTGGCTCTTGGAATAACGTTCTTCTCAACAAAACTTTTCTAATTTTTGATATATACCTATAAGTGTTCATTATAAATAGGATATAGGCGTTTCTTATCAGCTTAAAGAGTCGCCATTGTGTTCCGCAACCCAATACTGACGTAGCATAATAAAAATAATTAATCAACGTAAAATGCAAATATGGTTATCGTAAAAAAAAAACTAAATGCGTATGACGTATATAAATAAACTTTGTTCTAGATCCTTATTATTTGATTATTAAATGAAATAATAAATTTTAAATAGCCCGTAGTTGAAAAAGCTTGTGAAAAATGAAAAAATGGATTTAGTCAAATGTTCGCCAGTCACGCTACAACGGGTGAACTGAGTAAAATTATTGGTAGAAGTTATTGATATATTCGTATTAGATTATTGATTTGAAATGTTCTGAGAAAATAAGGCTGTTCTTGTGACTGTGTTGAATTGAAAAAAAAAATAACCGCCATATTGGACGCCATATTGGATATAGAATGACGCCATTTTGAACCAACCATTCATTGTCGATGATGCAAAATTCTTAGTCTTTTAAATTTGTTCACACTCAGGACAGAGACGTGCTTTTATAGGAAACGTATATAAAATTAAACGTAACAGCGTTTAATTTGTCGCGCGGGCTCAAATTCCGCTACGATAAGTATTCATAGGTTTCCTAAAAAATACTTGTTACATATTAAATAAAAACTTGTAAAGACCCGATAAAGGTTATCATTTTCTATAAAAGTACGTCTCTATGTTGAGTGTGAACAAACGTATAAAAATATTTACCATTTGCATGTAAATTTAAAACAGTAAGCGTCAAACCATTGAATCAGAATTTTGCATAAGCAACAATGAATGGTTATATAGAAAATGGCGTCTTTCTATATCGGTTTCTTTCAATATGGCGTCCAATATGGCGGTTAATTTTATTTTTTTATTAGATTTTTTTTTAAATTGATTAAAAATTTAAGAAATTTAAATTCAAATCCATCTGTCTCATAGGTATTTGCGCATTACGAGAAATGTTTTATACTCTTGTTAAAAGAAAACTTTTCTTGTTAACGCCTCCATGAAAAGTTTTGTATGAAAACTATTGCAAAAATATTATTTTACGAGAGAGTTTGTTATTTACTAAACTATAAGTAAATTAAATTAATGACATTATCTCAGTGGTACGGTGGTATAGCGTGATAGTCGACGCGGTAGTTGTAGATTCGATCTGCACATAAGTAAATAATATATTTTTATTTTTCCCTCTTTCATAAGATAACACGTGTATAAGTCTGAAAAGAGTGTATTGTATTAACATCCACTTTTTTTAACCGACGACGCCGTAAAGAGGTGTGTTTTAGTTTGACCTTTCTATCTGTTTGTATGTGCACCGTATCTCCTGAAAAAGTGGAACGATTTGAGAGTGGCTTTTTAATCGAAAGGCTTGTTCATGAAAATTGGATCTACAGTTTAAGAGCTACAAGCATTTTGCCAATATCAGGTAGTGGTTTTTTTGGGTCAGGGATGTTTTGACATAATCATTTTTGTTTGCTTGTATATATACGATAAAGTACCAAGCTAAAGTTTTATAATGTTAAAATAAACATTTGATTATATACATATATATTTACTGAAGAATCATCATTAGCTCCACGCTGTATCCCGCACGAGGCAGGATAGGCAGAGGGAACCCGGGAACCTAGTGTTAAAACACTCCGTTCCACTTCCGTTCCCCACTTTCCGCCGAATTTGAGGCACTGCGTGTTGAATGGCGGAACTCAACGCCGCGCTTTGCCTAATTACCAGAGCGAAGAAATGAAACATTAAATATTTAAATTGAAAATATTAAATATTTAATTTCCTCGACTGAGGATCGAACCCAGAACCTGTCGGTTACAGTCACACCCTTGTGCCGCTGCGCCACGACAGGCCTCATTATACACACTATATACTATATATAATATTATTTTATTCTAATATTGATTTCGTTTCAATAGTCCAAACAGATACGTGTTAGTTTACTCAATTAATGCCGTGTTATGTTTTCTATTCATTAAAATTTTGTTGTATACATTTATTATAACGAACAGCGATCGTGTCATCGTGATTTAGATAAGTGGAGGGGATTTCTAATTTGGAACAATGGTCGCACGTTCAAATTTATTATGTTTATTATAAATTGTAATTATGCTATTTTACGTACTTTTTTATTTATTGAGTGGTTGGTATTGGGTACACTACTCAATTGTTTTTTTTACTAAAAATAAGAATAAAGAAATACATTTAATGTACCGAAAATGTATTTCTCTGCCTTTAGACTTTTCTTCTAGAAATATTTGAAGAAGTAACCCTCGATTTCTATTTAGTTTTCCGTTCCAGTTTTAACCTAAACTTTGTCACTATAACGTTTATATTACTAATAAAATAAATATTTTGAAATGGTTTTTTTTTAATGTTTTTTTTCATATCTTGGCTCTGGTAACAAGACAATCGCGGCGTTAAGTTTCGCCACCCGACACGTAATGCCTCAAATTCGGTGGACAGTGGGGTACGTAACGAAGTGTCTTACCACTAGGTTCCCAGGTTCCATGTATATACGGGGCTAAGTGTGAGGGTGGAAAAAAATATGATTGTTTGTTTTGATTAAAATGTTTTCTATAGTTTCAACTAAATACATTCTTAGAATGAATGTGATGTAAAATATGAGGTCGACACATTTAATGTAGTGTATTTTTGTTATCGTATTACAGTATAGAGACAGAGTTTAACATAATGTATTTTTAAAGACTTATAGACTTTCACCATTGTTAAGAAGGTTGTGCCAAAAATTATTAACTGGTAAAGAAAATATCTGTTGGTTGTTTTTTCCAATTGTCATTGTCTATTTATTTATTATTATAGAGGCCTGTCGTGGCGCAGCGGCACAAGCGTGTGACTGTAACCGACAGGTTCTGGGTTCGATCCCCAGTCGAGGAAATGAGATATTTAATATTTTCAATTTAAATATTTAATGTTTCATTTATTCGCTCTGGTAATAAGGCAAAGCGCGGCGTTGAGTTCCGCCACTCAACACGCAATGCCTCAAATTCGGCGGAAAGTGGGGAACGGAAGTGGAACGGAGTGTCATAACACTAGGTTTCACTTCTGTTCCCTCTGCCTACCCTGCGTAATGCGGGATACAGCGTGAAGCTGAAGAAGAAGGAGAAGAAGAATTATTACCATTCAGCACGCAATGCCTCAAAATTAGTTGGAAAGTAAGGAACAGAACGGAGTGTCTTAACCCTAGGTCCCCAAGTTTCCTCTTTCTAGCCTGTCCTGAGCGCGATACAGCGTGAGGCTGAGTATTCATTATTATGAATCTTATTATTTGAGGCCTGTCGTGGCGCAGCGGCACAAGAGTGTGACTGTAACCGACAGGTTCTGGGTTCGATCCCAGTCGAGGAAATGAAATATTTAATATTTTCAATTTAAAATATTTAATGTTTCATTTCTTCGCTCTGGTAATAAGGCAAAGCGCGGCGTTGAGTTCCGCCACTCAACACGCAATGCCTCAAATTCGGCGGAAAGTGGGGAACAGAAGTGAAACGGAGTGTCTTTACACTAGGTTCCCGGGTTCCCTCTGCCTACCCTGCCTCGTGCGGGATACAGCGTGGAGCTGAGAATTTTATTACTACAAGTTGTAGCCCACGACTTGGGTTGCGTGGACTGAAGAATTTCATGTGCCATATATTCTCGTTCTTGTAGGAATTTCGGAAAATCTTCTATGGTGCAGCTCTAAACTCTTCAGCCTTATTCGCGTTGCATGTACGTTTGTATGTGTTTTATCTATTTTTTACTAAGTACGGAAGAAATTAATACATATGTATACAATTATTTTATTAATCGGCACCTGAGTTTTGTAAAGCGCTGCGTTGAGTTCCGCATGAATAACGAAACTCACAAGCAATACGCAATGCCTTAATTAGGCAGAAAGTGAGAACGGAAATATTTCAATGGGAAAAAAGTGTATTAATACTAGGTTCCCAGTTTTTCTTTCCCAACCCCATTGTGTACCGGATATTGAAAACCTATAAAAAAAACCTTAACTTTGTTCGATAAGCAAAAATAACGAAGAAATAGCTAACTACTATCCAAGTTTCGCATAAACTGGCACTTTGCTGATTACAGGGTCCAAAGGGATGTAATTGGGCAACTGAAATAATATTTTATTATTATTATACCATATTTATTGCAAACGTGTATCCTTCATACAAATTTACACTTTTTGAATCTCAACAGCTTCGATAATTATAAATATTTTTATAATTTAGGCCGTCGTTGTGGTGCTGTCGATGAACTATCGATCATCATTAAGGACAATTAATTATTTTCCTTTTCTTTATGATATCCGCATTCGTATCCGCGTATACAACACATATTTCTATATATTCACATTAAGATTCGGACCATTTTTGCGAATGTATTGTGTATATCAATTATAGAAATAAATAACAAATTTAAGATAATAGTAGATTAATAAGATAAATATCTGCTTAATTGTTATGATTTAATACAAGAAAAATTAATTTCATTCTCAGTCACTATAATTATTTATTTATTTTATTTACTTTGGGCTTAGCTTCATTTTTAACTTGAACAAGACCACAACCTTATACATTTGACGCCAAATTCTAACTCTCTGACTCACTCAGCTTCACGCTGTATCCCGCATATAGCTGGGTAGGCAGAAGGAACCTGGGAACCTTGTGCTAAGATACAAAATTCTAACAAAACTGAAAATTCTCATTTACGAATGTTGATTGTCAAAAATTACATTCGTTACATCACTAGAATGAAAAATTATTGAACGAGGTTGAATAGGCCTTTATAGTTGATTTTGTGCCCATTCTTATGTGAGACGGATATAGCGTGAAAATACTTAACCTAAATATATATAATATGTTAAATATTATTTATAGAGGGCTGTCGTGCTACAGGGGCACAAGCGTATGACTGTAAACGCGACCAGCTGTAGAGGATCGGTCCTAGGTTGGAGAAATGAAATATTTCATATTTTCAATTTAAATATTTATATTTTCATTTCTTCGCTCTGGTAACAAGGCAATGCGCGGCGTTGAGTTCCGCTACTGTATGCGAATTGGCTCAAATTAGGCGGAAAGCGGGAGGCGGAGTGACGTGTCTTAACACTAGGTTCCCAAGTTCCTTCAGAAGCTGAGTTGAGCTGAGGAGAGTAGAGTAAATTATTTATAACAACGCTAAAACAATTGTTATCCAATTAATATAAAAAAAAAAAACATTTAACGTAAAAAAATGTTAAAATACGACTGTCAGTCACGATATCGTCGTTATTCTTATTGCTACTACTGTGACAAAATTGTTTTAGAAAAATATAATTGAATTTGTACTTTAACTCTTCTGTATAAAGATTATTATTGATAACACTGCGCCCTAAGGGTCTATCGTGACCTCTTTTGAACATTTGCTACACTAATGTTGTTTGGAACTATGGGTGGTAAAAATTTTTTTGTGCAAAATAAATCGTCAAGTTAATGGCATTGAAAATAAAGTAACGTTTTGTAAATAGAAAGATATATTTCTTGATATGTAGAAAGAAAGGATCTAGTTATATAGAAAAATTTACGACTCGCCAATAAAATTTTGTTACGAATTTCTCAGTCTATATTTTACATGTACGCACTGTGAACATTTATTTCAATGAAATCGCTTCTTTTCTTCGCATTTTCTTGCCAATTTGACATTTAGTTTAATATTTACAGGCTTGTCTCAAGGATTTATGTAACTTTCCATGATTTTTACTAGATTAGATGGAAAGCCAAACATACATATGTATTCTAATACTAGAATCTCGCCCGCGGCTTCGCCCGCTTGAATACACTATTTTATTTACTAATGTCAATTTCTCTCGTGTTCTTATAACATTATCACTTTGAAGACAATAAGTATGCAGTGTAAACTAAAAAGCTTCACGCTGTATCCCGCACATGGCAGGGTAGGCAGAGGGAATTTGGGAACCTAGTGTTAAGACACTCCGTTCCACTTCTGTTCCCCACTTTCCGCCGAATGTGAGGCATTGCGTGTTGAGTGGCGGAATTCAACGCCGCGTTTTGCCTTGTACCAGAGCGAAGAAATGAAAACATTAAATATTTCAATTGAAAATGTTAAAGATTTCGTTTCCTCGAGTAGGGATCGAACCCAGAACCTGTCGGTTACAGTCACACGCTTGTGCCGCTGCGCCACGACAGGCCTCATCATCATATTACACTAATATATAAATATTTTCCAAAAAAGAAAGACTTGAAAAAACAATATAAATAAGTTGAAACATGCGTATAACTTTTTCAACATGCTACATTAGAACGCATGGCTTAGTTGGTTAGAGCTTGGACAAAGTCCAAAGACACGCTAGTTCACATTCTGCGACATTTAATTTTTTATGTTTTGCTAAAAACATTTTGAGGCTTGTCGTGGCGCAGCGGCACAAGAGTGTGACTGTAACCGACAGGTTCTGGGTTCGATCCCCAGTCGAGGAAATGAAATATTAAATATTTTCAATTTAAAAAAAATATTTAATGTTTCATTTCTTCGCTCTGGTAATAAGGCAAAGCGCGGCGTTGAGTTCCGCCCCTCAACACGCAATGCCTCAAATTCGGCGGAAAGTGGGGAAAGGAAGTGGAACGGAGTGTCATAACACTAGGTTCCACTTCCGTTCCCTCTGCCTACCCTGCCTAGTGCGGGATACAGCGTGAAGCTGAAAAA
The DNA here is from genome assembly GCA_019049475.1 of Eueides isabella. Lineage (NCBI taxonomy): Eukaryota > Metazoa > Arthropoda > Insecta > Lepidoptera > Nymphalidae > Eueides > Eueides isabella. The sequence continues at coordinate 13,420,307 of CM032396.1, forward strand.
AAAAAAAACATTTTTTTCTTCTCTAAGTATTGAATATTATTTTAAATATATCAACAATACTCGACAAATAATAAAAGTAAACAAAATATCAGTAATAAAATTCTAACTGTATAGCGACAGTAGTGTTTTTTCATATAGAAAATCCACATTTATATTTCAAATGCGATAGATATCGTACTCTAGTATATCTCTCAGTAGTTCACGCTTCGATGCATCAACGTATCGGATCGGTCACACCGAGCACGGACAGTGTGTTATGGAGATTGATAAAGGCGATTTTTTATCCCCAGTTTTCGATAAATCGAAAAAGTTTTTTCGTTTAGTTTGCGGCGAAATGTGCTGCTCTTCTTCGTTTAATACATGTGGATGTGAGTTAGGTAAATAGTTTTTGTTAAGTTTTGATCGTGTGTTTAGAGCAAAGTTTGCGGTGGAAGCGTATTCGAATTTGTATATAAAACGATTTTTTTGGTCTATAAATATGTATATATTGTAAGTATATACATATATATATACATAAGATACATGTACATATTGGAAGGCTATCGGAGCGCAGCGGCTTATGCTTGTGATTTTAAACGACAGGCTATGGGTTCGATCTCCTTTCGAAGAATTGAAATATTTAATATTGAAATATTTAATACGTTACCAGTGTGGCTTTGGTAACAAAACAAAGCGCGGCGTTGAGTTCCGACACTTAACACGCAATGCTACAAATTCGGCGGAAAGTGGAGAACCGAAGTGGAACAGAATGTCTTAACACTAGGTTCCCAAGTTCCCTCTGCCTATCTTTTCATACAGCGTGAAGCTGAGTAGAGTATATAACAAAAACAAAGCGGGGCGCAGAACGTCGCTACTCAATACGCAATTCCTCCAATTTGGTTGAGAATGTGAAACAAAAGTGCCTTAATGGTACTGGAATGTCTCATCACTAAGTTAAGACAGAGGGTCTATCCTAATGTGTCCACGGTACAAAGTTTAACTAAAAATTTTTTTTATAAATTTACATGGCGTCGTGGCGCAGCGGCACAAGAGTGTGACTGTAACCGACAGGTTCTGGGTTCGATACCCAGTCGAGGAAATGAAATATTTAATATTTTCAATTTAAATATTCAATGTTTCATTTCTTCGCTCTGGTAATAAGGCAAAGCGCGGCGTTGAATTCCGCCACTCAACACGCAATGCCTCAAATTCGGCGGAAAGTGGGGAACGGAAGTGGAACGGAGTGTCTTTACACTAGGTTCCCGGATTCCCTCTGCCTACCTTGCCTCATGCGGTATACAGCGTGAAGCTATAAAAATAAAAACATGTCTCCTACTGTTAAAGTTTATATACTTACGTACAACTTATATAAAAAAACTAACTATTCCTTTACAAATAGGAAAATCAAGTGATATCATTAAATTTGCCTTCCATATTATTAAATGCAGAAAGATCTAAGTATAATAGATACATACATAGTAGAAATCTTAAATGCTTAATCTGACTAAAGTGATAAAATTAAATATTTTTCGCTAACGCGAGCCGTTTCATAGGCGATTCATTAAGACTATTGCTGAACTGCATTTTTTATTAGCGGCTAATAAAATGTTCAAACCAAAGGTGAATGAAAGCCGTAATTCTTTTTACGAAAGAATATTGAAGATCGCTTCATATCGATATAAAGATATGTAAAATATTTAAATTGAAGTGGTGCTACTTAAACTCTAATTGGCTTCTCGCAGGTTAAGCAGAAAGAACCTGATAAATTGGCGTTAAATGAATCCATTCCTATTAAGATTTCCATTCTCCACTTTCCGTCGAATTCTGGGAGCATTACGCGGTGTTTGACAGAACTCAAAAATGAAATGAACTAAAATGATAATATTTTCATTTTCATTCAGATTACAGTAATACAATGTTAGCACCTTAACACGGCAGCTTGTGGATTCGAACCCTTGGCGATTTCGATCATCCAGCTAGTGAAATATATTATAATATCATTACTTTGCTCTGACAACGAGGCAAAGCGTAAAATCTCGCCGAATTCTTGAGACTGTAACGCGTCTAGTTCTGACGCTCAACGCTTAATTCCTCAAGAAATCGGCCGAAAGTGGCCTGGTTGGTAACACAACGTTCCCATGTTCCCTCTGTGTACTCTGCTATTTAAGGCATACAATGGCAAAAAATATATTGCAACTGAATTTTCTATGATTTTGCCGCACACAAAAAAAATAATACATAATATAGTACATAATAAAAGTAATACATAATATTTGATCATGTTTCTGATCATCGTCGTCAGCTTGGATGGCGGATAGGGAATCCGACATCGCCGCAACTTCCGCATGCTTTGTCTCCGCTATTCTATCCTCTACAAACCTCTCTGCCCTTCATATTTAAAAAGTCGATTTTGTTTCCTAAGATCTGATTCACTTCTTTGTCTCGGACTGAGATCTTGTAGTGACAATCTCCTTAAACTGACCACCTCCCATACTCAATTCTATTCCAATTCCTTCTCTGTGAAATCTGCGGTTCTTTGGAATGAACTTCCCACTGAAGTCAGACATTCCAAATCACTATTCGTCTTTAAATATCGTCTTAAAGAGTACCTGTTTAATTTAGAACATTAGTTTATTTAGATCAATATATAAATATTCTTTATTGCACTTAATACAAACAGAAAATTCAGTAAGAGAAAAAAAAAATGTTTACAAATGGTGGACTTATCTCTAAAAGAGATCTCTTCCAGTCAACCCGTGGAAGTGGATACGTGCAAAGTAGCGGGAAAGGCTAAGTGCAGAAAATATGGAAAAATATATAATATATATGTGTATCTATATGTATATATGTTTGTATTTCCATTTTATTATTTATTATATAGTATTTATTTATTCTTTTTAAATAAAATTTGCACTTTTCTTCTTTTACGTTCGTTACACTATTCTTCTTTTCTCAAGTCTGTTTTTATATATTTATTTTTTTAATTCTAAAGGTTGCCTGTTACAGATTACTTGAAGCAATAAGGCCGCCTTTGCATGCCTTTTTTTCTGATTTTTAATATTTTTTTTTCTCTTTTTTTAATTGATTGTTTCGTATACAATAAAGACAAATAAATAAATAATAAATAAATAAATATAGGTATATTGAAGTTCAGTAGTATTTCTGTAAGGTGACGATTTGTTGAATATTTTGTTTTCATACATTACAGTTTCGACGTGTGGCGGGAATTCCCCGACAGGATAGTCGGCTTCCCGTCGCGCCTGCACGTGTGGGACAATGTTACTAACTCGTGGAAGTACCACAGCGAGTGGACGAATCAGATATCTATGGTAAGAAAAAAAAACGTTTTATTATTAGCTAATAATAAAAAAAAACGTTTTTTTATAAAGTTTTTTATCTGTGCATTTGTTCATCCTAATCTCATAATCAACGTATCCTATTTAAGAGTAGTTTTCACTGTTGTATATATTGTATGTACATTGGTTCATACATAAAAATGGTATATCAATATAAAGTATATGGTGCGATGAAGTGCTACGAAGTAATTGACTAGGATATAGTACGATTGGCTGAAACTTTTGTTTGCAATGTATGGATATTGTCTTTAAAATGTTATTAGAACACGAAAGTAATTCATATTAATATATAGATAATTGTGAAATTCCAGCGGGAGAAGCCGTGAGTTGGTCTCTAGGTCTAAGTATGTGTGGCGACAAGTTGTGGGTTCGATTCCCGCTCGAGGAAATGATGTATGTATTTAATATTTTAATTACTTCCCTCTGGTATTAAGGCAAAGCCTAGTACTAGCTAGTTAACATACTTCAAATTCGGCGAAAAATGGGAAACGGGTGGCTTAATAGTAGCGAACTGATACAGCGTGAAGATGAAAAAAAAACGAATTTTATTTTAAAAAAATCTTATAATATGAATCCACTTTCTCAGCAGGTATTTTTTCTCATAATTTACGAAAAATTCCAGGTTTTAACGGGTGCCGCGTTTCATCATAAAATCTGGTCGTGGTACTACACGTACAAAATGCCGTCGGAGATTCGCACGTGGGTCGACGATAATTTCAATTGTGAAGACATCGCTATGAACTTCCTGGTCGCTAATATTACTAGAAAACCACCTATTAAGGTAAGTTTGTTGAATTGTATTCCACGTATAGGTAAGTGGAGAGGGACCTTGGCAACCTAGTGTTAAGACACATTGTTCCCATTAAGACAGTACCGTTCCCAAGTTTCCGTTGAATTCAGTAAGTATAACATGTTGAGTTGCGGAATTCAACGCCGTCTATCGATGTCTACATTATGTAGAAGAGGTGACAGGGCTTTTTATAAACAATGAAATTGTATGGGGCGATGCAAATTCAAAACTTGTTAGTATCTTTTTATTTTGTCATAATATGTAATCATTTATTTCATAATTAGTTTTATATTTGGTTCTAAATTTGCATTATAATTTTTCTTTGACTTGTAACTGAACTGAGTGTGCACTTAATACTATTAGAGCTGTTGAAAAATAATGAAGTACCTTTCACTATGATTGTCAATTGAGGCTAAAAAATCATTAAAAAATATAGTATTTTTGCTTTAGCATGCCTCGCCCGCCTTCACTCGCCCTACTACTATTTACTCTCTCTCTCTCTCTCTCAGCTTCTCGCTGTATCCCGCACGAGGCGGGATAGGCAGAGGGAACCCGGGAACCTAGTGTCCGTCTAAGACACTCCGTTCCCCACTTTCCGTGTTGAGTGGCGGAACTCAACGTGCGCTTTACCAGAGCGAGGAAATGAAACATTAAATATTAAAATTTAAAATATTAAATATTTCATTTCCCCGACCGGGGATCGAACCCAGAACCTGTCGGTTACAGTCACACATTTGTGCCGCTGCGCCACGACTACTATTTAATAATCTCAATTACTTTCTTGTTCTAATTTAATATTAAAATTTAAGTTTACGCCAAATTAATAAATATTTTGTAACATTTTTTTAAAAAGAAATGACGTTTCTGAGATCACCATGTAGAAACGAACAGACAAACTGACAAACAAACAGAAAATAATGAAATAAAAAAAAAACAATATTTTGAGTTTTATTACATTATTACTCACTCACTCACTTCAGCTTCACGCTGTATCCCGCACATGGATACCCAGATTACATCATGCAAATTTCATAATTTCACGTGGAGATGCGTGGAGATTGTGATGCTTAGTTGCTCTCTGGAGAAAGCGTGAAGCTAAGAAAAATATGTTCACTAATAACTTATGTAACACCAACGACCCGCACGCGACTTTGCTCTATTGATTTGCACTATTCTATTTACTAATTTCAATTAGTTTCTTGGTCTAATGATATTATCACCTTTAAGACAATGGCAAAATATAAAAATAAAAACTGCATATAAGGTTGGACGTTTCTCAGATCACAAACGCACATACAAAAATTTTAAAAATTACTATCTTGGACCTTAATATTCGTAAATTAATAAACCTTCCTTCCTTTAAGATATTTTTATATTGCATTTACAGACAGTGTTCGGTTACAACAGACATTATTCGGTGTAGGACTGTCGTGGCGCAGCGGCACAAGAGTGCGACTGTAACCGACAGGTTGTGGGTTCGATCCCCAGTCGAGGAAATGAAATATTTAATATTTTCAATTTAAATATTTATTTTTTGATTTCTTCGTTCTGGTACACAAGGCAGAAGGGTCGTTGAGTTCCGCCACGCAACACGCAATGCCTCAAATTCGGCAGAAAGTGATGAACGGAAGATGAACGAAATGTCTTAACACTAGGTTCCCGGGTTCCCTCTGCCTACCCTGCCATGTGCGGGATACAGTGTGAAACTGAGTTGAGTTGAGATAGTATAAACTACATAAATAGATTTTTTTTGAAATATCAGGTAACTCCACGGAAAAAGTTCAAATGTCCAGAATGTACCAACACAGAGATGCTCTCGGCCGACGCCCGCCATATGTCGCAGAGGTCCGCCTGCATCGACCGATTCACGAAAATTTACGGACACATGGCGTTGAAGTCCGTGGAGTTCCGCGCGGATCCGCTACAGTACAGAGAAACTGGTTCGGGTATTCCGCAAGTGTACCCGGATATAGGTGCGTTGTAGAATAAATATGCGGATATTCCGCGAGTCTATTTGGATATAGGTATGTTGTGAAAGAAATATGCGGATATTCCGAAACTCAACCCGGTTATAGATGGGCTTTAGAAGAAATATGCGGATGTTCCGCATGGCTACCCGGGTATAGCTGCGTTGTAGAAGAAATAGGTTTCTGGATATCGTATTAAAGGGATTTTCGGAATTTAGAGTGTGTAAGGTAAGTTTGGGTCCTTTTATTGTTAGTTTGTATGTTTATAATGTATACAATATATACATACATATTACGTGATTTTAGTAAAAAAAAAATTTTACATATTATTTTCATTGTTTTTTATGTATTTTTTACATATATGCATATAAAAATAATTATTTCGTTTACACAGATATAAATGATGTATAGGATGTACAAATAGAATAAAAGGACCCTTTATGTATTTGAGGATCGGACAATAAATTATATCAAAAAAAAAAGTTTCGAAAGGCTGTAAGTGAAGTAAAATGGGAATCGTCCCCCCAATACCAGGGTATGTAGGTTAAACTGCCAAGTAGAATCGATTCAGATGTTTCATTATAAAAATCGATATTAATATCGATTTCTTCTCACTAGAACGAATAAAACAGTCGATTTTAATATCGATATCACTTTATTCTCGATTCAAGTGTTGACAGTTTTTTAAGAACATATCTATCTATATATGTAATTTAGAAATAGATAAATTTAAAGCAATATTCGATATTCCTTTTATTAAATATGAATAATATTTAACTGTCATTGATTACACCAAATATTTTTAGTTCTTTGTTTTTTTTTTATATTTTTTCTCTGTGCCATTATTATATTCAATTTATTAGGGATTTATCAAATAAAAAATATATAATTCTAGTGCATAATAGTCATATTTTTAATAAATTTATACGTTATTTTATAAATTTGATGAAATAGAACAATATAATTTTTTTTTATTCATATTTTTTGACAGTCGTTTATTTTTTACTAAGACGAAGTAATGGCAGCTTTTCTTTTATATTTATTAATATAATAGTGAAAATGCTTAAAGTACAGATTAAATAAGTCATAATGAATAATACAGATAATGAATATTTTTACTTTGGTTGTTTTACCGTAATTCTTAAGAAACATTAGGATTCTTGGACTGAAACCTAAAACCTTGCCATTCCTTTATAAATAGTGCTCTTAATTTTAAGAAATTTTATTTTATACATTTTGACATTAGATCATGTTTTAAATTATTTTAATATTTTTTATTATGACATATGTATGTGTATGCATGTGTGTGTGTGTGAAAATAATTTGTATGTATTATGCAATTTATATTCAATTTTCATAGAGTTTTTGTAAAATATAAATTGGCAAATTTTGACAATTTTATACCAATAATTTATTATTATCAATGAAATAATTCTTAGTTATTTTCTCCAGCATAAGGAAACATTAGCAAAAGATATTAACCTTTCAACGTTGTTCTTAGATATAGTAATGATATTCTAAAAAAAACAAATCGTTAGAATCGATTTAATTTAGAAATAAATGAGTCCATCTCGACATATCGGTGCTGGAGTGAAGGATAATTCCTAATTAATGTTATATATTAAAGTAGATATTATATGAGTAGATATTTTTTGTACGGCCGGTAAACGATGCCATGGGCGATAAGGAATGAATAAGCGATTGTTGTAATTATTAATCGATTCTCGATAGCAATTTAATCGATTAACATTTTAAATGATTATCGATAAAATAATCGATCATCAAAAATATTAATGGTTTCGGCAGCCCGATATCAATATTAATTTATGTAATATTTATTTAAATGCATAAAAAAAGATGATTTACCTTGTAATATAACTAGTTAATAATATTTTTCTTATATATTTTTTTAATTATTAAATAATTATTATTGTGTTTATCGTAATGGTCCATTGTAATGATTTTAAGTATAAAATAGAAAATATTATTTCACTATTAGAACAAAAATCGATGTTCACATTATTTTATATAATCTATGGTTCTTTAATTTTATTAACAATTTTAATGAGTTAATATTGTATGGCTATTTTTTTTTATATTAACGACAGATACTGTATATTGCAAGACTTACAATATTTTATCTTGGTTTTTCTTCAAGCTTTATCTCTTATATAGCTAGACTGTAAGTAGTGTTAAGATACTCTGTTCTCCTCGCACCTGAGACATTTTGTAGTGGTGGAACTGAACGCCGCACTCTGTCTTGTTACCAGAGCGAGGAAATGACAATAGTGACCTCCACTCGAGTGGGAATCGATTTTCGACCCTTTTTGATTACAGTCTAAATTAAATAGTGCCGTTACTACGATGGCCTCTAAAATGGCCTTTAAATTTAATCAGCAATCTTGCAATTTACCGTCGTGTGTTTATTTTTATTATATTTTTAAAAGATAAATTCATCTGAAATTTTTAAAAAAATATTCTTTGTATTTGCTAATATTTTATTTAAATTGTCATAAAGTCGATTTATATTTTGTATTTTTTTTATTATAAGATATAATTATAAATGAATGTTGTTTTACATTTAATATAAAAGATTTATTTATATGAAATGTAAAAAAACATTCATTTAATACTTACCAAAAGATTTTTTTATAATCTCTTAATAATTGTTAAACTTTCAATATGTTTATGAATTTTAACGCATTAATTTCATAAAAAAAATATTTGAAATGACTTTTTATTATTTTATTCTAATAATTTATGTATTATTTAAATGTAAGCCAACTTGATTGTATTTTTGAACGGTAACCAAAGACCTTATGAAACTAGTCTCGTAAATATTTTGTTCGCATTTATTATATTAATTAATTAAATATTTCTTTGTCGGATCGTTACCAGCTATATCAAATGGACAGACTGATATATCTTCTTTTTTATATATATATATATATATATATATATATATATATATATATATATATATATATATATATATATATATATATATATATATATATATATATATAGATTTTTAGATATAAGCTATAACTTTTTTTGTACTAACATTCATAATTTTGTATATTGTGTAGTACAAGTTTTAATATGGCGTGTTTTAATGCTTCTTATTGTAACGTAGTCTTTGGATACTTTAGTGATTAGATTAGATAATATATGTTGTATATAAATTGTATCTATATTTCAATAGCCTTTAATATTAAATTTAGTTAGTATAATAAGTCAAAGTAATTGTCTTTTAGTGTTATTGCAACGGCAACACAATTGATTTTGACAGCTAATTATGACAAATGACATTGACGTTTCGAATAATAAAAAAACATTTTTTTCACTGTCTATTAAAAAATATTTAAATATATTAAAACGTATATATTACTAATAAAAAACGGTTATAAATATGTTTTTGTAATTTGTCGTTTATTTAAGACGTAAATGACAGAGCTTTAATATTTAGTTTTTTGTATCGGCCTAATATTGAAAATAGTAAGAATTTGTAGGCGAGCTTACTACTGAATGTAGGTTTTTGACGGAAGAAAATTAATATCTGTAGCGGTATTAAATAAATTGATAAGTCGACTTTCTTACCTGAAGAAATACATAATATTTTAAAAATATCATACGCCTACGTATAATATTGGATGTGGGAATTATGGATAATGGTAATTTATGGGATTCTAAAAATAAAAGGTAATGCTTAGGCAGAATGGACTCCTTTTAAATAAAATTTCAACAACATTTTTTATTTGTAACACAACTTCGCTTCGCTCTCTAGAGATCGAGCGAGTGCGTCTCAACTCGTTTAGCTCACTCGATCCTTTCCGTCAGACTATTTATTGGTAGAATTACAAGTATGTAAGTTTACTTTTGTATGCTCAACGCAGTCCTTAAAGAGTCCGTTTCCTTTGCGAAGGGAATTAGGCTTAATGATTAGTATAATTTAAAATATTATGTAGGCAAGTCAACTTATTAAACTTATTTCCTGTTAATAAAAAATATATTCAAATCTGAATCATTTTATCATACAATCATCATTTTTTTTTTTTAATTTTATCTTATTATGTTTCTAGCAATGTGTTTTGAGTCTAGAATATTGTATGTCAATTTTTAGAATAAAGTTAGATTAAAAAAAAATTATGAAATTTTTCGTAATATCTTTTTTTTTAACGCGCTTTTATTAGCTTGTGTTATATGTATGTATGTATGTAATGGAATTTTTGAGCTTGATTTTCGGCAATTCCCAGAAGTCGAATTAATTTGAAACTTTGCACACCTACCAAGGACCGATGACAGTGCAATAATATGATAACAGTTTCCCATTATCATTATGAGAAACGTCAGGATTAATCAATTCTGTTTCGGATCCTTCTATCTCTCTTACTTTCCGAAAGAGTGATAGAGCTAGCGCATCTGCGCAAGTTAAATAAAACACTTAAACAAAGAAAAAAGGGAGAAAATAAATAATAGTTTATAAACTAAGAGTGTTTGTATAGTTTTTTTAAACTATTTTGTAATTATTAATAAAATAAACAGGTGCATGTATTTGTTTAAATATATAACATTTATTGTTACGTTATTGTTTTTACTAGAACAATTATTACATGTAACTAATTAGTTTAGTTTTATTTTTTTAGTTATTGTACCTTGTGACGTCATAATTTTTTTTATATATATATATATATATATATATATATATATATATATATATATATATATATATATATATATATATATATATATATATATATATATATATATATATATATATATATTTTAATTGAAATCGTTTATTGTATTTCTTTTTATTCTATTAACATTAAAATACACAATGAAAAACGATAATGAAATGATAAATATAACTATGTTCATTTTTTTAATTATTGTAATTTTTTTTAAGTAAAAAAATAATGTCAGTGAATTGAATGTAAATAAATACTCGTATCAAGTAGATGTTAAGTGGTTTTTAAATGAACAGAACGTTTTTTTAATATTATAGCAACGCAAGGGCGAATATTTAAAATTAAATCAACGTTTTTTAAATATTGCAAAACTTAGGAGTGGCATTTAGAGAGATGTGTGATTTGTACTCAGAGACGTCAATTAATATTTGACTGGCATTAAATATTATTGTAATCTACACGCAATGTCTTGAAAATTGGGGAGAAACAGGAACCAGTGTTTAATTAAATTCCTTCAGCTTAATTTTTTTTTGGGAAAAAATATCATGAAATTAATGTCAATTAAATACTAATTAGTATCTTTGAGAGCTATACAATATATTCTGTAGAATGTATGATGTGTTCTTTGTGTTACATGTGTGTAGGTATTTTTTTTATAGTAAGTACTTAATAGAGTATTTTTTTTATTTACGAATGTGTACAGATAAGTAAGTGTGTAAATATTAGAGTATATTATATATTGTGAATAAAACGAGACATATCAATTTTGTAATGGTTATTTAATTTTCCTTTTTATATTTTAACAAAAAATATTTCTTAAAATTCACAATCGCGTGACTATAAACGACAGTTTGTGGGTTCGATCCCCACTAGTAGAAATGAAATATTCAATATTTTAAATATTTTAAATATTTATTTCTTACCTCTACACGCACAAGGTGTTGCAAGGCATAGCGCAGCGTTGAGTTCCGCCACGAGTAGGGAACGGGACAGAGTGTCAACACTAGATTCTCAAGTTCCTACTGCTACCCTTCCATGAGTGGGATGAAGCGTGAAGCTGAAAGAAAGTAAATACGAATAAAATATATGTGACAAATGACGATATCAACGACGTCAATTAAAAATGTCAAGCGGGGGAAATACACGAACTTTTTACATTTTTAGTGGAACTCAACGCCGCTTTCAATTAAAAAAAAAAAGAAAAGTGATAAAAAGGTATGGTATTAACACGCTCGCAAATTTAAGTTACAATTACAATTACTAAATTTGGCAAGAATTCAGAGTTCAATAAACTTACATTTCAAACTAAATGAGAATAACAAAAAAAAAATAAGTTCGATCGTTGACTTAATAATAATTAAATAAACATTCAAATTGAGTTCATTTAGTACGAAACTCTCCGCTGCGGAGTCAGTCAGTCAATCAAGTCAGTCAGTCAACTGATTAAGTCAGTTATTTATCTTCATTCTTATGGATGGAAATCCCGGACTTAATTTATTGAGCATATATTTATTGATTGTTTTTTTACATAATATGTAGCTACAAGTCTAGAAGGCTTGTTGTGACGCTTGATTCCCACTTGAGGAAATGAAGTATTTAATATTTTCATTTTTTCGTTCTGGTAACGCTGGAGAAATGCAGTGAAGGTAGAGGGAACCAGGGAACCCAAAGTCTTATCTCTAGGTTCCCTTTACCTTCCCTGCTATATGGATACGGACACAGAGTAAAACTATAATAAACTGTCTATGGAAGATTGACACTGTCAGAGTACAAAATCGGTGGGGGCACTGCCGTGCTCCTAAAGTCAAACCAAAGCACTGCCTTTTATGGCACTATTTTGGCGTATTTTCGTATCGCTGTAGTTGGCGTATTTTCATGTCCCTACATTTTTGATAGCCTCTGTATAGGTTTAAAACTTTTAAATAAACGTCTTCTAGTAAGCTATAAGCATACACCAAAACATTAAAATTTCAAATTTGTACATTCAAATTTTCTATTTCCAAAGCTATGTGAAAGCCAAGTTTCACTATTCCGACACTGATTCTTTTATAAATACAGCTAATATTCATGTGACTTTTCTGTTGACTTGTAGACATCAACAAAAGATTATATTTAAAGAATGTACACAACGGCCATAAGTGATGTTAAGATATATAATGTCTCGAATTTGCACGGAACTCGGAGCCCAGGGTGTCAAAAGGCTGCCAAGCCAGCTATCTGGAAGAAACTGTAAAACTACTTGTATCATATCGAAGCGAAGTAGGCTATAGCGTATGACAGAAGCTTTGTAGCTTTTACACATGTGATCTCAACTCAACACATTTGATCACACATCCACACATGTGATCTTGCATCTGCATTACATCCACAGAAGAGACCTTACAACCAGACATGTCATCTCACATTTGCACATATGATCTCCAGCCATCCATCCATACATGTGATCTTACATTCACACAACCGTGAATCCGTTCAAGCGCTCTGACCAACTAAGCCATCCGTTCTCACCAAGCTCCGTCGAAATTCTTATACGCTTGTTACAACTTATTTATGTTACATTTTTACAAATTTCCGCTACCCAAAGACAACTCGTAAGAATTATCGTTAGGCAAAAGAGAATACTATATATTTTTTAATACAAACTTTTACAAAATTGCGTACAAAATTTTTATACGCTTTTTAAATTTAAGTTTAGTAATATATTACTTATTATTTTTTTATTCTTAGTTTCCATTTTTACATTACGGTATTGACTCTGTAATCTTAGATCGATGGCCATAAATAACGAGATAGCGCCGACGCTGAATTGATTATTTTAGAAAATGTCTGGAAATAAGTAAAATTGTCTTCTGCGACTTAACACTTCCAGAAAATGGTGTCACTGCGCTGCGACAGTATAAAATATTTTTAGCTCCACGTTGATTTATTGTAGGCTCTACCTGCCTCTGCCTATGCGGCATTTCGGGAACCTGGGAATCTAGTATTAAGACAGTTCCTTCTTTAGACAGTTTCACAATTGTAATGCGTAATGAATCGCGGAACTTAACGCCGCACTTGGCCTAAGTTAAATAAAATAATACGTAAAGGTACAATACGTTTTTTTACAAAGGTAGCCATTACTTTACAATACACAATAGCACGAACTACCTAATATATCTCAATATAAAACATTACAAAACAAATTATCCACGCATTTTGATACACTTGAACCAATAATTTCTCGTTCACAATATGGCGGTATATCACAAAGGTGCAGTCCTACTTGCCCCCATTTGCTTTGCGCTTAACGCGTGGGCGGCCAAATGCATTGTGCCTTAAATAGTATTAAACTAACTCATAAATTATACTAACTTACTGTTGGGCGAGCGGGGAAATTAAGCACGCCTTCTTATTTACGCTCGTCATTTATTTATAATTTGAATAATTTTTAAATAATACAATTGTTAGTAGTTTTTAGCTTCACGCTGTATCCCGCATCAGGCAGGGTAGGCAGAGGGATCCCGGGAACTTAGTGTCAAGACACTCCGTTCCACTTCCGTTCCTCACTTTCCGCCAAATTTGAGGAATTGCGTGTTGAGTGACGGAAATTCAACGCCGCGCTTTGCCTTATTACCAGAGCGAAGAAATAAAACATTAAATATTTAAATTGAAAATATTAAATATTTCATTTCTTCGACTGGGGATCGAACCCAGAACCTGTCGGTTATAGTCACACGTTTGTGCCGCTGCGCCACGACAGGCCTCAAGTTAAGTGTTTTATTTATTTTTCTTTGCTGCTAATAACAAAGTAGATAGAGAAAACCTAGTGTTAAGACACTTCGTTCACCACTTGCTGTCCTATTTTAGGGACATTCTAGATATCGTAGCGGGACTTAACGCCTCAATTTGTCTTGTTACCAAAGCAAGGGAACTAAAATAATTTATTCCTTCGAATGGGATACGAACTCATAGCCGGAAGAAGATAGAACTTATAGTCAGAGGTGTGCTGCGTCACTAAGGACCAATTACAGTATTTATTGTTTAAGTACATATACATGGTGCAATTTATTATAGCCTATATATAAGATACAAAATTGATAATAAATTTTAAGATGAACAAGTATTTAATATAAAAACATCTTGTATCAAGAAAGTAGTCTATATTTTTTTTTGTGTTCTTGTTGTATGGCGGTACTCAACACTGTGTTTTGCTTTTTTATCAAAACGACGAAATAAAAAAAATATTGAAATTACGTTTAATTTTTTTACCTCTAATGGGTATCGAGCCCACAATCACACAGTCACAAGCTTGTGTCCCTGTGCCACGACAGGCATATTTAAATGTATTTCTTTTTTCAACTTCACTTTTATGTCTCAAACAGCAATATAGGTAAAGGGTACGTAGTGCTAGGACACTGCGTTCTCCGCTTTCTTCAAAATATCGAGATATTGCGTGTTGAATGTTGAGATCCAATGCCACCTCAGTCTTGTTTTTTCTTTGACAGCAGTCCACTCTCCCTGGTGAAAATCAAACGATTAACGATAAACTGATTAGCTGTATTTGAAGTATAGTAGAAAAACTACACGTGGACAAATATTGGGCTTAATAGTATATTCCTTTACGTAAGATAATTAATTATATAAACACTTAAATAACTTTTAAAGCGCAAATAAAAATAAAAGGTGCAAATTCAAAGCATTCCGTTACACTCAGCCGCACGTTGCTCAAATACCTACAAATGCGCCGCAATTTTTCTAAATAAATCTACTTAGTGATATACAACCAATAATATATAATATTGTTTTCGACTGTCAACGTGAGAGTTTGTGGGTTCGATACTTATTTGAGGAAATGAAATATTTAATATTTTCATTTTTCATCTCAGGTATAAAAGCAAAGCGCGGCGTTTAGTTCCGTCACTCAACACAGCATGAATAATTCGATGGTGTTTAATGGGAACGGAAGGTCTTAAGGCTAGGTTCCCAAGTTCCCTTTGTGTACCCTCCCTTGTGCGGCGGAAGATCAACTAAAACGCTGGTCCTAACGTATGAAAGTGGACGAGGCGAAAGAGTAGCGTTTGGCTGCCGTTATCTATGGCTATCCCGAAATTGAAACAAAAGCTGAATACTTGTATGTAAGCTTATAATTAATTAAACATATATTTATAAACAACATTATACTTTTGAAAATTTGTGATATGTAAGGTACATATAAAATAAAAAAAAAAGTTACATAAAAAAATTATAAATCATCAATATTATCAAATCAAATTACCACTTATTAAAAGAAAAACACGTGCTCTTGTGGTCTGTTTCGCAAAATATATTAATATCTTTATACGCGCATAACGACTGTCGGCTGATCCGTAGAGACAATATCTAATAATTATTAGATTACTTATATAAGACAACTACTCCTGGCCCGAAAACGCATAAATAAAGAATAAAAAACAAAGTAAACTGTTGCAAAACCACTCAGCGTGAAGACGGATGATAAATGAAAATAATAATTTCAAAAGAGAACTTTGTATGTAATACTTCATTTTTAACTGTAATAGACACAATACACATATCACGATAGGTAGAAGTAATTTGGGAACTCAACTCAACTCAACTCTACTCAGCTTCACGGTGCATCCCGCACATGGCAGGGTAGGAAGAGGGAACTTGGGAACCTAGTGTTAAGACACTCCGTTCCACTTCTGTTGTTCCAAATTTGACGCATTGCATGTTGAGTTTCGGAACTCAACGCCGCTTGGAAACTTAGTTTTAAAACACCAACCCCAACCTTAACCTTAAATTCACGGAAGGACTCCATCGCATTGTGGCGGCATTGCAACTTGAGTGGCGGAATTCAACGCTGCGCTTTGCCTTGTTAACAGAGCGAAGAAATAATAATATTAAATATTTCATTTCCTCGAGCTAGGATCGAATCAACAACCAGTGGCGTGTATACACGATTGTGGGCCTTTATAAATATACTTACAATCGTCTAGTTTTATTAGAAATAAAACCACCTGCGCCACATTGAATTTTATAAATAACAATTTCTTAAAAAACGTCTACACATTTTACAATAACAAATAATCTTATAATATATACTTAATAACGAAACCGCATAATGAATGGCAATTAACTCACATTTTTAAATTAAAATAACAGGACTTAAAGTGAGAAAGCTGAAATATGTTATGCCAAAACATCCCGCGGCGACTAATCGATACCTATCGTCGAGTGTAAATAATCGATTTTATGTTGTCAATATTTTTTCACTCGATTAAATGGTAATTTCTGCGAGTGGTCTCGAGTTATAAATTATATGGAGATTTAAATATTAGCTTCTGTTAGCGTCGGTGTGTTGTAAATGCGTTTTTTAATGTTCGTACAGTATTTTTTTTAAATATTAAAGACTTTTGAGGCCTGTCGTGGCGCAGCGGCACAAGCGTGTGACTGTAACCGACAGGTTCTGGGTTCGATCCCCGGTCGAGAAAATGAAATATTTAATATTTTCAATTTAAATATTTAATGTTTCATTTCTTCGCTTTGGTTACAAGGCAAAGCGCGGTGTTGAGTTCCGCCACTCAACACACAATACCTCTAATTCGCCGAAAGGCAGGGAACGGAAGTGGAAAGGAGTGTCTTAACACTAGGTTCCCGGGTTTCTTCTGCCTACCCTGCCTCGGGATACAGTGTGAAGCTAAAAAAAAATAAAGAATTCGTTTAGTTTTAATTATATGGAATAATAACATATAAAGTCTTTTTTATTGGGTGTTATTTCTTGAGGCCTGTTTTAGCGCAGGGACAATAACTTGCGATTGTAAACGTGACAGGTTATGGGTTCGATCCTTCCTCGAGGAAATGCAATAGTTAATATTCTCCAAACAAATATTTTTTCACTCTGTTACAAGACAAAGCGCGGCGTTGAGTTCAGCCACTTAACACGCATTCCTCCAATTCGGCAGAGATTGAGAATGGAATGTCTTAATCCTAGATTCCCGAGTTCCCTCTGCCAACCTTGCCATGAGGATACAACGAGAAGCGGGAAAAAAAATCACATATTACACATTTGGAGGCTAAATTCATTACATTCGAAATAGTAGTACAGCATCTTTTATAACTATACTAAAATAGAAAAATCTATCACAAAAAATAGGAAACCAAGACGATCTCCAGTACATCTAGCAGTTATCTCTGAACAACATATAGTTAAATCAATTCTATTATAATCTGTTTCTAGACACGTCTCTGATAAACCATTCATTCATTCTCATTCAACGGAGCCTACAATAGAGTCCAAGCCACATTTTCCGCATTCACGATACCCACAGATCCTAGTCAACTACACCGACAGTCCGCAAATCGTAACTATTGGAATTTACAAACATACTTTATGTCTTTATTCATTAAAAGGCCATTCTAATTAAAATTTCTTCAATCTTGTTACTCGATAAATTGTGCGCAGGGAGCTTGTACAAGTCGACGGTTTTACTTTTGTTTCTCAACATATTTGTTCGACACCAACACTAACCGTGCTGGCGCGGACAATGCCGCAAAGGAGCGAGCGATTTGCGGTCGAAGTTTCGATATATCGACAATGCTTTACAATAAATGTATCTACCATACCATTCGACTTGCGCCTACTTTATTTCGAACTGATGCAATCTTTACCTTAGTGTGGAGTATCGTTTGTTTAGATATTTAGTTTGCTAACGCTGGATAGTAATTTATTGGTTTATTCGTTTGGAGAAGCAGGTAAGTCTTTATGTTGATCCCATTTTGTGTAAGAGTGAAGGGGAGATGAAATGGTGATCAAATCTTTAAGAGAAGCGCTTATAATAGAATCACCCTGGTACTGATGGTGTCGTAAGAGGCGACTAAAGTGAATTGGGAATCTAGTGTTAAGATACTTCGTTCCATTTTTGTTTGCCACTTTCCGCCGAATTTGAGGCATTCGTGTTGAGTGGCGGGACTCAACGCCACGTTTTGCCTTGTAGCAAAGCGAGTAAATAAAAACATTTAATATTTAAATTGAAAATATTAAATATTTTATTTCCTCGAGTGGGGATCGAACCCACAACCTGTCGTTTACAGTCACACGCTTGTGCCGCTAAAGCTGTTTACTTGAAATATAATACATAATTATATAAAAAAAATAATTGGATCATTGTAAAGTGATTTTTAAAATACAATAATTAATATTTATTAAATCAGTAAAGGAAATCGTTGTTTCACTTAAAATACGTTTTTGGATACATTTTATATCACTTTAATTAATACCAAGCTTTGACAGCTTATTTGTGGTAACATTAATTCTTTATTTTATTTCTTAATATAATGTCGAGAAATTATTACTGATAGTGATCGAAATTATGAGTTACGCCACGACAAATCCTCTTGGCACAGGGGTGGGTTCAATCCCACTAGGGGTAATAATCGCTCTGGTAACGTCGTAAAGCGCGGTGCTGAGCACTACTCAACACGCAATGTGCCTTAAATAATTGGCGCAAAGAATGGAGTGTCTTAATGGGAAATGGAAACAGAGGGCTTTACACTAGGTGTATGTGCTATATGTATGAAGCTGCGTAGTATGGCACAGCATAGTGAAATTGTATTATTTGTACCGTATAATGTTTTTGATGGTTGCAGGTTCGATTTTCGTAAGAAAAAAATATTTTAAGTATGTTAGAGCCTTATCACAAATATTTCTTATATAGTTATGTTTCAAATAATAGATTGTAAAAAAAGAAAAACTCTAATAACAATTAAAGTAATAAAATAATATACAGTAAATTAAAATTACAAAATCTCCGTTATTCATATTCAAACACTATATATATTTAAGACATCTGTGACTAATCATGGTAAACTTGGCGCTAATCTTTCCTATGGGTTTGCAAACTTATTTAACTTATGGATAAGTTTCTTAATTTATTTTTAGGCCTATTGTGGCGTGAGAACAAGCGTGTGGCTTTCAACGAGGCAGGTAGCAGATTCAATTCTCACTCGAAAAATTGAAATATTTAAAATTTTCATTTTGTCGTTCTCAGTACACAATGCCTCGAATTCGGCGGTAAGTGAAAAAAAACAGAAGGATTTTAATGAGAAAGGAGTGTCTCAATATCTTTGTTTACTAACATAAAAGGCAGCGGCACAAACACGTGACTGTAACCGATGGGTTGTGGGTTCGATCCCCAGTCGAGGAAATGAAATATTTAATATTTTTAATTTAAATATTTAATGTTTTCATTTCTTCGCTCAGGTACAATGCAAAATGCGGCGTTGAGTTCCGCCACTCAACACGCCAAGCCTCAAAATTCGGCGGAAAATGGGGAACGGAAGTGGAACGGAGTGTCTTAACACTAAGTTCCCAAGTTCCCCTCTGCCTACCCTGCCATGTGCGGGATACAGCGTGAAGCTGAGTAAAGTAGACTAAATTAAAATATATATATACATATTTATCTACTAAATCAAAGCTCAGAAGCTCGAAAAGCTGCTTGCCATATGCGATTTCTTTAAAAATGAGTACTCTATAAATAACACAGTGTCCTAACTCTTAATATGTCCTAAGATTCATTCTGGGTACATCACTAGGTATATACGGACATACACGGAAAAAAAAAATAATGACATAAATTTCTTATTGTTAAAATCAATTTGACTGTATAATTAAATTATTATTATCATTGATTATGCAAAGGCTAGTTAATTCATAATCATCAGATAATATTACAATGGCAATGTGACGCAGGTGTTTGAATATAATGAAACGCGCCATTTTCAGGCATCAGCCGGTCGTCGAACCCGCACTCTGACGAATAGTTCGCTTTGTTGTCACCATGAGTTAAGGGGACACTTGTTGAATACTAATTATAGATTTAATATTTTTTTGTATTATATAAAAACATACTTACGATGGCCCTCGCTGATTCTATTGGCGTTTTGCAGGACGATGTCAGATTATTATCAAATGTTTGACTGTAGAACGAATTCGACTCCCTCTGCCTACTACACTAGGGATATATCGTGAAGCTAATTTAAGTTAAGTTATTTTGGATGGTAAAGTACCACCTAAGACTTTCTATAGTCCGGATTTTTCAAAATAACCTGTGATACCTACAAATTAACTCATAAATTTCTAAATAAAACGATATAAGTTAATCTGTCAAATTGTGCATGATATTCACTTATTTACTTATCTTCACGCTATATCCCCAGCGGGGCAGGCAGAGAGAACGGTGCGCCAAACGCTACGGTCTCGGCGTACCTCTTTCACCTCGTCCACTATCATCAGCCTCTTCATATATGCCCTCCGGGGGGTCCTCATGCTTTATACCTTGTTCCAGTATCGTCGATACTGTGTTTTCGAAGGTCAACCGAGGTTTCCCCCTCCCTCTCTTACCACTCACTTTTCCTTCATAAATCTTTCTTACCATTCTCTCTTCACTCATTCGTTCCACGTGCCCAAACCACCGGAGCACGTTCTTCTTCATTCTCACTGTGACATCCACGCTAGTACCTACCATTCTGTGCATAATATTAGTGCTCGTTATCGAAAATTCTATTTAAAATAAACAGTGATAGAGATGTCGGATGAGATGACGGTCAGTAATTTCGCAGGTTCATCGTATTTTGATAATCTGGTGCAGTCGTAGCGTGATTGAGTCCTTTAAATTGCCTGAGTAGGACGAGGGCTCATATCCTACTAGTAGGTAGTGTAATGAAATAAATGAGTATCTAATGTAATTTAGTAGTAGTAGCAAGTAGTAACTCTTTATTGCACACCAAAAGAAAAAAGAAAATATATTTCTTAAAAGACACTGTACAATAGGCGACCTTATCGCTAAAAAGCGATTTCTTCCAGGCAACCTGCAGGCGTTGGATATTATGAAGTAATAATTATTTAGTACGGGCATTGTATGAGTATTTAGCAGAAAAAATCTTCAGTGATGTAACTTTTATAAAATTGGGAATAATCAATAATCTCTTTTAAAATTGGGAATTTCTACCTCAAATGGAACAAACGGAACCCTTATGGGTTTTTGTCCATCTGCCAAGACTATTTATTAGGAGATCGCGTGCAATGTAAAATTAATATCAAATGTTCTACGGTCCCTTATAGTACAGAAGCATATGCTTGTAGCAGAGAGGTGGAGTTTATGCATGGTTTTTGCTGAATTTTGTATGAAATTCAATCTTGTCATCAAACCTACTACTACTACTACTCAGCTTCACGCTGTATCCCGCACACGGCAGGGTAGGCAGAGGGAACTTGGGAACCTAGTGTTATCACACTCCGTTCCACTTCCGTACCCCACTTTCCGCCGAATTTGAGGCATTGCGTGTTGAGTGGCGGGACTCATCAAGTCATCAAAACTAAAGGTAAAAAATGTGTAAAGTGAAAATTTATAGAAAGTACGTCACAAAGACTTAAAAAAAATCCTAACAAAATGGACAGGGAAGCGCGATGTCAATAGTTTTTTTACAAAACTATGCGTTACATTTTTTCTTTCTACACTATCCTCACGCTACAAATTGTATTGTTTGTGTATTTGCATAGAAGCAATCAAGATGTTTACAATCGATCAATTCCCATAATACTTAACTACTTACTTAACTATATCTATAACATCTTATACTAAAATAAATATTTATATACAAATAAAATAATGGTGGTCCTACAGTGGCACATTGAATGGCATTGCGTCAAGCAGCACATGCCTCTTTTGGCGAGGTATGCGGCGAGCGTTTAGAAAGTGTACACTGTATAGTGCGGCGGAAATAACTTTTTCAATCGTGTTTCATATTAAACGAACGTACATACGAATAACATATCAAAACTATGTACTATATATGTCTAAATCTATTAAGAGATAAGGATCCGATGGATTTGACGCGTGAATTATTAGTTTCGCGCGAGAAATATCGATAGTATCGATTATTTCAACATTAGCTTGCTATTCGTTTCTTTAAGTGTTACAGCTGTTGTACTTTGTTTTTGGTGATGGTGGTATAAAATACTGTTTTATTATGATTTTTTTTTTAATTTTGAAATAAGGAAGGACAAGGAATAGGTTCCCAAGTTCCCTCTGCCTAGTAAAGCTACAAAAAAATGGTAACAAGAGCATAGAAAATTGTATGTAGGCGTGAGATAAGAACGAGAAGACGCTCCGCACTATATATTTTATCAACTTGCATAGCGTTTTGGCAATTCTATCAGCGATACAAAGGTTCTAAATGGTTTGGTTATACATATTTTTTGTTTTGATAAAGATAGTAAGAAGCATTGTAAATCAAGTGGCGTAACTCAACGCCGCGTAGTCTAACATAGGAGAGAAAAAAATATATTATTTCTAACCTTTATTTCCTCCAAATGAGAATTGAACCCGCAACTGTCGAATTGCCAATCCATTTTAGAAACACAAAACACATTTATGACAGGTACTTACATACGAGTATTCATTAATGGTATTTCAACGTTATATATGCGCTTATAAGGAGCATTAGGTAAATTATATATGTTAGTTATTACACGATAATGACGTAAGCACTATATCGTTGTGACGAGAAATACTTATTGTATAAATTAATATATTCATTAATTTGACATTTCGAATGGCGTAACTTAATACCGTGATTTGTCCAGCACGGAAAGCATAGAAAATTAAATCCATTTCTGCCAACCGTTGTGTTTACAGTGGCTTAACATGTAGGTTTTATTACAAATTAAAATTTTAGTTAATTTCATGAATGTCTTAAATAATTAATAGGAAAAGCAGAGAACACGGCAAAGCGCGGCGTTGAGTTCCGCAACTCAACACGCAAAGCCTTCGGCGGACAGGAAAGACGGTAATCTTATTAAACATGCACCAAATTACATATATATTATATTATGCGTATTATTGTTCTTTTCAATATAAAAATTACAATATTATTATTTAATTAAATCTTGCAGGAAATATAAAACATAATTACTATGGCCAGTTTTCAATACAAACATTTACAATTGAACAAGGTTTAAAACAAACATCGTTTTCATTTTCTAGATTCACGCAATATCCTGCCAATGACTGGGTCGGGAGGGAGCTTGGGAACCTAGTGTTAAGACACTCCGTTCCGTTTCCTACTTTCTCCCGAATTTAGGAAACTCAACGCCGCGCTTTGCCTTGTTACCAGAGCGAAGAAATGAAAATATTAAATATTTAAATTGAAAATATTAAATATTTCATTTCCTCGAGTGGGGATCGAACCCAGAACCTGTCGGTTACAGTCACACGCCTGTGCATATGCTTTTAAATTTTATTAAATCGTTTTGAAGAGACCATACTAGCTAAGCGGAAGAATAGTTTAAAATAGTAGAGTTAGTTAACGCCTCGCTGTCTGCAGTCGGTGCGACTCTTTCTATTAATATAAACACATTTTATTGTATTTACGCCTATCCTGCGCAGCGGCACAAGCGTGTGACTGTAAACGATATGTTGTGGGTTCGATACCCACTCGAGGAAATGAAATATTTAGAGATGGAGGGAGGGGGGGAAATAGAGAGAGAGGAAAAGAGATCAAAGTGTTATACCCTAAAGGACCTCTTCTCCCTTGTCCACTAATACTAAATTTTTCGAATGTGCTCTCCGGATACATGTTCTCCATCCTCAAGCTTCAACGAGACCTTTCTCCAGTACCATCGATATTGTGTTCTCAAAGGTGACCGGAGGTTCCCCCTGGCTGTTTTACTAGCTTAGTTTTTAAATAACTCTGTTTCATTCTTTACATATCATTTTTGTACCAATGAGTCACTTGAAACCTGGCAGAGACCGTCTAAACATTATGTGAATAAATATTTTGAAATGACTTTAAGTGGTAATAAAATAATATATAAGGGAAAAGTGGTTATCAATTAGTAATAAATATTGGTATTTACGTCATTTTCGTTATATTTCGCACGTAGGACAGAGAATGAAATAATTAGTACATAAGTAGAGTCTGATAAACACATTACCTTTCCTTCCTTTGTCGGGTACATGTTACAATCGCAGCCAACGTGGAGTCGATCTTCACTTAAAGAAATGAAATATTTCATATTTTCAAATAACATTTATTTCATATGATAACAAAGCATAGCGCGGTGTTAAGTTCCACCACTCAACACACAATGCCTCAAATTTGACGGATGGTGGGTAGCGCAACGAAGTGTCTTAATACCAGTATCTGGATACATTGAGAAGCTGAAAAAAATCAGATACCAATTAAATTGTCAGTGT
The DNA here is from genome assembly GCA_019049475.1 of Eueides isabella. Lineage (NCBI taxonomy): Eukaryota > Metazoa > Arthropoda > Insecta > Lepidoptera > Nymphalidae > Eueides > Eueides isabella. The sequence continues at coordinate 13,445,324 of CM032396.1, forward strand.
TACATACTTCTCTTTGCATTGCGTATAATTCGTAGATAGCCTAAAGAGTAAGGCTTGATTTTTAATATCAGTTCTTCCACGTTAAAGTGATTCATACAAAGAAAAGGCAACTTTCTAACATCCCGTAGGTACATGTTTTTATTGAGGAAGGAAAAATACATAGTAAAGCTGTACTTTATGCAAAATCCCACACTAATTGTTTTTTTTTTTTTGCTGTACACTGTCTCCCTTACATGGCAGGGTAGGCAGAGGAAACTTAGGAACCTAGTGTTACGACACACCATAACCCAGTTTCTGCTAAATTTAAGGTATTGATGAGTCACAGAGCTTAACACCGCACTTCGCTTTGTAACCAGAGCAAAGAAATTAAAATATTAATAATATTATTATATTTGTTTTCCTCGAGTGGGGATCGAACCCGAATCGAAAAGCGCGTCGCTTGCTCGGGCCCTAGGCCCGCCACGAGCAAGCGACGCGTCGTTAACCTCAAAGTGATTGTCATTGAAATTAATTTTCCTAGAATGTTTAGTTTTTTCTCATACAATTGTATTTTAGTGACGTTTCAAATTCAATTGTACTTATTTCCTTATATATCATCATACTTTTGATGTAATTCATCATAGCTTTCCTTTATGTTACATTAAAACGTTTAACTGTAAATACATATTTATGAATATGTACAGTTAAATATAAGAAAAAAAAGTTAAAATAATTATAACTGAGATGTGCTTCATTGAACTCTGTGGTTGTGTGTTCGATTATAAATATAGGTTTTTTAAAATACCGACACAGACATTAAATCTTCGAGACAATGCATTTTGCGTAGAACTCAACGCCGCGCATTGTCTCACTGAAAAGGAAAATAACTAATTCTCTCGAATGGGATGGAAAGCTTCATTTGGTGCCGCTGTGCTACTGTAGCCTTTCGGCTGCGAATTATTTAAGTTCAAGGAAGATGCTATTTAAAATATGATATAAGTTATGTATTTTTAAAAATTATAGATAAACTATGACAAAAACATATAAATAAACGAAAGCAGTCACTTATAAACACCGATATATTATTTATCTATTCATATTGTTTCACGCTACATCCCGCTCACGGCAAGAAGGAAACTTAGCAACTTAGTGTAACACGGTTTTCTAACACAATTTCCTTCCTCATTTTCCGCCGAATTTGGGATATGCATTTGCAACAAAACTCAATGCCACAACTAATGCAATATTTATAATTGATGCTAATAATAATAAATCTTTAAAAGTACATAAATGATTATTTACCTAAACGGCTTTGGATCAAATAAATTTGGCACATGACACTGACACATTCTAAGAGCCCTTTACTCTGACCACAGGTAATATATCCTACTAACACAAAAAAAACCTTGTTCAAATTTTGGATTATAATAAACTTTTTATAATATAATTTTATAATTTTAGAATAGATATAGATAAATTAAATTACATTGTGAAAATACAGGTCAAAGACCGCTTGTGTCGTAAAATGATCTAAAAATGGGAAATTAGCAAATTAAACAGTGTTGTGGGCGAACTACAAGCCAACTAACAGATACTATGACAGTGCTATAAAATTTATATAAAGACACCATTTTGCCATTTTTCTCAATAAATTCGCAATAAATGACAATAGTGTTAATGTGTACAGTTGTTTTAGAAAAAGACCGCACTTTTTTAGGACAGTCGCCATTTTTCGTTTATGATGTGTGATTTTTTTGTTGTAGAACGATATTTATATTATAAGTATTCCTAGATCGAAACTTTAATAGAATCTGGATATTTTATATCTTTGCTTTATAGTGAAATTATCTTATTATTTGTAGAGAAAGTAGTCAAGTTTGAAATGGTTTCAATGGTACTTTCATTTATATTTTGTTTTTGTTCGATTGACTTTTAAATTGCTATATTTTTTTGTTGTTTACTGCAACGCCATCTTGATACTTTCAATAACAATATAAATCGAACGACCATTCGATGCGTGTTTTCTCAGCATTGTATTTCAACTGCGAACATTAGACTGGAAAATCGAGTACAAAAACTGAGTCTATATCTGTCGGACGGACCTGTAGCATTAGTATCTATCTAAAGGCATAATATGTCAGCGCATATGTATGTAATGCACAATGAGGAACGTGACAATTTTAATTATTAGACGTGAAAATCACCAGCTGCGAGGAGGAGGGATTTCAGTGGCCCCCATTTGACCGCCATTGCCATATTTGGCACGGCTCGCGTCTAAATACGGCGCGCGGCCGCCCACCGCCCGCCGGCGCCCGCTCGCTCGCCTCGCCTCGCCTCGCCTCGACTCGCCTTGCCTCGCCTCGCCTAGCCGCGCCGGCTCTATTACTTCTATTTACGAAATAAACTCAAAATAAAACCTCTATTTTAATACAGATTTCGGGCACGTTTCGCGTTCGCGGGTTCCGGCTCGCGGATGTGTCGGGTTACGTCGCGGGCCGCTCGTTCCGTCTCGCTCACACGCGGGCGGGGGGCGCGCGCGCGAGCGGGACGGCTAGCGGTCGAGGCGCGCGGGGCGCAACGCCGCGAAGTCAGTCGCGGTCCGAGCGGCCGAGCCGTCAGTCCCGCCCTCGGTTCTTTCGCGTTTTCGGTCAGTCTCCGTTCGACGTTCGAACGGTGAGGTGTGTGAAGCGCGTGTGCGCACCGGTTACTGTGGCGTACTGCGAGGTTATCATGGACGCGCCCGGCGGAGCGCGGGAGCCCCGCTTCGGGTCGCCGTACGGCATGGGACTGCTGGGGGAAGTGCCGGACATGTACGGCGCGGGCCGCCCGCCTGCCTCACTCGGCGGCGGAGGCCTGCGGCCAGGCATGCAGGCCTGCCCTGTGCCACGCACCGGCGTCAAACGCCCCTCGGACCAGTGCTACGATGAGAGGCCCTCCCAGAGCCTCGGCCTGGAGCACTGCGCGATGCCCGACATCGCAGACGACGGCTATGCTTCCCTCCAGCCCAAAAAATCACCACCATCTAACGGCAAAAAGACCAAAGGCCGTGTGAAAATTAAAATGGAATACATTGACAACAAACTACGCCGGTACACTACATTCTCGAAGCGGAAGACAGGAATCATGAAGAAGGTGGGTCGCTGAGACCACTTTTGGCAATATTCCATAAAATTAGCCTATGAGTTCTGGTCGCTACAATGTGTGAAAGTGTGTTTAATTGCCTTGTAGAATAAATTGTGCGTATAGCTCTTTATCATTTCAAAAACTTATCTGAGTCATGTCAGACATATTTTCCCGGTATTATTATATATTTGGTATTTCATTTAAATCTATATAAATTTATAATTAACAAACAATTAACAGATGGTTAAAGTTATAATATTTACTTATTTGAAACTTAATAGTTTCATTAGATTCTATTTGCCATAAATTAAAATAAATAAGAATTTAAGCGACTGAACCTTAAGTAAAAGAAAGTATATATTTATTTCTGAATTGTAATTTATCAATCCTTCTTATTGAATGCTATTTTTATACTTAAAATTAATACTAAAACTGTATAAAAATAATACTTTTTGGTTGCAATTTAATCACTACAAAGTTAAAGAGTATTACCCAGTCCTTATTTTTGCGAAAACCAATTTCTATTATTATTTTGTATGTATTTTTTGTGAAATATATTTTCTTAAAGAGCATATTAAGCACAATTATATGATATTCAATTATTCTACACAGGCTTAAAAACAAAAACTAAGTTCTGGTTTACATTCATAGGTTATGTCAAAAGAGTAAAATTTATGGAATATTGCTAAATGTGACTTATAACGCGTGTTTTCATATTAAATAACTATATTTTTAGTTAGAAATAGTCAAAAATGTATGTTTTAGACTATTTTTATGTGTTTTTGTAAGCATTTGTGCAGAAAGTTTTGACAGGTGTCAGCTGATAAGTTTAGTCAGTATGTTGATATTGTATATATCCTTAAACCTCAATTATACTTTAGTGAAATATTTCTCAATAATTATTTTAAATTGCTTATATGGAAATGTAGTATTAAAATCTATTAATTTAACGTATATTATGCATATTTTAGATAAATTTGAGTCATCTGTCATTTTGATGTTGTAAGCTTTATAGGATAGATGGCGCTAGTAGTGTCAAAAGTGAAATTCGAAAATCTTTACATTAAAAGAAAAGAAATTAATACAATTAAATATAAAATGTGTATAAACAAAATTTATTCATTAAATCAATATACGAAAGAATTTCAACTGTCAGGTATAATAAACTTATTATTTGATAAAGATCAAAATAAACAATTTAAACTAAAAATATTAAAGTGGAACAGATAAATTATACAATATAGTGGTATTATCTGCCTCTGGCCATTTTACAAGTCAATCGATTCGCGTAGGTGTCTGTTACAAACAGGATTTTTCTAGCCATACAAAGAGGTATTTTAATAAGTCGAAGTCTGCAAATTTCACTGTTTTATAATAATTGCTGGCAACTTTGTTTTATCATCGGAATTTAGGGTTAACATTTATAATTTAATAACTAATAATAATATAATTACATCCATTTTATTTTTTAATAGGTTTGGACGTATAAGGAAAAGCTTTTTAATATTTGTTTTCGAAACTCTTAGCGAATTTATTTTCATAATATGCGTATTAAATATGTTGTAACAAAACTATTAGGTGATTATATTTTAACTTTATAAATAAAATAAGAAATCAATCAAAGAATAAAAAAATCGTATTTAATTATATATATAATTTTAATAATTAACGATGACTTACTGTTATAATGTTTTTTTTTTATATAAAAATAATCTGCACCACAGATAAAAACAATTTACGCACGTAAAAATTAATAAGGCCAAAGTGTTTCAAAACGCTGCCTTTGCATACAAGTTGTCTGTCGGATCTTCAGTCACGGAGTCTTTGATGCACCGATAATGTGGGACAATCTGGTTTACATCTCAAATAAAGGGTTACGTGCTTCATTTTGTCTAGATCTTGTTGTAATTTGAATCTAGATCTTAATTTTTCATGCCTAAACTTTGGCTATTTTCAATATATTTAAACGATTTTTTGTCCTTCTGACAGAATTTTTATATTTTTTTATTCGTAATTTTCACTTTTTAATAAGAATATTAAACAAATGTTAGGTAATATGATAAATAATATATTTTATTGTAAGTCAAGTCGATGTTATCGTCCATATTTTACACAAATCTTTAGCATTTACATTCTTTTTGACCAATGGTATTTTATTTTTAATTTAAAATGGATCAATTTAATACTATGAATATAAGTACCTACAAGTAAAATCAAGTTGATATAGCATTATATGAGAAGTGTTTTAATATAAGGTTCTTCTTACCAAGAGCGGTCAATTTTACGAGATCCATAATATTTAAGAATAACGTTAAAAGTTCTACTATTCAACGCATAATTCCATAATTCTTCCAGAATGTGTTTGTGAATCTGTAAAGCACTGTAATTTACGCACGGATATATATATATATATATATATATATATATATATATATATATATATATATATATATATATATATATATATATATATATATATATATATATATATATATATATATATATATATATATATATATATATATATATATATTATTAAAAAAAGTATCAATTAGAATATAAATATATAAAAGGTTTCACTCCGAGCGTCCATATCCGCTTGTTAGACACACGCTGATTGTATAAATCGATGTATTCGATTTGAACTAGAGATTGTATTTCATTTTGTTTTATTTGTTTGTAATAGGTAGGTACTCGATTAAAATGTATATATATTATATTTTATATTTGCATATTTCTAATAATCTTCAAATTAAACGTTGATTGCAATTTATGATAGTAACTACAGTTTTTTTTAAAAAAAACTTTTTTTTTTTTAAATTATAAATGATAGTTAAGTGTCTATATTTTATGCCATAAGTCTCGATTTAACGACTTGGTGACTACGTATCGATATTTGTAAAACAAAATTGCTAATTATTCGATGTTTAGAAAACCGTATTATTTATCATTACGTTAATCGCAGAAACAAAAAACCTCAAAAGGGGGAAAATAAAGTATTTATTTAATATATCCTCGGTAGTTATATTTTATCTATTGTTTAAGGAGTTGCATTAGTGCTTGCATTATTCGATACACGAACGATCCGATCGATTGAGTAACATCGTTTGTATCAACTTCCGTAATGTTTCCATTACAGTGGCTAATGGCTTATTTATATTGTTTTATGTAAAAATAAGAAGATTCAAACTACAGTTTTTATTTATAAATTAAACAATAACAACTGTTAGTAATTTAAACGTTCTTAGATATTTGTGAAGAAATTGTTTGTAATTCGGATATATGGCTAGATTTATGAACATAAACTATTGATGATTTGAGTCGCTCATATTGTTTATTAGTTTATTTAACATATAGCTGATGTAAATATATTTTACATTTTATTATTTACTTATAACTTAAGTAGATAAAAGTTTAAATTGAAAAGCTTGATAAAAAATGTAATTTTATTATACACGTCTGCCTGATGTCGGCATTTGTCCGCCATTGTAGGGCTGTCGTGTACCCCGGTCCCCGACATAGTAGCCCGAGGCGGTGTAGCGTAAGCCGATGCGGGAATCGCAATTTATAGCGGTATGTCACATCGTTAGTGAAAAACATTTGATCAGTCAGTATTTTTCTTTTATTATCTGTTGCATAGGTTTTTTTTACACGTTTTACTTAAAACTACCTTGGTTTAAAGGGTTTTGTAATGGAGCTAAGTTACAATATTTTTAAAATGCAGCAACACTGAAAATATTAAAAATGTTACTAAAGAAATAGTTTAAAAATTATCTTGTCATATTGACATCGTCGTATTTTTTTTTAAAATAAAATGTTGCCAGTACTAATTTTGCTATGCATCTTGTTTATAATTCATATTTTTCTCATTTCTATTTGACAATTATTAACTATTCAGCTTTATTATTGCGATCGGAAACTCGAAGATAGTTCACTTTTAACGACCGTCAAAGGAACTGAGATCACGATCGAACTAAAAACCGGTCGGAGAATTAAATGAGTCAACAATGTGAAAACTATGATATCTTTTATATTTAACTGTCCAGCATGGCGTCCAAAGGTGCAATTTTGCAAGTTTTTAAAAATGTTAGACTGCTATCAAGGTGGTCCTCATACGGCGGCGATCTGATCGATGAATATCGAAAATTCTCAACAACCCAGCAATTAGCGCAATTGTAATTAATGGAATCGAACAAACGCTGTTATTATAATAATTGAAATATCGATTTAAAATCGTGAAAACGATTTTACTTCTCGATTTTACTTTAGGCTGAAAGCTATTATGCCATTGCTTGCGAGGCATCATTAAAAAGTCATAAATTATACAGTCAGATAGACCAATCCCGATATAGTCCTTAGGAGCATTTTAATAAATTTAAAACAACTATTATCGTTTGGCAGAGTCGTGATTTTGTTAGTGGTTAGGGCCCGGAATAAGTCGTCACGAGCGATTACTAAATTAATTAGGAACTAGCTAGTAGATTGCCAGCCTGATTATTTTCCCACACGGGCGACGAGATCCATGAGATTTGAGACTATTGTTAACGAAAATTGAGATTAGACACATCTCAATTTACTAAATTACTAGAGTTGCAACGTTCGTACTAGATGTATTCTATCTACGTTTGGGTGCTGTGATGCTTTAATCAAAGTGAATATAAAGTAAGAATAATTTTATTTAATTAAATGTTTTTGATACTTTTGAAGTATAAACTAATGTTGTACGTTCAAATTACGCTCATAGTTAAATATTTAATTAATCAGTGCCGTCAGACAAATTACACATTATCTCGTAGAAGTGCCTAAATGATCAAAATATGTTATTTTCAAATTTTATATTAAATCAGTAGTAAAATAAGTTGTAATCTAAACTCTATAGTTAAATGTAGCAAAGAAACGTATGTTCATAGAGCTTCCAAAGCCCGATGGCACGATGCATCTCTTCGTACTTTCTGATATCCTAGTACTTTTGGGACCATATTTGGCTCTATATGCAATTTCGTTTTCTTTTTTTAAAAAACGCCTACCATCTTCAGACAGAAGGTGAATTGAATGAATTTTCTTTTTTAATTTTATGATTTATAAAAAGCAATATTATAATGATTTGCTATTATTTTTCATAACGAAAACAAAAATTAAAAGGAAATCTTAATAATATTTTTATTAATTAATTAATTAATAACAGCCGCAGAAGTTTAGTACAAAATAAAATTAATCTGTTCAAAATGTGAAGTATACAAGCAAGTGGAAACTGCCAAAATTAAACAATTATACGTTGCGTACACTAATTGCGGAGCGGCCGACCCATATCTCACGCTCCGGGTTTGCGTAATGGAGACGAGATAGACCTGTGTTGATTTAATTGCGATTGAGTTGAATTTTTGTTAATTTAATTGCGATTGAGTTGAATTGATTAACTAATTATTAAGCTTCAATCATATTTTGATATTATTTTTGTTTTTTTTTTTAATTAGCTTAGTCTTGTACACACATGTATTATAAAATTTTATTTTTAAAATATTGAAAAATAAAATAATAGTAATAATATGGAGATTTTATTGAAAAACCAAATGTTTATTTATTTATATATAGTGTTGTGAATTATTTTAAAAAATATATTCTTTATACCTGAAATATTCAAATATGGAAATTAGTGACGTTACATTATTCCACCTGTCACTCACTAAAAGAACTTACAACTAGTAATCATAAACTTTCACAAGCAAAGTGGAATTAAAAAAAAAAGCTAATTAATTATATTAGCAATGCAAAATAGTAGGATATTAGTTAACACCAAGAGACCGCCTAAACAAGTCGAGATACTAGGAGCTCATAACTGCTCAAGAATTCAACAAAGTCGACCAGTTTACTATGAGCCATGAAAGACCCGCGTTTTATGTAGAATTGATACAAGTAAGGAGGGTAACGTAGGTCGATAAACATAACCAGCTTAGTAAGATCTGCGTTTCACTATGAAAGACCCAAGTGTTACATAGAATTTACATAACTAAGAGGGGTAAGGCAGGTCTAGATTGATTGGCCGGTGTGTAGGGAACGTCTGGCGTACGGCCCGCCCCTTCACACCTAGTGAACGCCTCGTTGTTATGCGCGCCTAGTACTACGCTGTTTGAACCAAATGTATAATCCGGATAATTCCGTTAAGACGCTCTTGTCTGTCACAAGCGTTTGTGAGTTTAAGAGAGCTTTTTTTTTCTTGGTTTTATTTGGTTTATGATTGCGTTTCTTGTTTCAGATGATTCATGTTTAATTATTTTTTTATAATAAGTTAAATATTTGTATTATTTAACTAATTTATTTTATAATATTTTATTGTAATTAATAATTAATAACATAATCTAATTACAAAATTGATGAATAAAAAAAAAGCTTTTTAATAATCCCGAAAATCATAATTTAAACAAAGAACTTTTATACATTAATTGATGCACACAAATCGAGAAGCACTCCAAATCGATTAAACATCGATTCCTTCATCAATCTTATTCGCGAGGATACAGACAGATGACGGTCGGTTAGGACTGATTATTACCGGTAGTGGCGTTGTCCGATTAGTCGATGGACGTATTGATGAATTTGTCCGAGTTCGTTATGCGTGGATAGTTAGTTTTTCGTCTTTGTTAGTTGTTCGTCGTTCGTCGGAACAATCAAAGGGATGCGCGATCACGACTAAAGTGTTCTTGAGGTGGAATTTCGAGAAAATCTCTGTAATACGCACGAATTATGAAGCACATCACTACCTGTATTCTGATAAAATGTATTAAGTGATTGTACTGTCAGATTGTTTTTTATAATACTATATATTTTTTTCAATTTTGACTCCATTTCGGTTATAAATACCTTTTTAGGCAAATTTTGTAGATATTTCAATAATGTATTGTTAATCAGTTCTGATTTGACAAAAGACGGCGTTAAATATCGCCATTTATCACGCGATGTATATTTAAAACGCTATGTATAAAGATATGTCTAATTGAGGCGTAGCTGTTCTACGCCATTAGGGAAAAAATTTAGTACACTATCTTGTCTTTTGTCTCTGCTATTGATATTATATATTTTTTTATCTTCATGGATACGGACTGTCTTAATACTAGGTTTCCAGAATCCCTCTGCCCACCGTGTCAAGTGCGTGATACAGCGTGAAATTGTTATAAATTTAGTTTTAATCAAATAACAAAAGCGTAAAAAAAAATTAAAAACTAATTTTCTTAAAAGCTCCAAAAGACCAACAGAATTTTGTAGTATAAAAATAATATAGTGAGTAATTAGAGTACGAAAATTGCCTTTGAAGTTTAAACTTCGCGAAGTATCCGAAAATTTTAATTAAAGACGATCTCCGTGTAATTACCCGAAGGCTTGTACAGTAGGCGACACAAGAATACGTTTTATATTATATAATTATAATCCTTATTCTTAAGAGCAATTAGGGCGAAGTTCCATTGTCATCGTCGCGCCGTGTAAGCTCCCATAATTTACCAAATGAGAGTATAAATAATGCTTTTAAACCGTGTATATTGATTTTTTGTTCATAGTTCGGTAATTAAATGTTATGGTCACATCGTTAATTCTTGCAGATGCAAGAATATGACATATATTGTAAGATATATATATGAATTGCGGTTTAACTTGTAACTAAATTTTATATTTATCGTAAAAGAAATAAACTGTATAATATTTTCTATAGCTTTTTATTATTTATATATTTTTTCGATTTGATGTATTTCATCTTTTGTATTGTTCGTGGTGAATAGAAGTAGATAATGTTGATATATATTGTTTTTTTGTTGATATTGCGGGATGTCACAGCGGAATTTGAACCTGCGCCCTTTAGAAACGTCCAAGCGTACGACCACGTAGAGTGTTACATATATCAAAGTATAAAAAGATAAAATTTACATGTTTTTATTTAAGAAGCGTGTCTTTCTCTACGACACAGCGAATAAAAACAACGTTTATTTATACATTTAGTAATAATTATATTATTTAGTAATTTCAATGATTTTCTTATTCTAATAACATTATTACTTTTAAGACAATATACGAACTAAATATTTTAAATTGACCTACCTTTTTTTAATGAAAAAAGCTAGGTCAATTTAAAATATTTTTTCATTAAAAAAAGTTAGGTCAATTTAAAATACTTTTTTATAAAAAAAAAACATGTTAAGGGAACGTTGCCAAAATAGTAAAAACTGAATTTTAATATGATTAGCCGTGTCTGAGCGCGTACAAACGCACAGACAAACAAATATTTTTTTAATTGCCTATTTTGAGTCAAATTACAATAATAAAAAGGTTATAGAGGACGGTCCTCTATAACCTTTTTTTTATATATCTTCCATGTCTGTACATGGATCACAGTGATCAGTTATAGATTTATTATAAGTTTGGGTTGTTTGAGGCCTGTCGCGGCGCAGCGGCACGTACGAGTGACTGTAAACGATAGGTTGTGGGTTCGATGCCCACTCGAGAAAATGAAATATTTAATATTTTCAAATTAAATATATTATGTTTTCATTTTTACGCTCCGGTGACAAACCAAAGCGCGGCGCCGAGTTCCGCCACTCAACACAACACAACACAATGCCTCAATTTGGCGGAAAGTGGGGTACGGAAGTGGAACGAAGTGTCTTAACACTAGATTCCCGAGTTTCCTTTGCCTACCCTGCCATGTGCAGGATACAGCGTGAAGCTGAGTAGAGTATAGTATAAGTTTAGATATAGATTTTTTGTTTCACCTAACCATACTCTGATGGTGCACTATTATTATATGATAAATACATTAAAATTCAGTTAAGATATTCTCAAGTTCTCTTTTTCCGTACAGCCCGATCGCATTACACTTGCAGATAGATCCAGTCATTATCGCTTGTAATGAGCATCGAGCACCTTGTGGACAAACAAAGTTGATGTACTCAATGTATGAGCTTAAGCGTACAAATAATTAATTAAGTCTCAATTTATTTTTGTTTCTTACGTTTTTTTGTTGTTGAATATATCTATGATTAGTTTAAATGAATTATATGGTCGTTAGCAGTATTTTCAAATTCTTATTTCACGGTCTACTTCGCATATATCAGGGTAAAAAGAGGGAACTTGGGAACCTAATGTTAAGACACTTCCCGCTTGCCTCTGAGTTCGAAGCACTGAAGCACACAATGATCTTTGCCTTGTTACCAGAGCGAAGATATAGAAATATTAAATGTTTAAGTTGAATTATAAGTATTTAAAACATATATTATATTTAGTAATTCAGGAATGTTACACCGAGCTTTATTTAACCAAACTAGCATTAACAAAACCATTTTATGCTGTCACATAACTGTTTTTAGACCACTAGTGGTCTTATTTGGTATTCTGAAAGATTGTATATTTATAGGTTAACTTCCTCGCATATGCCATTATTATTAGCTTTAGACGTATCATATGAGGTATTATTGAAATATTTGTAATAGATACCAACTTAAACGCGACAGTCCTCATTTTAAAATGTACTTGTGTAAAATGAGGCGTAAATGTGACGTGGCAGAAGCCGGTTCTCAAGAGTACGGCATCAATCCGTGGGTTCCTTCGGCGAATATCTGCATTTATTCCCTTCTTTTTCGACGGTAGCTAGTAACCACGAACAATGATGGACGACATTCTGCCATGTCTAAGGACGGTTTTTACCAAATGTGCATTGTGTTAATCAGCGCGTTGAAGATTTCATTTGGAATATCAGCTTTCTTGTCCTATACGTATGTGACCGTATTTATAATTACTTCATATACGATATTAATGTGTAGCTCGCGCTTCCAGCGTTATATATATTTTTTAAACCATACACGCGGTGTCCAAGCGAGAAATTTATTCGCTCTGCTGCGAAACAGTAGGTACATAATTACTATAATCCCTTAATGTATGGGATAAATTACGTTTAGCACGTAAGCTTTATGAGCAGCCTAGTGCCGGACACCTGCAGCCACTGGCTTGATGAAAATGGTCCTTCGAGACAAGCTGTGAGTTTCGGCCATTAAGATCGTAAATTGAAATTGTTTTCATTTTAGCCACTTAGTGATGTGGACATATAAATGCCAAGTCATTTCACATTTTAATCACCATTCCGTAGACATTTTAAACATTTCTAGGCTTTGTTTGTTCGTGTAAACGTGTCAAGGCGGTGTAGTACCAGCAAAATTTATGTTTTAAACTTTTATGTTACTCAAATAAACGAAAGCGATTGATTGGAATGTCGGACGCACAAAGTTAATTATTTATGTGTTAAATAATTTAACATATCTAAATTCTGAATAATGGAAACACGACCACGCACGGTCGTTATTCGGCAGCAGATCTTATCAGCTGAGGTTGTCACGAAAAAACACCAAGGAGTTCGCCCACCATAGTGCCCCTCGGTATCTGGCGTTCCGTCAAAATAACCGAACGTAGCCAGCGGGGCCCCATCCATAATGTATTGGCATCGCGAATATCATACATAAAACATTAACGAGTACGTTTTTATTTTATTGCGGCTCGGGCGCAGCGTCGCGTTGTTTTTTCGTCAATTAAAAAATCCACTGAACATCCAGATTTCGGTGGGAAAGCTCGAGTTTTGTCAGCGTCGTTATGCAATTGAACCACCTAACCGTTTTTACTGTCATTGTTTCCCGGAATGGTTGACGTTTCGATGTGAAACTGGAATTCGCCGCGGGCGTCGCGTGCTACGGCCGCTACCTTCAAACGAACTTTTCGTTTTTTTTTTTTCGCAGTTTTAATCGTTAAATCAAGGTTGACAGTTGTCCAAGTTGTGTACGAAGAATGACGTGCTAAGATTAGAAAAAGGTCGTGTTCTAGAATTTTGAAACGCTTCACATTAGATTATAGCTTAGCAGGCTTTATTGAAGTCAGTGTTGCGATGGTCGCCCACGCCGGCGGTCGTGTTTTATGCCACGGAGTCACAGAGTCATCACGTGCGCGCCCACGTGACGCCTACTGGCACATTGCGTTGCGAAAAAAACAAATCTCTTTACATAATTCCTATTATAACCTTGAAATTTAATGCTTCCATTAAACTACTGCACGTGGGCACTCACATAGTTTCCTTCAGCTCCCTTTGTTTACGCATTTTGTCTTAAATTTTAGCATATATGATATAAACTTTTGCTAGAAACATTTAATATATAATTGAACCTTTACAGAATTTGCTCGTTATCAAACGTTCGTTATAGTGTCATAGAAAAAAAAAATCTAGAGCGACCTACTGACGATATAACGACCATAAAACTGGTTCTAATTGTGCATAATATACGGTGCGCAGCGAGCTCCATAATGAACCATTTGGATAATCTCAATAATTCACGTGTCGCGTGTTAGTCGTTAATTAAGCTATTTGTCAGGTGCCAGGACAATTTACATTTCTCCCGGAGAGCCGAGGATCCGCCGTGGGTCGGGTGCATGGAAACGACGTATTATTATCCTTTTAGGGAAAGCGGCATCTCTTAGAGACGCTCCGTTCATCCGAACTTTTTATTAAACCAATGGCACAGACGTCTGAATTGTCCAGTAAATACACATATCTGAGGAAGAAAAGGTTATTTACATACGGTTTAATTGAAATTGTCTTTTAGTATAAAAAATAGCTTTTCTAATGTAGAAGAATATTAAATTTCTTACGGTTCTTACGTTTATTTCATAAGTACTGATTATCTTAAGCTTTATAAGCATTAGGAGATAAGCTATAATGTATGCAAAAGTATCTACATCACTTCATACAGAAATATTAAAATGTCGTTAAGCAAACACAATTTATGGGAACTTGTCCTGTTCAGAGACAGACCATCAAGTTGGCTGGTCCGCGAGTGAAATGTATTGACAAGTGGTCTTCCTTGATGCATATCGGTGTGATGGTATCACCGGCGCTTCAGTCGGCTCCTGTAACCCTCGCAACGGGCATTGTGAAGATCATCGATAAACCTTGTTTATTTAGCACGAAAATGTATTCAACCATAAGAAGCTATTATGCATGGAATTATTAACAGATGGACGGTTTTACGCTCATCAGCTCGGTCATTAGCTGATATATTTGCTTTTTAATGTGTACAGTGTTGAATTTAATGTATAAATTAATAAAATTATGTGCATATAGCGTTGCTACCTACGTAGCGTCGCTCGATCTCAAGTGAGGCCGTATCCGCAGGTAATTGAACGCGCTTTTAACTTAGTAATGTTTCTCAATGAACTTAATAAACGAAGGTCGAAGTAGCGCCTACAAAATTATAGTTTTCGTAGTCAACATTTGATAAATGGTAACAGATATCTTGCGGAAGTTGCTCACCTGACACAATAAATTAAGGGCTTAGACTGGAAAGCCATTCATAAAGCAATCGCGGTTGCTTATGAATGAAACGGTAACTAGCCTATAAACGACCAATTATCGGCACCAATGGCATTGATAGCGATTGGACGTCATTAAATTTGCATGTGACACTCGCCGTAATCTTTGCACTGCACACGTAGAAGATATCGTTCTATTGAATCAATTATGGCCTATTGTTTCATGAATTGGACATTGTTGATTTTAAATTCTATTGTTGTTTAATTGTGGCTCAAATTGTTTATAAAGAAAATCCTTATAGCAATATTTTTTTATATGCAACTTTCATAAATTCTTTCAATTCACTTCGAAAACGAATAAAACCTCCATTCATATTATTGGTATAATTAACACAGCGTACAGGGCCTAAACTGTGTCATGTTGTTTATGATTTTTTTAGTACCGGTAGGTAATTAAGTTATCATATGTACGATATAATTATTTTTAATACCTTTCAAAAGCCGCTGTTTTACAGTGCTACCTTTCACAAAATACTTTTATATTAAATGCACCAAAGTTGTTATTCTTGGACGCAATCCACTCGCTACTGGAGTTACGATAATGCTCTGGTTGCAGCGCTCAGTAATTATTATTTAAGTGTCGGTTAAATTAATCGGTCTAGCCATTACTCAGTCTACGTCTGCTACCTCGTCGCCTTGTCGTAAAATCTTCGTTTCTGCAATTAAATGGTATTTTTTTATATAATATTTTACATGATATTGGCACTTGTGACAGGACTGCCAATGTGACAGGTTGTGGGTTCGATCCTCACGCGAGAAAATTAAATATTTGATATTTTTATTTATTTGCTCTGGTAACTAGGGAACACTAGGTTCCCAGGTTCACTCTGTCTACCTTGTTATTTGCGGGATATATAGTAAATCCACAACTTAATAAATAACTGCCCCATTTTAATTTACAATTGTTTTTATTTTTTTACAACCTGTCCATAAGCTTTGGTCATTACGAATTTTGGTCGAATATCATTGTATGAAATTTACATATTGTACCGCTATCCAAGAAAAAACCGACTGGTCAATAATGAATTGTAACCCTTTTTCGGTAATCAAGTCCGGTGTTTCTGTCTCTCTCATAACAAACAACTTTCTTTTAAGATATTAGGCTTTTAACAGCTTCTATCGTTGTTTCTTAGTATTGGATTTTAATTTTGACGTATCTAACTAATCTAACTTTACCTCGTAAGTGAAAGACAATTTTCGCTTTTACCTTTTATTTGTTATTATTGAAATACTTTTTGTATGTAAAAGTGCTTTAGTTACTTAACCCCTTTTAATATCTGTAATTTCATAACAGATTCTGTCAATTATCCTAGATACCCTTAATTTTTGGTATTTCGTTTTAATTAAACAGGAAAATTATCTATAAAAGATTTGTTGTGACGCATCGGCACAAGCGTGCGTCTGTCTGTAAATAAGTCAAGTAACTTTTTTTAAGTTACTAGTTCGATCCCCATTCGGGAAAACAAAATATTTAATATTTTCATTTCTACGTTCTTGTAAAAAGGCAAAGCGCGGCGTACAGAGAACGGACGTGTTTTTAAACTAGGTTCCCAAGTTCCCTCTGTTTACCCACCCTGCCATGTGCTGGATACAGGGTAAATTTTAAATAAAAAAAATGTTATGTATCAAAATTTAAAAAATGTTATTTCATACACTTAATTGGCAATTATAATTAGAACTACAAAGGAATTAACTCTACAAAACAAATAAAACGTAAAAATATCAAATAAATATTATTTCAATATATCGCTTTCATATATTACGCATAAGTCATCATCAGGAGATCAAAACTACGCAACCTTTGCGCGAAACAGCATTTACACGCAAATACCCGCTGGAAGGATGACGTAAAGATAGAACTGACAAACACGTGGCCCGTGGTCAGGCAGAAGGCCCGTTTAAACCATTTACGATTAATCCACTCACAAATATGGCAACCTGGCCTTTTATAACCTGTTTTTGGGGCTTCCTCAGTCCCTGGTGCTTGTATTTTTAATATAACACGTGCCTGTTTTGGCGATGATGTGCAGTGGTTAGCTTATTGCGTGATAGTTGTGAGTTCGATATTTAGTTAAGAAGTTAGTTTAGTTAAAACGAGTTATATATATATATATATATATATATATATATATATATATATATATATATATATATATATATATATATATATATATATATATATATATATATAACTTTGATAACCAATCGGAATTAGTTATTTCGGATTGTTTGTTTTGGTACAAAAAATATTGCGGCGTTGAGTTACGCCACTCAATTTGTAAAGGTTGCTTACAGCGTGAACCATTATGAATGAACATAAAAACACGTGTCTCGTTAGTTTAAATTTGATTCTCTATAAGGTAGTCGTATTAAGCATTAACGATTGTTAATTTCACAGATTGTAACTGATTTACATCATTCAAGTTATGTTTATTATGCCCCTACATAGCTCTGTGATATATGTGTATGAAAATATTTCCTAGGTGTGGACACCTGGCTGTAAATGTAAATCTTTGATTGACAAATACGTTGTTTATAGATTTTTTTTTTTTAACACTCAACTGAGAAACGGGGAGCAGGAAACTCTTATGTGGAAGTTGAAGGGCGATCGCTCGCTTTGCAATGTAAATCAAATGAACAAGTCACATAAATTTTCTTGGTGATTATGATTTTACAAGCAATTACAAAATTGTTTACGTTTATTTACATATTGTGATACATATTTAATTTTTTTAATGGTGTTAGTATTTTTCTTTATTCTTTTTTTTTTCGTGTTTTGGTATAATAGTTTAATTAAGTATCAAGAAAAAGGATGTTATTTACCTAAGATCACTCTACATGTACCTCAAATTGGAAAACAGAAAGGATAATACACGGCAAACGAGCGTACGGGTCACCTGATGGTAAGTGATCACCGTCGCCCACTACCCTGTGTAACTCCAAAGGACCTACAGGAGCGTTGCCGGCATTTAAGCTAGACGGGCACCGGGGCCCGGCATTACCCAATGCGAAACGCAGTGGCCGAAGCCACTACTTTACACCGGTTTTAAATGACGGGGATGGTGATAATCCGGTCGAGTCTGCCCATGCGTGTTGTCATTGCTGACAACGTGACTCTCCCACACGTACTTCACACGTACGACACCATCAGTACCAGGGGATCCTATTCTAAGTCGGAATCACACGGCAAAAGGTTCCAAAGTCCCCCTTCCTACCCTACCATGTGCAAGATAAAGCGTGAAGCTTACAGCGGGATACAGCGTGAACCTTAAAAAAAAACTAGATATCTTTTGAATCTCCTCTACTGTTTACTAATCTTTACTTCAGTGCAGAATTCTAATATATCTGAATCCATAGCTGACACTATCATATAATTTAAACTTTTCTTAATTTAACTTATTTATATTCAGTATTTTATTTACACTAAAATACGGTTTGCAAAATAAACGTAATGGTTATCCACTCACAGCGGCAGTGAAAGCAACAAGGGCCTAAATAACTTCTTTGTCTTGTCAAACTGTCGAAATGCGAAAATATATGTGCATATTTGTGAAAATTTCATCAAATTTCATATGGATTATAATATGGAATATTTTATAATTCTGAGTATATGAAAGAGGCGGGTAGTGGCACTGGGTCAGAAGCAAGACTGAAACCGTTACAGGTTCTGATTCGATTCCTACGAATATTTAATAATTTCATATCCGAGGATATTCATTTCCTCGTTTTTGTTCCTCGTTACCGAGGTATCCTGGCAACGAGGCAAAAGCGCGGTGTTAAGTTCCGGCACTCAACACGCAAAACCTCCTTAATTCGGCTAAAAGTAGGGAATAGAAGTATTCTAATGGGAACGGAGTGTTTTACCACTAGGATCCTAAATTTCCTGTGCCTACCCTATTTTGTGCGGTATCCAAATAAAAAAAAAACTTTTGATATCAAATATCTTAGTATTAAATCAATATTTTATAATGTCATATATATATATATATATATATATATATATATATATATATATATATATATATATATATATATATATATATATATATATATATATATATATATATATATATATATATATATTTAATTATGTTTTTCTAGTGCTTCTACTTATATATCTAGGATAACTAGAATATTAAACGTCATCTAGGTTAAGTATTAATTGGACGAAATACCTAAAACATTTTTACTTTAACACCGATAAATCCACTTCTGACGGCTTGATAACCAATTATATGCTTCATAGAAAATAATTTTCAAAAAAATAAACCTATGAAATACAGAAAACCTTATCAAAATTGGTGGTTTTATAGCTTTTTAAATATGATTTAATGCAATCAAATAAGTTACATCTTGATGAAATTACTAGTATACACCGATAATTATTCTGAACCAGATCGTAACTTGGTGTATGTTAAACGACCATAATTTAACGCCGCGGGCGCACTTTGCATTTCATTAGTCCCTGTATTTGTTTTAATGCATATTTGCTTCTCGAATTTATTTTACATTAGTGTTATCGTGTATAATTTTGTAGTTTCATTTGCTTGTAGTCAATTTATACTAGTTTAGACATAAGTATACGTTGATAATTTGTTTTTAGTTTTACACTGTATCGTTCATACAGTAGGATAGGAACCTGGGAACCTAGGGTGAAGATATTATTCCGATTAGGCTACTTTAGTTCCCTACTTAACACCGAATTCTGGATGCATTTCGTGTTGATTGCAGGAACTCCTGGCTAGCTTACCAAATACCAGAGCGGTACTGAAAATATTAACTATTTCGTCTCCCTTTGCATTAACTTTTACTCAAAGTAAGGTAACAAGGCAAAGCGCGGCGTTGACCTCCGCTACTAAACAATGCAATGCAATGCTTTAACTTAGGCGGATAGTAGGAAACGGAACGAAGTGTTTTAAAAATAGATTCGAAAGTTACCTCTACCTATATCCTGCCATGTGCGGGATACAGCGTGAAGCTGGATAGAGTGAGATGTTTACTATTTAAGATTGATTAAAAATCCTTTTCTGGATGTTTTTAATTACTACTGCTTTAAATCATTAGCCTAAATTAAAATAAGAAACAAAATATATGGAAGTACAAAGCTGCTGTTACGAATTCAATTACGTAGCACTTCAAGAAGTTAAAATTATGGAATTACATAACTTGCATATGGCGCCAAGAAGGCTTTACTGTAAACAATTGTATAACAACTTTATGAATATATAACAATCCTGAATGTTTACTTTTAGTGTCTAACTTTTGGGCCTATCATGGCATAGGGGCCAAGCTTTTAACTGCAAACGCTTTGTGGATTTGATCCTCAATTGATGAATTAAAATATTTAATATTTTTATTTCCTCTGGAATGGTGCAAAAATCTTGGCGTTTATTTCCGCTAAGCAATTCCTCTAGATTTTTTGAAAATAGAGAAACATAAATATCTTAATGGGAACAGTGTCTTAACATTACGTTCTCAGTTTTACTGTGCGGTACCCCACTATGCGTGGGATACAGCTACAAAACTCCTTTGGTTCCAAATTCCGGGCAGGCAAGATCTCCAGGCTGTCGGAAGTTTAAGATTTGGTACTCCGTTCTTTACTTTTCATCGATTTTATTTCGTCTAACAAAATAAATAAAATAACCCCCCAAGGCCTGTCGTGGCGCAGCGGCACAAGCGTGTGACTGTAACAGACAGGTTCTGGGTTCGATCCCCAGTCGAGGAAATGAAATATTTAATATTTTCAATTTAAATATTTAATGTTTCGTTTCTTCGCTCTGGTAATAAGGCAAAGCGCGGTGTTGAGTTCCGCCACTCAATACGCAATGCCTCAAATTTGGCGGAAAGTGGGGAACGAAAGTGGAACGGAGTGTCTTAACACTAGGTTCCCGGGTTCCCTCTGCCTACCCTGCCTCGTGCGGGATACAGCGTGAAGCTAAGAAGAAGAACCCCCCAACTGGCTATTGAATCCACAGCTGTCATGTTTATAGTTAAACGTTGTTACACTACACCGCTACCGATATATATTGCTCTTAAAATCTCTTTTTAACTTTTATTCGTCGAAATGTGTCAACCACATTTTCCATTGGACAGCAGTGATTTGAGTCAACGAACGTCACGATACAAATCGTCAGTCAAAACGAAATTTTGTAGTTCTGCCATGAGTTTTTCACCAAAATCGTTGTGGCCGGCGCTACGTCCGTGGCTTCTCCAAATTGGATTGCACTTAAATACTGTTTACTGTACATTAATTTTTGGCAATAAAAGACAAACACAGTTGAAATGTTCGGCACGCACGCCGCGATGCTCCGTGGGAAGAGCGGCGGCTTTGTACTCCATTGTACTTGCAATTAGTGATTTTTTTTACCCCACCTTACCGACTCGCGCTTGTCGAGAAATGTCACAACGCTTAATGCCCTGCCGAATTGTTTTTGCCCACTTGAATCATAAAGTCAGTTATTTTTATATTTATTATTATATGTGCGGGCAATAAACAAATTACACGTTGAAAATTTATATTCGAGATTTCTTTTATATCGTCGCTTGTCAGCCTATCTTTAATATTGATCTTCGTTTTGAAATAATGAATCTTGAGTGATTTTGGCAGAAGTAGATCTAGATAAGGAGAAATTGATTTAATTTATATGAACGTATGGTTGGGGTACAGTTTAATTACGTATCATTAACTAAAATTTTAACACTTGCAAAATATTATTGATATTAAATTTGTTGCTTGAAATAATCAATGTCGTTCGAAATCCGGTTCAAGAATGACAATGTAGAGGTAAATTAGGACCTATATTCGGTATTTTTTTATTTATATACATATTTGAGGTCTATATTTAGGCAGGGGCAAGTTACTGTAAACAGGTAGGTTATCAATCCCCACTGGAAGAAGTGAAATATTTATTTTTTAAATAAAATATTTCATATTTCATTTCTTCTCTCTGGTAACAAGGCAAAGCGCAGCGTTGAGTTCCGCCACTCAAAAAGCAATGCTTCAAATTCGGTGGAAAGTGACGAACGGAATGGAGTGTATTAACACTAGGTTCCTAAGTTGCCTCTGCCTACCCTGCCATATGTGGGATACAACTTGAAGCTGAAGAGAAAACACATACATATGTATGTATCTACATTTATTTTATTTATCATTTTTAGACACAGTAACAGTTGAAAGTGGTAGTTGTAGATTCGAGCTCCACTCAGAATAACGCATTGTTTTTATTCTACCACTTTGATGAGATAAGGTGAGGCGTTAAGTACCGCAATGTATCGAATTCTGAAAGAAATCGGAGAACGTAATACTTTGACATTAGATCTTGTTAACTTACCATGCTACAATCGTAAAGCTCTTTTCAATAGTAAATTTTCATTGACTGAAAAATATTTCGCTATTTCCTTATAAAATGTATTTTTTTAAAGATCCCATCCATTGGATTCGTTTTTAACAAAAAACTAACAAACATTATAAGAGTACGATACATAATTATTATTTTCTATTAGCAAAGTTAATGTCCATAGAATATTTATTATATATTGCCTTGTGTAATTGTTTTAGTTTTTGCAGTTGTTTCATTCGTTCAATAGTTTCTTTTTTATTTTTCAATTATTATTTATTACTTCATTGTTCATTTTTATTATAATCCTTTAATGTAACTTAAATCTGTTAAGATTTATTTGTTTTTATTATGATTTAACCATACCATATTAAGGCACGTTACTGGCTGTGGGTTCGATCCCCACTAGTAGTAATAAAATATTTCATATTTTTATTTCTTTGCTACAGTGACAAAGCAAAGCACAGCATTAAGTTCAGCCACTTAACCTGCTTGTCCTCAAATTCGGCGGAAAGAGGGGAATGGAACAGAGTGTCTTAACATTAGGTTCTCTGCGTGCAGGATACAGGGAGTAAAGCTGAATAAACAATAGAAAAAACTAATATTTTAAACAGATTTCTATTTTTTTTCTACAAAAATGTTGAAAATGATAAACATGATTTATTTGGAAAGTACTTATCAATTAACATATTTTCAATTCACAATAATCAAAACATTAGAAAAAGCATTAAAAAAAATTATAGACATGTAACTTGTATGATGAATATCTCGTTTATAGAGCTATTAGCTATCACAATATCGGATTTTGTATCTTCTAAGCAAAAAGACCAGTTCTTGTTGCATCGTTTTCTTATCTAGAATTCAATATGTTTTTATTTATTTTTTATTTTAAATGTACTATATCTGTAAAGATATCGATATTTAATTTTTCCAAGTGGAGGTTAAGTTCTTACTACGCTTTACAAATGTACATTTTAGCCGTATAAATAATTAAAAAAACAATGCAATATTATATCATTAATTATAATAGTTAAATATTTTTGATACAATTATTACAAATTTACATCTTATTTTTTAAAAATTACAGGTATATTTACTAGACAGACCATTTTAATATTAAATTTTCCTCGAATAAATTTGTTAATCGTGAGATCTGTTAAGGAATTAAAAATCACACCAATATACCTTAACGTCAATAAAGTAATATATCATAATAATATATAATATTAATGTTATTCAAATAATTTTTGCGGTGACTTCAATGCGTCTCGTGTCGTAATCAATAATACTTGTACAGGCTTTGACAGAACAGCGTTAAATATAGATTATGACAGACATATCTTAAGGACACTCAAATTGATGAATAAATTTGTAAAAGTAGTTCAGTATCGATAATAATAAGAAGTAATAGGCTTTGATAATTGTTTTGTGTACTTTTTATGTTTATTATGGATTTAAACATAATAATTCTTTTTTTTTTTCAAAATAAATTAAGATATTTTTTTCTATTATTAGCAATTAGTGTCATAAAGACGTTTATCATAATTATACATTGTATATTGATAAAAAATGTTATTGTCTGTGAGAATTTTGTATATTTATCCATTATCATATAAAAAAATTATTAATTTAACCAGTGGTTTGCAAAGTTGGATATTATTCTGCGCACGCGCAGATTCAGGTTTTTGATTTCTTGCACCTGATACTACAATCACTTTTGACTTAACTGGAGCATTTTGCTTTTGCCAAAAATTGTACACCCTCTCACCCAGTTATAATAGTGATTGCGCGCTTTTTGTGTTATTTTCTTTATCTTCATGCAATTGCACGCTCTTAATTATAGCTATATCAGATATATATTAGAAAAGGGTTCAACTGTTTGCTTGCGAAATTTTACGCTGCATTTGTGTATGATTGAAATCGATATGTGATCGATATCGATTATTTATCGTATCTTATCGATCGCATATCGATATAAATAAGAAATTTAGAAGTTCTTAAGTGATACTAGAATTATCATTAATTTGTTTTCTGTCTATACATTATTGTTGAACATTTAAAAGTATTTTTTCAGTACAGTAGGCGCAACTTGAGTGGTATGTTGTACAATTCAATTGAAAAGGCGGATCTGTCAATCAGAGAGCAAGTGTATAATTAATTTTTTCTCGCCGGATTAAGTTACGCCACAAGGAATTAGCCTAACGAAACGGTAGGAAGTATTTTGATTGGGTGAAAGTTTTAACACCCTGTGTTCATATACATAACATATGGAGCAATGTACAGTTGTTGATTTTTAATTATATGAGAGTTAATTGTGAATTTTTGTGATATATAGTGATGCCTGTAGTGGCGCAGGCGCATACTTGTGTTACTTGAAATATTTGATATTTTCATTTCATTGCTCTGGTAGGTAATGAGGCAAAGCGCGGCGTTGAGTTCCGCCACTAAACTAAACACACAATGTCTTAAATTCAACGAAAAGTGGGGAACCCTGATATGTGCGGGATACAGCGTGAAGCTGACAAACAGTTGATATTTCATATATATAGCACCTGAGTAGTGTTGCTATTGTTAGTATTTACATAACCGATTTGTTGGATTATATTTAATAATTTGTTCATAAATTGTTTTCAAGCTAAAACTAATAACGACTTGAATTTTATTCATTTAAACATGGATATTCTAATTTAGGGAATGGTCAAAGTGGAATTAAAATCGATCGAAATATTATAAGTTGAGATATCGACATCTCGAAATTTGTTCAATAACATTTTATTTATTATCAATATCTACAAAACACTGTTCAAAGAGAAAAATGATACGAGGGTACGTTCCACTTATGTCATTTCTCGGAACTTTCCAGCCGGTTTCCTTATAATAAGTTTTCCTTTACTCACGAACACGAGATGAATTTTAATTATAAAATCACAACAAAAACGATGTGCGTAGTACTCTGGTATCTGTAGTATGGATACAAATGATAATATGAGGTGTACTAGACGTTATACATTATATCATATATAGATTCTAACTAAAGAAAAATACATAAATAAAAACTTGTTTATACAAACGAAACATTGACTGATATGCCGCCATTTTTACGCATATATTTTTTTATATTGCCGTTTTACGATAACCTAACCCTTTATTCTGTCTTAAGAACGTATCTTTACATAAAATAATCTATCTGATTTGTACATTAAAACTACGTAACTAGTATTAGGGCGGACATTAATAGATATTTTCTTTTCTATTTTTACTTACATTTTTCATTGTTGAGCATAAAGATGCAAAAATTTGCTTATTGAGCTTCATGCCTTCTGCGCGTGGCAGGGCATGCCGAGGAAACTTGAGAACCTAGTGTTAAGAATTTGACATTGTATATCCATCAATAGATAAAAAAATGCAAAAGCATGAAAAGAAAAAGAAGGAAGGAGCAAAGCACTAGTTTTTTTCCAATAGTGATCGTTCTTCCCAATTGTATTGTACTTTCAAAAGGCAGAAGTAATTTCGCTATAGTGCAGTCTCATCATCTTCGTAAATATGATACTTTACAAACATAATTTGTATGAATGAAACCCATATAAATATAAATATCTTTTACAATAACCAATAAATGTTTTTTTCTTTGATTTTTATGTTAATATTAAGTGTAGAGCATAAAATTTACAAATGCAATTAAATTACTCAGCCATCGTTCTGACTTCTGTTTTATTTATTGCTATTAAAATTATGGCCAAGTAAAAATCACACTGTGAACATTTATTGTAGGCAGTTACTCCAGTTTTGGTGCACTAAAAGGTTTATTAGTGTTTGTTTCGTTTTATTAGGGGAAGATCTTTGTGCCGTATTTTTTAGGGTTCAGCTTACCATGTTATTTCTAAGATTTTCTTTCACACTGGCTTGTCTTTGACTAGTAATTATATTAGATTAAAAATCTAATATATATATATATATATATATATATATATATATATATATATATATATATATATATATATATATATATATATATATATATATATATATATATATATATATATATATATATATATATATATATATATATATTTATGCAATTTTAATTTGTCATATTCATTGGCTTTATACACTCATACTAACTTATAGTCATAAATATAATGGGCGTAAGGAGGAGAGCCGAGTTGGCCATGCCAACCACAAAATAGTCTGGTTGGGCAACAGACTATTTCGTGGTCAATCCCATATATATTTTTTAAAATTACACGAAAACTACCTGTAAACCGACGTTTATATTTTATTTACAATAATATATTCTTACTTTTAACCTTAAAAAATAATAAATTTCATACTATTTTAGTGTTCCGTTACACGCTGCAAATATTAGTTATCCAGATATTAGACCGCCTCTCACTGGCACCTGATACCACACCTGCAGGTTTGTTTAGTTTTTGCTGATTCCCTTAGGAATTCAAGGGATCCACTCTTAGTGTTTCTCTATAACTTCCTGTTCCATATTTCTAGTAATTATATCCATGCGTTCTCTATCAGTAACGAAAAAAAAACATGCATACAAGTACATTTAGTATTTTCTGTCCTAAGTGTGGAATAACACTTTAAAACCTAGTAAAAACATGCATACAAATTACAAAACTGCATTATAATATAATATAATTTAAGAAATAAACTTGACAGCTTAAAAATTTTCATTAAACAGTCGACTCGTCGAGCAATTTGTGACGTGACTGTTTATGTCATCTCACGTTGAAGAGAAAAAATGTATGCGCTTTCGCAATAATGTAATGAAGATTTTCAAGGGAATTTCACTTTAGTATATCTGTCAATCATATACGATGATAATTTTGTGTCCCCCTTTTTTCTTATAATATGTATAAAATTAAGTGCTTTATTCATTTCCTGCCGCTGCTATCGATAATGACTTAATATTGTAATTGCGTTATCACGTCGTAAGTTAAATAAGATGTTATCGTATAGAATATATTGATGGGAAATGAATTATTGTGTGTGAAAAAGTACGTGACTAACCAGTTATGACAAAATACTTAGTTGGAGCTCAGGGAGAAGACAGAAAAAAATATTTTACTGTCGTGTATTTTGTATATATTTTTCTGAATTTATATCTTATACTGCGTATGGGCAGGACTTGCTGTCCTAGTTCTATTTATTATTAGACATACTAATTATTTATCATCTGTTTTATAAATTAAAGCTGTGAGCAAAAAAAAATATTGTGATACATCACTGTTAAACAGCTACCATTTTGAAAATATGATTAAGATATATTATTTTGTCCTCTAGTTTGAATCAGTATAGAATTAATACATGTCTACGGTTAAATCCTATTTTTTTTCCTGATTTATTACCTTCTAGAAATCATTTTACAAAACTTGTCGGCCGCTTTAATGCAGTCTCCTAATTTTAACCCATAAAAAATATAACTGTCAGCGACGAAGGCGTTATGATCCGCAGATTGAACCAAAGAAATCTCATAACAGCCAAGAGCTACAGTAATTGGATGCCATTTCAAGCATTCAATCAAGAGAAATGCCATATAGCGGTAAAATATACTTTGCAATTTTTTAATGTCGATACGAGAAGAAATGTATCTCGTTAATCATATTACAAGCTAAGCTCATTAAACGTACATTTGTAATTGTCATTTTCGGTATCGAAAACAATGGGACACGCAGCGACGTATTTCGTACCAACAAGGTTTATATCTTCAAAGTTTTTAATGTCAGCGCTAATTACTATCTCATCATCAATCATATCGATGTTAAAGAGTGTAGAATAAATGGAACTTTATTGGTGTAACTTTAAGTTGAAGATAGTTCGTCGGGACATTCAATTATGCTCCAATAATGAACGACACGGCTCGGTCTACCTATTTTTTTTTCTTGAAGCCTGTTTTACACTGCACGTCAGATATACTTCAATTATGGCCATTATCTATAGGTGTAATGAGAGATAAGTCGGTGTTCTCGTATCATGGTGCAGTTGAAACCATTGATCTTTTGATGAACACGCAACGCTGTTAACTCGTTGGATGTATAATTTCTACGTAGATTAGATAATAGTATTCGTTTGCGTATGTAATTTATTTAAATTATTACTGTAGTTATTTGTTGATAAAGTTATCTCTATATATGTATAATTATTTTTTCATACTGCTTATTCTATTTTATATTAGTTCTCATTTGTATCGCTAAATGAAGGTCCTTTTAAATAATTAAAGTATAAGGATTTGAAAGGTTTTTAATAGACACGTTTTTAAATCTCGCTTTGTTAATGCTTTCTAAAAATATATATTTTTTTAACTGTGGTTTTTTTTGTGTAAAATGATTTTTCAGCTTCATGCTGAATCCTGCACATGGCAGAGTAGACAGAGGAAATTTGGGAAACTAGAGTTGAAACACTCCGTTCCGTTTCCCTCTTTCCACCGAATATGAGGAATTGCGTGTCGAGTGGCGGAACTCAACGCCTTGCTTTGTCTTGTCGCCTGACCGAAATAATGAAAATATACAATATTCCAACTCCTCGAGTGGGGAGCAAATGTAAAACCGCGTTTACAGTCACATGCCTGTGGTGCGACCCTGTGACACGGAAGGCCCCAGTGTAGAATGATCTTTACAATATTAAAATAAGGATTTCGATAAACTACATGTAAAAGGAGATTAATAATGATTCTGTACTTTTCTAAATAGATCTTATATAGATACAATCATTTCCAAATGCCAGTTGTTCAAACAATCGCAGCTATATGTGATTGATTATTTTTTTATCATCTGACATTTGCATGTCTGTCTGTCTTTAATACTGTGGGTATTGAGATCGTGATAGGTTTCATAAGCATTTGAAATGTATTGTACGTTGATGATGATACTGATAACATTGGCAGATTTTGCTGGTTGTATGTTGGTAATTTCTTCAATTCCCATGAAGGTTTTTATTGTTGAGTGTGATTGATGAATGAGAAGCAGGAAATTATCAATCATACTCAATAAAGAAAACATGTAAAAAAATTAAATTTACTATGTTATTTTAGATAATACGATATGAAATGTGTGAATTAATAAACAATAGTAGTATATAGATCATAAAAGTCATCAGTTAAATTCATTGAATCAATTAAAACATTGCAATGGTATTTATTAGAATTCACATAAAATATAACATACATATAGAATACAAAATATAAAGGATGTGAAAGTGAAAGAAAAAGTATTAATAATTTGGTATATATAAAAACTGTTACTGTAATGACTGTGTAAAATGCCCAGACAAAAAGTGTAGAAAGATGTGTATAAGCCTTAGGAGAATGTAAGCCTTAGTATTCAGTGCGCATTAACGTTTTTAAGAGACCCGGGTTTAAATACAGCTACATTTAATTATTTAATTTTTTTTCAAATTAGAATAACAGAGGATTTTTCGAAATTTCTAACGTAAAGAAAGAAGTTTTCCACTTTACTCTATACTAAAAAACATATGTAATAAATATGTTATAAAAATAAATAGTAGGTATATACAATATACATATTTTATCTTCGGCTTCATGCTGTAACCCGCACATAGCAGGGTAGGCAGAGTGAACTCGGGAACTTAGTGATGAGACACTCCGTTCCGTTCCGCTACCCACCGAATTTGCGGCATTGCGTGCTGAGTGGCAGAACTATACGCCGTGCTTTACCTTTTTACCAGAGCGAAGAAATGACAACATTAAATATTTCATTTTCTCGAGTGGGAATCCAACCCACAACCTGTCGTTTACAGTCACACGCTTGCGTCACTTCGCCACGACAGGTCTCAAATAAATATAAAAAATATGCAATAAAAGTGTTAATCACATAAATAACGTACAACAAATGTTTCTTGCAAATCTAAATTACATAAATTATCAACATGTAAATCTTAAACGTCTACAATCGTTAGTTGGTTGATAATTGGCTCAATTTTTATGCACGGTCTATATAAGATATATACATTTTACACGGAGTATCTAAACAGGAAATGAGCTGATGTGATTGCTATCTGTTTTACCTGTTGCATTAAACAGTAATTTTATTAATAACAAATGATTGTGATTCTGAATATTTATTAATTCTTTGCTTCTGTAATTATAGATGGTTGACCTAGTGACCATTCACTCCGTTTTATTTAAACACAATATAAGATAGGTTTGTCGTGCGACTGTAGACTCTACAGGTTGTGGTTGACTCTACATTCGAGGAAATGTAATATTTTCCATTTCTTCACTCTGGTAAAAAGGCAAAGCTTTCCTCTTTACCACTCTTAACGCAATATCCACTCAGTGGGCAACAGAAGTGTCTTAACACTAAGTTCCCAAAATGTCTGTGATACTTTGATGTGGAGGATACAACTTGAAGCCGTAAAGAAAGCTTTGCTTTATTAATTAAATTAAAGCTTTAATAAAATGCGAATTGCCCCCGTTCGTGTTTATAATTTACTCTTAATTACTCAATATATTGAAAATATCCTTTTCAATTTTAAATCCGTGTAAAACATTTATGAAATAGTAATTTCTCCTTATAAAGTAAAAAAAAAAAATAAAAATACAAAACAACTTTAAACGCGATCATGTTTAAAAGCTTATTACATTTTAACAACACTTCGCAGATAAGTTATTTATGGTAATGGTAGGATCGGAAACAGCAATATCACATTTTAACTGTAGACACTTTACACGATAAATCATTAATAAATAAAGACCCCAACATTTACGTTCATTTATACATATATTTACTGTACACTTAATTTGACACCTTAATTTTTTAATAGCCGTGTAAAAAATTAAAACTTATCCAAATTTTAAAATAAATAAGAAAGTCGTATTGCGTCAAAAGTACAATAAAAAATAAATCCATATTCGTTGTACGCCAAGGTTTACTTTTTGCTTAACACTAATTTAGGCGCCCCTGATATATCTGACTCCGTTCTGTCAATCCTCAAGAGTTTAAAACCGCGATTTTCTTTATTTTGTGTGTTTTAAAGTCGAAATCGGCCTGATTATATGTAAATTGTTTCAAGCCGAGTAGATGACGTGTGACGTAGGCGTGATAATTCCCGAAGTAAATATGAAGAGAGCTCTCACAGCTCCCGAAATGTATGTAAGTTTACTTTGCACGAGCGTGGGAGAGGTGAAAGGTTGGAAATGTTGTTTTCAATAATCCAAATTCATTTTGTAATTGAATAGCTATTGACACACACACACACACACACACACACACACACACATATATATATATATATATATATATATATATATATATATATATATATATATATATATATATATATATATATATATTTAAAAGCATATAGCGATTATGACCATTTATGATTATAAATTAATCTTTATTTTATTATCTCATCTTGGTGAAAAATGCTTACCAAAGTTTGTTTTAGATCACGCTATTGCGATAGTGATCCTGAATCTAAATTAACGTCAATGTGCCATTTTAAATGTTAACCAGTATAATAGCTAGCTATGCAAATATATTTCAAATGGAACCAGTTATGTACAAATGCTCTCAAGAACAATGATTATATATTTTTTCTTTTAAAAAAAAATAGAAATATATTATATACAGTCATTATAAACATAATTTTTTATTACTCATAGTAATAATAACTAATGAGATCATATTTTTTTCTAGGCTTACGAGTTATCAACTTTGACGGGAACACAAGTCATGCTGCTAGTCGCATCTGAAACTGGACACGTGTACACATTTGCCACGAGAAAGCTTCAACCAATGATCACATCGGATTCAGGCAAAAGACTGATCCAGACGTGTCTCAACTCACCGGATCCGCCAACCACGAGCGAGCAGAGGATGGCCGCCACCGGCTTCGAGGAGACCGAGCTCACGTATAACGTAGTAGACGACGATATGAAGGTGAGGCAACTGGCGTACGCTGGTTCAGCACAGTACCCGATAGAGCATCACCCCGGGCTCGCCCCGTCGCCCTTGCAACAGTACCACCAGCACCCTCCGTGCCCGTCCCCACTCCCGCTCAGCTCGCTAGGACAGCCGTACTCTCATGCACATCTATCTCACCCCCATATGTCTCATCACCCGCAGCGGTAGTTCACAACTACCACTTACATATAATTGGCATCGATATTTAATCGATTTATGGAAATAGTCACGTTCTAGATAGGTTTGTAAAAATAATGCGGTTCAGTACAGTAAGTTTTACATTTGTATATAGAGTAGCATCGTTTTTGAGGATTCGACTTAGATATTGCACAGAAAACTTTAGAATGTTGCACATAAATTATTGCTAAATCATAATTGACATGTAAATAAGATTGAAGAACAAAATAATGCAACATTACACATTTATATCTTATTGTGTTCACTGCTCATTAAATGTATGCCATTGAACGCGAACTTCTTTAAGACTAATTTATTATGTGTTCCTTTTTATAATGCCGTTTCACTAAAAATCAATTTGTCTGCGATCTTTAATAAATCATTCGCCCAAATCTATGAATGGAAGCCATGTCTATCATCAGTGGTGTCGAAAGCGATCGGTAGCGAGTAATCACATTTAAAATCGACTCATAATTAACGAAAAACCGGTTGTAGATTTCCGAATGATGCTTCGGAATTGGGAGCCGCTTAGTGTGTAACTATTGATTCGTTATTATGAATGAATTGGTCTTTCATTCTACTTTGACCATAGTAATCGAGACGTTATAAGTGTGCTTCCTAATAATCCAGTATCTCAGTCGCGTCGTTCAATCAGTCTAATAAAGTTAAAAGTTGCTTTATAATATATATATATATATGTTTTAGAAGAATATCTTGTTATTTTCTAATGAAACTTAGTATATTGAAATTTGATAAAGTTTTTAATAAAATAATATTTATACTAATAAATATTAAAGTATATCCTTTTATCGATAAAATGTAAATAAACATCATCAACTAGCAGGTGTTTAAACTAGTAAGTTTCAAAGAAGCTTCATAGCTCCGGGCTATATGTGAGCTGGATTATAATATAAAAGAGACAAGTAATTCTGGTTAAGATAAATTATCTTATCATTTGTCTAAGTATATTCAAATTATCTCTTCGTCGGGTGATAGTATATTGTATAGTTACATTCAATATAAAATATATTTATATTTAGTAAAATCAGTATAAATTATTATATATTTATTGAAAACTATATGTAAATGTTGATCAATGAAAGGCCTTGATGTAAAAATTATCTTTTAAGTTATATCTTGATTTTATTACTTACCGGAAGCTTTTCTATCTCAAACAAACCTACCAATACAGCCTTGATATTACTAACCTCTTCGTAAAATATTACTTGTCAGCTTTGAAATGTTGAAATCGATTACGTCGCCACTCTCGATTCGCCCGATGATAAAAATCTCTCATCGGTTAGTCCACTTGACGTACGGGAATAACATGTCCGGGGCAACATGACTGCTCATTGTTCGCTTGTTCAAAGTTTGACCCGAATGATATTATTCACGATGTAATTACTCTTCTCAAAGATTGGGCTTACAAATTACTGTTTTAATAGAAATTAGTTGGAAGTTTTAAATAATTTCTCGCATGGTACCCTTGTTTCTTTGACATGTTAATGTAAAATGAGAGTCTCAGTATCTGTATTTGTATGTTTGCTTGATACAATATTTTCTTCTGTCATAAACATAACGTTTACAACATGCTCGCATAAATTTGATAGTTTTAGTATTCTAAAGCTATGTCGCGGTGTGGCGAGAATATAAAAGGTAGAATCTGCGCCTGTAGCTCGGCCTCATAGGATGCTCTTGCATGAATTAGCGGTATAAATGCGGAATTCGGTCACTGCCCTCGCTACAGATCGCCTAATCTCAAATTCTTTGCTGTTTCGTAACATCTTCACGTTTCACTTTCAGTGTAGTGCTTGCTTACTATAGATGATATCGTTGTACGTCAACACATATATATATAATTAAAAAAAAACGTTCCGTTCGTTGCCGCTTGGCCATTTTTCCTCTTTTTATAACATTTTGAGCTCGCGTCGGTGAGTCATAAGGTATTCTGGCGACACGCGTCTATTCTAGACAGCTCGTTATGCGTCTCGCGCCTCCCTATATTAACTTATCAATACCATTGTTTTCATAAACGCCCGGGCAATTTTTGTTGACTCATCTCATTGTATGGCATAATTGTTGGTGTATAAGCCGATTGCTCAAGTCTGGCGGGATTTAACAATAAAGCTAATTTGACTAATAGGTGCGTTGTAATCGTCGCCGCGTGTGGCTTAAGGATTAGCTACAATATCATCGGTCTCTATACTGTTCCTTTAATGAGCGCCTCTCCATAGCTATTGTTCTAGTTTTTGTTTCTTTATCGCGCTTGTATCTTGATTTTGAATTTCATTTGTATTATTGTTTTAACGTTTGCTTTTGTATATGTTCTTTTCATTTGTTATATGTCGATTTCTTTAACTGATTGTGTTTAAAGCTGTAATCTTTTAATATACATTATCCAATTAAATATGTTACAAATAAATTGAATCAATTAATTTGTTTACGTAGAATCTTATAAAAACATCTTTAACATCGATGAGCTATTTCTACTTATTAACGAAGCGACATAGATCGTTCTTTAAAATTCTTTGATCCTTGCAAGAATATTCACTTTAAATACCGGTGTATCCTGTAATTACTGAGACAACCGGCCTCCTTAACGAAACACACTCTCGACAACTACGATATAAGGATAAAAATCATTTGATCGATCTCCCACTGTAGTTATTTGCTGGACAAATTAAGAGATTTTGAACAGTTTGAATTTTTCTTATGCGCGACTTGCTCTGTCATCTTGGTAATGGTACCGGGAATTAATCGTTGTGGAAGGACGTAAAAAGACTATTTGTGACTTAAATAAACATGACATACTTTAGAAGATTTACGTGAGTTTGAAATTTACCTTAATTTATCAATTAAATTGATATTAATTAACATTATAATGGGGTTTTAACGTTATTAAAAGTTATTAATTTATCTTTCAAGCTTTTACAATTTGCAAAGTAGGTTAATCTTAACCAAATATTGGTCCGTCGTTTGAACCTAAAACAAATGAAGCTCTCAATATAGATTAGTACATCGCATAACAAGCATATATATATATAGGTCACTGGAAGTACGTTTGATGAGCGATTCCGCATCGACGTTATTTCGGATCGCGTTTGGTATTATTTTAAGAGCTTTCGTCCACTCGTTGCACTATTACGGTAGACCTGCGCCCGCGTTTCTGTTGCATAATTCAGACACGAGCTCCGCTGTTTGCATTCCGATACTTGATATGTGCTTTCACATGTATTTATGTACCAGATTTTGTGTCTTCGTAATGTTCGTCGAATAAATAAATTGTGTAGGCACAAATACAATGGTCGAGCCGGCGTCCCTCGTTACGTCGGCGAATGTAAAGTTAGCTTCTTGGGTCAGCTTGTCAGGTTGAGATATTTCGCGGCAGTTGATGCGATCGCTTATATCATTGTTTAGGGACTTCGTTACAGACGTTACATCAGTGGTTCATGTCTCTCGTTACAAATTGTCATGAGCTCGTTTAGCAAATCGGGTATTGTTTTGTTTTATATTTATTGAGAATGTCTAATTTGATAATATTTTATTGTTTTAAGAAATATGATGCATATAAATACTTTCTAAATGAAAATATGCGTCAGCGTAAATCTCTGTTGAGTAATCCAAATCATTATCTTGCGTGTATCTAACACAATTCTGTTCACATCTCCTTTACCGCAATTGTAATGATTTGCGGCGGAGGTCCTCCTTTGTATGCACTAGGCTTGACGTTTTGTATGCGAGGTGCACCTCTACTATCCCGTGCCCATCGGATCCAGAAACTTCCGCGACTGACCGGCCTGATTGCTCTAATTGAAATTTATACGCTGCTCCTCGAACGCGCCTCGATTCCCAAACGCCTTATAATTCGATAAAATTAATGAATTAGTGTATAAATTGTCAAAGCGACCATTGTGTTTTCGTTTGCATTTATGCGATCTCGTTTACTGGATCGACATTGGACGTGCTCATCCATTATAGATAGCCGGTGATCGTCCGGAGGTTGAAGTCTGTGTCTTCGATAATTGGACCCGCGATTATGTAGCCGATCCAGCCTATTTACAAACATCTGTAAAAGATCCAATGATTGACATTTCTAATCATTGCTTTACTCTTGCTTAATATAAATCCAATTACGTTAAACGTTTTTCATAGATTAATACTGATGTGTCAGTTGTTTGTAAATGGTTTCAGTCGGATTGATTCGGCGAAACGGTACCGGCCCACTTCCTAAAACAAAACTGGGAGACGCAGATGGTTAAAATTAGGCCCGCCGGGAATAGCGTAAACTGTGCGTGCCTCGTCACCGCGCCGTCTTCATAGATATTGTATTACAGCGCAACTAATCAAAATTTCATTTAAATTATTGGTAAATTTATCAATTTCTTCTCTTTGCTCATCTAATAAGTGATTTCTATGAAAATGAAAAGATTATGCTCGATGAGAATATTTAGTTTTATTTAACTGAAACACCATGACGGTAAATTTTAGAGCCGTTGTTTCGTATACGCAAACAATGTTTTCCTGTCATCGGGTGAATATACAAGTTATCTCTGGGTCATCCTTTTGTTATCTCCACGGCGAGCTTGCCGAGCTTTATACCAGCAAAAGCCTCCATATTTCATAAACCATTGCTTGTTTCTCTGAAAGCATCTTCATTTTTCTTAGCTAGCCAGTATTGGATGGCGTCAGTTTCAAGATATCGTTATATTCAAGTTTGTCGGTACAGCTCGACCGTTATCTCGTGGGAAATGATTGTGCCGGCGCGCTTTGTTAGGATGATTGTCCACTAGCGGTGTAGATGCGCCGATAGGTAGAACCTGCGTGACAGCTATGGGAACAAAACACTACGTCTTATACTATATAGCTCTAGTTAAGATATTTCAGCACTCGTTTATCTTGGGATAATTAATTTCTTAAGAGTTCGGTTTTCAGATATTTTAACTAAGTTATGAGAAACTGGAAAACGAAACATGGAAGTGGCATAGATAGTTTATTTAGAATATATATATTTTGTTTTATTCTATACAATAGAACAAGCTACGTAGATTCTAGACATCTAATATATTCTACGGGCGTACACCGCTAACTCGAAGCTATTCTGTTCTGAAAACAAATCATAACCATCCATCCATCATACTTTTCTATTGATCGTTACTAGAGCTTACAAACAAAACGCTTTCAAATGGTAATCCTCGGAACGTGCCGTGAATTGGTTCCGCCACACTTCGTGGGAAATATCCTAGCGGCATTTAAAATTTCAATTTCTTTGAGCATTTACTCAAATATTATTTAATATTATAGATTCATTCAATTTAATGATATGATTAAATTTCAATGATTGCTTAGACATTAGTTATCTATAGTTTTAAAGTAAACACTTAAAATAAAAATCGATTTTTTTTGTCATCATTTATTTATAGCTATAGTTCATTAAGTATGTAATAAAGATGCCAACAAATGATAACTGAATAAAATGGGTCATTGAATAACTTGTTTGTATTTTGAACAATTGACCTTATATGGCCACCTACAGGCGGTGATATAATCGCTTTTGCTTTGCGTCACGCGTGGGCAGCGTCCTTCCGAAACGCTGGCGCCGATCAGCTAATACCTTTTCTATCTATAAACAACTATAATTTGCCTTACACATTTGGCCTATTTATCTTAAAATTATTGAATGATTGACAACTTAATTGTATGTAAGGAAATTAATTGTAAAAAGTACGGCTTGGAAGTTTTCGTATTTATCATGCCACATCTAAAATAACTTAAAGGAAAGGAAACAGTTACTTTCACTATTTTATCTCACTACTTTGCATATTTCAGCCTAAAAACTAGACTGTACGCAATATAGAGCAATTTTATTTTCTAAAATATGATGTTACTCAACGGGAACATTACGTGCTTAAATAGTAAGTCAGCATAAATCTTAAGGTAGTTTGGTACAAATGCGCACGCGCACCTAGCACTCCAGTGACTTATATATGGTCAGCTCGAGTTATAAAACGATATTTTTCTTCATTATACGTACTCTTAATATAATGTGATTTAAAATGACTGAAAATTTTAAAATACAACTTACGTAAACTTAATCGGGTCCAGCTAAGATTGCATCGTAAATACCTTCCTGTAATAAAATGTTTGAAATTTCTGCGTATGCGCACATTCGCCCACCGCTTTATTGTACATAGAATAGTATTCCAAAAGAAATTGGATGCGTAAAAATGCAGGTAAAATAAAAAAAAAAACTTTTTCTCAATATTTTATGCAAACCGTTGATTTGCGTTCATGCATATATATCCATTTTTTTATTTTTATTTATGTACAATTCTCGTTGTCACGGGACATTAATCTTAAATTTTGCAATACTACTGTATCATCATATTTTCTCAATGAGTTCTCGTGTAGAAATCCACTAGAGCATACCAATCTTCAGTTGCGTCATTCTGAATCGAAAGTGGTCATAAACTTAAAAGCCTTGGCAGTGTTGTATCTCGTTTTGTTGATCTGTGACATTGTGGAGATTGTCTTGTCTATTCCGTTTCAGCAAGTGGCCGTTTTATATTGTTAGATAAAGACGAAAGATTCAATCTCGGGCTCTCACTTCCGTCCGCCTACGGCAGCGCAAACGCCGCCCACGCACTTACTTAAAAATTGCAAATATTGTTCTACTAGATAAAGTTGTTTAAAAAACTAAAAAAATGAGCGGAGAATAAAGGTTTTATCATTTGATCGTAATTTTACATGTAAAACGAAAATAGGAGTATAATGCAGGATGCATATATATATATATATTGTGCAATATAAAATTTCAACATTTTTATGCAGAAACTTTCTGCTGGACACTCAAACATCGGCTAACTGTTGTTGCAAGGATGACATCAACATGTAGGTGGCGCGAGCTATAAAACGCGTTTCCTACCACTTTGTGTGTATAGAAATTTCTTTCGAAATTGCTATCCTCCTTAAATTATGGCTTAATTCGGATCGCCCCTCTGTAGCACTGATATCCGATCTGTATTTTGCAATAACGGTACGGCGCTGCCCACTTTAAAAAGTCATGGTCCTCGACGAGAACATTTTCGCTTAATGACAGTGGATGGGGTCGCATCAGGCTTATATAATTTATTGTGGTTATTTGCGAATTATTTTTTAAAGATCGTTTTAATTTGTATGCCCTTTATTTTGTTGAGAAATGTTTACAAAAAAAACTGTCATAAAAACCGTCGAGTTCTTAGTAAGTATAATATTTTGCAAGGTGTTTCCATTTATTCTTGTTTTATCTATTTCACGTTTATTACGATTAAACAATGCTAGCGTTTTTTTGCTTGCATAAATTGAGTTAACTATAAGTAAACGCGTATTTTATTCTCAAATCGAATCCTCAAAAACGTACGGAGACATCTGTGAGTCATTTTAATAAAAGCATCATAAATAGTCGACATCAGAAAGGAACAATACACAGTAGTCGAGGACTGGCAGAGAAACAAACACATACTGTAATATGTATACATGAACGTGACTCGATTTACCAAATCAAAAGAGACGCGAGGCTTAAGTTAACATTTTACATTCGCTATGTAAATTTTGTTTATAATTTCGCGTTATTGTTGTAAGATTTTATTCTAATGCATTTTACTCGGTTAATTCTCAGGCCATTAATAAAGTGCCATCGTCTCTATAGTTTTTAAGTACAAGAGGTTGATATTCAAAGCATCGATTAGGATTTAGGTTCATTTGCACTTTCATCCTCATCTCACATAAATCATCAATCACCCACTCTAAGTTAAATATTGGCAGAACGTAACTGTTGTTAAGTTGTCTGGTGCTGTTGCAATGGTTTAATATATATTAGGTGATCTCCTCATTAAAATTGTTCTGATTTTATATTTAATTTTAAATTTTAATATATTTTTTATAATATAGTTAATATTAGCTACGTCCGATCGGGACACGGTCCTGTGAATATTGATACCTGTATTAAAGTAACGTAACATTCCCAGTTTGCGCTTTAGTGTCCATAACAGTGTTTGTGATCCATCAAACGTAACGTATATTAGATTTAAGGCATGATGTGTGTTTTTTTGAATGTATGTCTCTTATACTGTTAAAGCATCGGCTGACGCTTCATTAGTGAATTATAATGAAATTCTTGGTGCTATATTTCGTGTTAATAAAAATTAAACTTATTTAATATACAATGAAGAGTCGATCGATTCTGATGATCGCGATAAGTATTTTTGGGATTTTTACAATATTACAATATTCCTCGAAGGTACTGGAGCGAGTTTGTTAAGAGATTTGACGTTAAAACATAATAATAAATTAATAATGTAGTTGTTAAGTAATTAATGTATCCTAACATAGAAAGGCGTAAATGAAAAGACTGTGGACCAGTGTCTTCTTAGTGCCTTACATGTTTGTAAGGGAAAAGTTTGTACTTAAAGTTGTGTCCGAATCAGTATTATTTTGCAGCCTATAATGGAATTGAAATTGAGGAACATTTAAATTGATTTATAATTAGTTAATAGGTTAAAAATGAATCTCAGTATGATTTTTGTTCGGCACCCGTTCTTTATCTGTACTTTAGTTAACCAATCACTAGTCTGAACGGTCAAATATAATACTCAACGCCTAACTCAGTTTATTATTGAGCAACACTACAGATGTTATGGTGAATACATTACAAATTATATATTTATAAAATGTGCATAATATTGTATGAGAAGAAAAATATTTTACTGACAATATTTTAAATGAGAGTTGATGATGGCTATAAATAACGTTAATATTTACTATTATAAACTTTAATTCATTATTAAAGTAATAAATGCTTTAGTGACTTAAAATTCTGATCACGATGCAACAAAAAAAAAGCAGCAGCTTATGTTTAAATATGAAATTAAGTTTTCAACGGACTTTTATTGCGTTTTGAGTCGATTATTCATCGGCCTCTGATAAATGTGCGACGTGCAATAATTCAATTCTCGTTTAAAAGGTTGTCCGATGGTCAACTCCACTTGCTTGTATGTAGGATGTGTCCGGATACTTTTTACAATGTCTAATAGGCACGGTTGATGCCGACATGTGTCTAGGCAGTTGGCTTTCTAAGTTTTTTTTTAAATAATATATTACAGTGATATTTAAATATATTTATTGAATGTACTAAAATTATAAAAATTTTGTATCAATCGATTTTTTGGTTTCTAAAGTAAGTATTGTCACAGATATTCGTTGTTATAAAATATTTTTTTGCAATTATTGTTAGTAAATTAATAATCACTGGGCATAATATTTGTGAGTTTATAGACTTAGTGGTTGTGAGGACCAACTTGTGCTTAGTTTTATATACGTCCACAACTTACTTAGTAAAGATATACGATAAGTCACTTTTGTGGATTGTCTGTTGAAATGTATACCCCAAAGGTGACTTTTTAAAGGCAATGTGATAGAAATAATACCTAAAGACGCTAGATCATTGTTACTGTAAAATACATTTTTTTTTGTAAATATGTACAATAAAGTAACAGAATAAGCAAGAGTAATTTTAATACTAGATACAATGTTGTACAATTTTACTATTTAAATATTTTTTGAAAGATTTAATCTAATCTATTTTTAATAATGACCTATTTTATCGTTTCGAATAATTTATATTATGCGTTTGTACAATGTCGTAGACAAAATGGAGGAGGCATTAAAGAAATTATAAAAAATAATAAAACGTTAAAAAATTTGATCAGATTTTGTATTGAGATTAGTTTTAAGTCACCTTACCTTTACAACCACCATCGGATCCTTGGGAACACGATTCCTGTATGACGTCCAGTGTCCTTAGTCAAAGGTTTGCGTAGTTTAAATTATTGGTTCAATTGTACTTAAAATTAATGCATTGCTTGTTTTTATTGTACTTTAATTGTTTTTATACTTTTTAAATTCTTATTTTTGCCGAAGCTTTGATTAAGCCACAATAGAAGTTATCTGTGATTAGGGGGTGGTGATCAATGGGCCCAAATTGAGGTACCTCATTATTTCATCGATGTACATCATATGACTTAAAGGCCTAAAGCCATGTGATCGTATTCGTTGGGATTTTGGTGTATTTCAGTTTCGAACACCACCCAGCGGACCATACAGGACGTCTTCCCTTTCTTTAAAAATTAAATTTTAAACGTCCATTTACTTGTATGGTCTTTGCGTTAACAATTTCAATGAATCAAAGAGGTGTGTCCGATAGTGTTTGACTTCATCGATATAAATCGAACGTTTCGGGACGTCCCTCGGAGGTATTCTCGAAGCGGTCGTTTAATAGTTTTTTAAGTACGTCGATGCCAAAGCTGTTCAGCCTGCCCCTATAATTACTTTCGCCCCGTTCAACACGAATATTGCAATCGTAAAGCCGGTGTAATTGCTCAATGATCCACCTACAAGTTTTCTCGCGTGGAAAGGCAGCTTTAACAACTTTCTTCGACTAAGCGATACATAGAATAAGATTGGCCAATCTTTTTGAAAACAAATATGTGAATAGAAAACAGAAGACAGAAGACTGCTGCAAGGTAAGTGGTCCATTTAAATAATAACTTTTAACGACTAACATCATTAAACTTGTTTTTTTTTGTTCACGTGTGTTTTTCGTTGTGCTTTTTCAGATTTACTTCGTACAGGTATCAATTGAGTAAAGTGATGTGGGGGACATAAACTTAATATTTAATGCTACACGACTTTGACAATGAGAATGTTTCGAGAGGAGAGATTGTGAACTTTTTTATTGCACATTAAATTGAGAACGACTTTACAATACAAAGTTTATTCGTATTATGTTTCGACAGTTATTTACAATAAATAGGTGCTTAACCTTAAAATATTTGCATGATCGTACGAAACATCAATTAAATTATATGTTATTAAACAATGGTATACCTTTTGGTTATTATTATACCAATGTATTTTATTCTTTAACCTTCCTCGGTTCTTCGGGTCATTTTGACCCAAAACTGGTATTCAATTCATAAAAAATATCGTAATTATTGTTTAAATTTATTTTGGCTATATGACAATTATTTATTACACATTCACTACGTATTATTAAAAAAAAAAAGTAATATTATCTTTCGTACAAAGAAAAATGAAATTTTTCCGTCGTGGGGTCTTCGGGTCAATAATACCCGAGTATGAAAAAAGGCCTGAGTTTTACAAATAACAATACGTTGTTGAGTGATACTGAGAATTAACTAGTAAATCATAGTGTGAGAGACATATCTATAAAATCACTTAGCATGTTATTGTCGGCACAGCTTTAGACATACTGTTTACTTTTTATTACATTGCGAGGGTAGAATTACATTTCCTATGAGTTATAGTAAGTTTGCTTTGTTTCATTAGTGGTTTGGACTTTGTCGTATTCTGTTAGTGTTTGATATGTCTCGAAATTTCAATGATCTAACAATTTCTCAAATTATAAACTACGATGTCAGTTCGGAAGACGAAATAGTTAGCGAAATTGAAGATGTTCTGGAAGAAAATGCTACTGAAAACGTTCAGTCTACTTCGGACAACGAAAGTAGCAATAATGAATGGGAAGCGCTAGATGATACAGAATGGGATGCATATTTAGGCCTTTTATTTTTGCTGGAATTTTCAAACCTAACTATGAAAGTTTAGAAAGCTTGTGGTCTGAAGTATATGGACGACCGATATTTCGCGCAATAATGTCACTGAAAGGATTCAAGAAAATTACAGCTATTTTGAGATTTGATAAACGTTCTGATCGACGAGCAAGAAGACAGAATGATAAATT
Source organism: Eueides isabella (assembly GCA_019049475.1). Classification (NCBI taxonomy): domain Eukaryota; kingdom Metazoa; phylum Arthropoda; class Insecta; order Lepidoptera; family Nymphalidae; genus Eueides; species Eueides isabella. The sequence continues at coordinate 13,490,068 of CM032396.1, forward strand.
AGCAGCTGTGAGAGATATAAGGGATGAGTGGGTGGCATTGTTGCCTGCAAATATTACGATTGACGAACAACTGCTATCATTCAGAGGCTGATGTCCCTTTCGACAATATATGCCAAGCAAACCAAGTAAATATGGCATAAAATTTTGGATTTTGTGTGACAGTGAAACGGGATACGTTCGTTCTATTCAGTGTTATACTGGAAAACTCCAAGGAAATGCACCGGAAAAAATCAAGGAATGAGACTTGTTTTAGATCTAACAGAAGGCTTACAAGGCTACAATATTACATGTGATAATTTTATTACATCTTACGAATTAGCTGAAAAACTTTTAGATTTGAAACTTACAATTCTTGGTACCTTACGGAAAAATAAACGTCAGATACCTATGGATCTTTTAGACACGAAGAGACCTGTATTTCAATCCACCTTTGCCCAATTCTTTCTTCGAAAGATGTGAAAACATCAAAAATATGCAAAATTTGTAAAAAAACATATATGTTCGAAACACTCTGAAATTGTGTCCTTATCTTGTTGCAACGATACTAATATAATATAATATTCATTTATTATGTCTTTATTATTACTAAATAAATATTATAACTACAAGATTTGGCTTTTAATTAAAGAAATTACCACATATTTATAGGATCGGGTCATTATGACCCGAAGGCTTTAAATATATGTAGTATTTAAGGAACCGAGGAAGGTTAAATATACATTTTATAATTCATAAAATCAACTATTTACCTGAATATATTTTTTTTGTCTTGTTGAAATTCTCAAAAGCATAAATACTATAGCATTACCTGGCATTTGTATTATGAAAGGTTAACGCGAAGTGCTTATTTTTCCATTCGTTTAACCGTATATTAAAGCCGACACCAATATTATCTTGGGTCAGTTTAAAGTAACCGCTTAAAATATTGTGACGCCTCGTGAATAATCTTCACTACGTGCACCTACTATATTATGTATACCAGCACGTCTTGGCCCCTTATCGTCTTTACCACGTCCTACAAAATCCCACATTTCGTGGTTCTATGTAACTGGTCCAGTAATACCTCTCGATGATAGTCGTTTCAATGGCTCAGATTTACGACAGAACGTGCAGTAGTTCATCGGTTTGCGGTCTTTATCTCCTAAGTTGGTTTGTTCTAACGCTGTATGCAGATATCTAGGACTCACAATAGCCTTTATATAGGGTGAATTAATTCTCTTCGAGACAACTTGACGTGTTGAGTTAAAATGATTAATAATAGAAAATATGTCACCACCTGTATAAACAATGAGCTGTTAGAAATATATAGGTATGCTGTCTATTGAATGTTATATTTCTGTGATAAAGATATTAATATCTTATATTACAGATTTTATATTTATATATCCAAACTTTGTGCATCGACGTCCGTTTACACTCACTTAAAAAATGTTGTAGAATTCTTTAAAACTTGTACCCGTTCGTGGGATGTAGGTGTTTTGCGAAATTTTTATTTAAGCCAAGGCAATTAAAGCTTATGGAAAACTGCTTTTCAAAAGATTGTTATCGTAATAATTAAAGTATTAATTATTAAATTGCGTAATTAATTATTTTAAAATTAAAGATATTAAGTATATTATAGATCATAGCGATTGCTTTATACCTATATGGTATATATATGTTATAAATAAGATAATAAAAAAGATAACTAGTTTTTTTTTATTAGTTAAGTACTTGCGTTACTTAAATTCGATAATGATTTGGCTGATGTCATAATAAAGTATTGATATTATATTAATAACTTAAGATATGAAACATTGCTTTTAAAAACTGTCTTTTTTCTGGCTTTGCCTAATTATTAAGGATCCGTTTCATCATAATTACAATTTTTTGTAGTTATACGCTGTATCTCGTACAGCAGGGTAGGCAAAAAGGAACTTTGGAACCTAGTGTTAAGACTCCGTTCCCATTAAAACCTTTCTCTTCATTAAGTCTTTCTACCCGAAGAGGAAATGAAAATAATTTATTCTAATTATATTTTTTTCAACAACTTAACTAAAAATATTGAACAGTGCTATTTCGATCTGTTCACGCTTGATCAAACTTTTTGCGATGAAAAATGTGGTGTGTGATAGAAACGAGAAGTGTAAACGCTTGAAGTAAAATCAACGCTTTCCCGTCAGTGTCACCGTTTGATCGTGTAATTAAAACTAATGATACGTTTATACTATCTTTAACCGAGTTGACTTATTGTTACTTAATTGGTTGACCATCGTAAAAAAACAGTATATATGAAAACAACGGACCCCCTTGGAGGGTATGTATGAAGAGGTTGATGACAGCGGACGAACTGAAAGAGGTATGCCGAGACCGTAGCGTTTGGCGTCCCGTTCTCTCTGCCTACCCCGCTAGAGATACAGTGTGAGGCTAAACTAAGTTATTTACATATTTCTTGCAAGTTGTATGATTATAACCTAAAACGCTTAGTTTTAGGGTTTTGTAGTCTTATACTGAAACTCATATATATTCGTCATGTCTGTCTTTATTCTGTATCATATTCACGCTCTGCCCTGTACTACATATTAGAATTTTTTGTTTTTTTTTCAGCTTCACGCTGTATCCCGCACGAGGCAGGGTAGGCAGAGGGAACCCGGAAACCTAGTGTTAAGACACTCCGTTCCACTTCCGTTCCCCACTTTCCGTCAAATTTGAGGCATTGCGTGTTGAGTGGCGGAACTCAACGCCGCGCTTTTTGCCTTATTACCAGAGCGAAGAAATGAAACATTAAATATTTAAATTGAAAATATTTCATTACCTCGACTGGGGATCGAACCCAAAACCTGTCGGTCACAGTCACACTCTTGTGCCGCTGCGCCACGACAGGCCCCAATATTATAATATTCCCTGCATATTCTAACCGAATCTAGTGTTAAATTATTTCTATTATCGATTCGTCACGCTTCTTACTAGAACAAGGAAATTAAAATATATATTCCTAATTTATACAAGCAGTAGAGTGTACCAACAGTAAAGTATAAAACGGAACAGAGAGTCTTAACAATATATTCCCAAGTACCTTTTGCCTACCTTGCCACTTTCAGGATATGGCTTGAAGCGGAAAAAGATACTAGTGGTAGCAATTATACTTCAGGTAGGATTGGTTACGTAGTAACATAACACTTTACGGACAGATGTATCGATAGTACTCTTAAAGTTGTTATCATATTCAATGAAAATCATCGTGTTAATACTGTTGTCGCTAAAATCGATGGTTATATGTGTGATTTTCACGCGGTAAAAAGTTTTTTTCATATCTTCGCTTTGGTTCAATGACCAAAAGGTAACTAGACCTGGTTACAGGACCAAGCATAGCATTAAGGAATATATATATATATATAAATAAATTTGACGGTGCAAAAGAACAGTCTTCACAACAGGTTCTATTTATATATACCGTAGATTATATATATAATATGTTAGCTAAAATATCAAGTAAAAATCTATCTACTCCTAGTTCTGTTTACAATCCTGTTGATCAATTCCTTAGGTTACTTAGAAAACATTAGAACTGTGAATTTTTTCTCACGACACTTGACTTGTCCTAGCGTCTTAGGAATTCTGTAGACGGTGTCGTAATTTGTTGAAAGCGCGATTATAACATTCCTGATTATCAACTTGGTATTCTTAGAAAGATGGGCATAAAACTGAGTGGAAATGAAAATTGATCAGAGTATTATTTATATAAAGTACCTCTAAAATGACATGTTTATTAGTAGTTTCATTTTATGGGCGTTCACTTAACAAAAATTAGGCCTTCCAACAATCTATATGTTAACGATACAGCGAAAAGATAACAGTCACGATTCACATTTTTTTTTATTTAGTTAAATTTTAGGAAGGTCTGAGTTGACCTTCGAGAAAAACTATGGAACAATGATTCTGAAAGGCGGTTACGTAAAATGTATGAGAACTGCCTGGAGGACATACATGCAGAGGTTGGACAACGGAAGTGAAAGAGATATGCTGAGACCGTAGGCTTTGACGCCCGTTTCTTTCTGATAAGCAACAGAAAACCCATTCTTTTCCTAAATTAACGCCATATGAGAACTTCGACAATTCTTGCAGTCGCACTTGTCACTAAATATTAACGCTGAATTACTTTATTCCAATGAAATGTCTCTCAGATTCATGGCCATCGTTATTAAGCCTTTTAAAAATGTATGTACTTTGTTCTTGTACAAGTACACACAAAACACGATTGTCATTTTGCGTAATTTGTTAAAAGTTTGTAATTATCTAATCCAATAAAATATATTAAAATTTGATATATAAATATATTTAGAACTTGGGTTGGTGATACAACCATCTTTAACCAGTCCTCACTCACAAATGCCTCACCTCTATCTTATATGGCATAACTTTTGTTTTTACTTGTAAAAGAAATTATTTACACAGTAAATGTGTTTTCTCACTAAAATATGGCACGCGGTTATTTTATAATCAAGTTTCGATGTTCCGTGTAACGTTGAAGATAATAATTTTAAGTGATTTTTCGCCTTCAAGAACAAACAAAGTGCCGTATAACATATTATTATAATAATGTGTGAAATAATTGAATAAAATGTATACTTAATGGTTAAAATATCAGTTGTAAATAACACGGACGTGGTTATAACTGAAATTAACTTTTATGAAATTGACTTTAGTGTAAATAATTATACTTTCGAAAATCGATATTTCGAATACATGTATACCCCAAGCATGGCTTCACGCTGTGTTCCAGCTACCTTCCCTATATCTTCAGGAAAGCAGCATGAATTCTTTTTAGGACACTGTTAGTCACTTTTTTTTCTATTTCCGAAACATTGGGTTAGTGGCGGAACTCAACGCAGCGTTGTCTTGTTACGTGCGAGGAAATGAAATTAATTTGTTCCGTCTATAAACAAGCGTTGTGGCTGCGTCACGATGGTATATGTAAAATAAATTACGATACCTAACAATATTTGATGCTAAATTCTTATTTATTAAAGAGAGAAAGTACCTTTGCATTTTTGCAACATTAGCTAATATTAAACATAATCCTTTGTTATCGACTTACTGTGTTTTTCAACTTCTCAACCAAATTATTGTGATTTTTACGAGTAGACAGTAATTATGACTAAGCATTATATGCTAGTTATTTAAGTGTAATCCAGGAAAATAAAGCTCCTGGCGAAAGAATTTTTTTTGAAATTGAAATCCGCAAGTGTGATTTAAACCTTATACCTTCACCATTATTGCAATATAAATAAATCGCCACTTTTCACAAACCAGCCGTGTAGTAAGGTCAATATTAAGCATCAAGGATCAAACTTAGATCTTTTATTGACCTCAGGTCGGGATGGCAGATTATAGATGATTATATCGGTCCTAAGCTAACAGCTGCTAACAATCTTTAAAATTTGTTATAGATCTTAAAATATGGTGTGCGTTCTCTACTTCATATATCAAAGAGGATTTTCTGGGAAGCTGTTCGACCTAATTACTGCTGCTAAATTTTCTAATAGCACAGGCTATTAGAAAATTTAGTTGTAAAGTTAAATATCATCACCACTATCTTGAAGATATATCGCATTCTATTACTGACCAGTTTCATAGGGAACTTTCCACGTCATAAAGTCAAATTGAAATTATTTTATTAAAAATAAAAAGTTACAAGGTTCTTTTTTGGACGTTAAATAAAATTCTGTAAATACAAATACCTTTGAAATAGACTGGAGCGAGCATTTAATTCCCAAGACGTGTAATCATTTATAAAATCAATAATTAGGTAATAACGTTGTATAAATAAACATCTTATCACGACTTTTTTAAATTTTGAAATAGAATATTCTCAGACTCTGGTATCCTATTGTAAAAGGGTGCACATTGTCCCATAAAAGATTAAGAAACTCTATGCAATCGAGTCACAGATGCGCTAAGTTTGAGCACTTTCCTAGTATTGATGTACGTCACCGATTTTAATAAAATAACATGTATATTTTTAATATACATGACATTTTCAAAAAATATATTGAAATGCTTTTTAATATATTAATTTCTTATTTTTTACAAGCGTGTGACTGTAACCGACAGGTTCTGGGTTCGATCCCCAGTCGAGGAAATGAAATGTTTAATATTTTCAATTTAAATATTTAATGTTTCATTTCTTTGCTCTGGTAGTAAGGCAAAGCGCGGCGTTAAGTTGCGCCACTCAACACGCAATGCCTCAAATTCGGCGGAAAGTGGGGAACGGAAGTGGAACGGAGTGTCTTAACACTAGGTTCCCGGGTGCCCTCTGCCTACCCTGCCTCGTGCGGGATACAGCGAGAAACTAAAAAAAAAATTGTAATAAAAACAAAAAATTACATTGTAAGAATGACACACTCGTACAAAGTTGTCCTCTGCCTACCCTGCCTTACCCTACCTTTTAAAAAAATAAAAAAAAATATTGAGAAGACTAATATACACTGAAACCGACCTACTTGAAGCAGTGCATTCTGGATCGATAGAACATGGATTTCTTGCAACTCTCTCTGAAGTTACACGGGGTTTGGGGCGGACTGTCACTTAACAAAAAGAACTGCTTCTTTTATCTAAACATAGTTCTTGTAGCTTTTAAATTTTGAATAAAATGTCAATGGTGGTAATTTTATTTTTAGAAGGCCTTTTTTTATTTTTTGCATATTTTTTGTTTAACTGCCCAGACATACATAAATAAATCCACATAGAGTGACATGTAATACCTGTCTATACCAAAATATTGTATTTATATTCATACACATTCAGCACTTAAGTAGAATTGGAAAACGTTATTTGCTTGCTAATTAAACCTTGCTAAGATAATTTTAAAAACTATTAATTTTTACTTAAATTTCATTGCCATTCATATAAATTCTATTGAAAAGCCCTTGCAAAACAACTCGCTCGACGAATGTTAATCATTAAAATGCACATCATTGAAATATTTGTAATCACTCTGCATTAAGCTATCTACGGACCCATCTGCTCTATTTATCTCCACCTCCTACACTGTTGAAATACTTAATCATAATTCTAAGGCGATAAGCAATTACTTCGAGATAGTGTTGACACAGCCTAGCAATTACAGATATTAAATTGTCCAAAGAATGCTTGTAATATGAATGTGTTTACATTTAAACTTTAAGATGGTTATCAGCACAGTAATTAACGGCATTCTATACGTAATTAACACCATCGTGATACGGTGGTGTAATCTAAGCGTTAACGAGATGGGCGTGGGTTTGAAGCTCACTTGGGGATGATCATATTTAAAATAATTGTGAATTCTCTGGTCTGATAAACAAAATTTGCGATTATGGATTCTGTCGCTGAATATCTTTTTTTAAATGTAAGAACGAAATACATTTTGCTTGTATTAATATTTTTTTCATTACCTATGCTAGCTTGATTATGTAATATTTTCGATCCTAATATATTTGTGTATCTTTATAATTTTATTTTTATTGCTGCACATACTAGGAATTATTCAGCAAAAACTATGTTCATTACTGAGTTGTCTTATCTTGTCTTTACTTGTCTAGTCTTACTTTGAAATACTGAATTATCATTACATAAAATTCTTACATATTTGTAATATAAAATATGCAAATTGTAAACAAAATGTGCGAAATATTAATAAGTCTAATTTTAATAAAAAAGAATTTCTCGCCACGTTCCGGACGTATTGACACGGGAATTACGGGCGTCCGCTAATAGTGAATCAATCCTGTAATTGCTAAACGAGTTCGCTTGTAATCCTTGCAATCAACTTGTCTATGATAAAACGCCAGGTGCGGTGTCAAGCACTTTGTTACTGATATATTATATACGATACGTTGCAGCTTAAAGTGTTCCTGAGATATTGGTGTGGAATATTTTCTTTATTTGCCAACTAAATTGGTTGGATAGGTAGAAGATCTATCTATTTTTCCATTTTCTTTTTGTTTTCGTACAATATTTTTTTGTTTTCGTAATAATCCTAAGATAATTGTAGTGATTTTTTTTATACCTAGAATATGCTTTTATGAACAAGTGACTGTAATTTGTGTAACTGTCTGTCGTAATGAAGATTTCTTTTGTTTCTTCATTCAACTTCCTTAATGTAACTTGTTATTTTTACTGTAATGTGTTAATTCACACTTAGGAAAGAAAAATATTTATTTACAAAATATGTATTTATTTGAAAGTATTGAGATATGAACCTGCACCGGATTCCAAACGTTCATTGACCGTATGGATTAGTAGTTAGAGCCTTGGACGGATTCCAACAGGCGCAGTTTCAAATCCCGCTACGTTCAAATTTTTATACGTTGCCTCTCATTTATTTTAGCTATTTATCGTTATATTTTTATCTGCATGTTACATTATTAAGTCCAAGTATAAATTTTTCTGTTCTCCGCCTAAGTAAAAACGACCAAAAAAATTACTACCTCATTTTGGCACAGTACTTATAATTCTGAAAGTACTGATTCTATTTTTATGTAGCGATGAACAGGGCTTCCGATTAAAACTATCAAATCGGTTCTTCATTAAAGAGCTTCGTGGTCACTGATAGACAAACGGGGGTTGAAAACAACTATACATCAGAATTTAATAATTTCTTGGTTGGATTTAATTTCACCGCCATGACATACTTTATTAGTGTGTAGATACTGCAGCCACAATCGCCATCTTATGTTGGAAATGACTAAAAAATAGAATCATTCTAACTAATTATAAATGATTTAACAATATAATGAAATATTGTTATTTTTGGAGGCTTTTAACTTTTATGGTTTGACAAAACGAGGTTAATTCTATGTTTCACAATTCATTAATAAAATAAAAATCCATGTTTACAAGGACTTTGATTCGCAAGCGTATAAATTATGTTGTAACTCTATACTAGAGAAAATGGCGAAATTGTAAACAATATTCGCCATTCAAATATTTGTTAACGCCCACTCAGTCGTTGTGACTTTGAAATTGAGGAACTTTTATTGAGATTTTTTTAGCTCGACGCTATACCCCGCATTGCGGGAAATTGCAAACGTAGTGATAAAACACTTCGTTACCTTAAAGGCACTACCGTTCCCCGGTTTTCGCTGAATTAAGAAGAAAGCGGTCAACGTAGGGGAATACATTGCGAGCTTTGAACCAGAACGAAAATTTTTCATAACCTGTTGCATATTACCGCACTCTGGTGTCTCTGACAGGCTTAAAAGCTATTTTATGAGGTTTCATATTGAAATGTTGGATTCCTTAAACATAATAATTTAAGTAAGTCATTCAACCGGAACTACGCAGCGTAGAACGCTGAAATTTGGTACATAGGTACCTCGAAGAGTATAGATAAAGCTAGAAAAGAGATTCCTTGAAATATCTACCAGAAAGAATAGCATCGAAACTTTATCACAAAAACGGAGTTGCTGAAGTGTGTTACCGTAAACCATGTAATAATATAACCATTGTATTGGAATGATTTGAACGAAATTAAAGAGCGCACATTATTTTGCAAATATTACTTTAAACATCAAGAACAGGCACTTTGGATTTTAAGTAAAACATATAAATATTAGAGGCCTGTCGTGGCGCAGCGGCACAAGAGTGTGACTGTAACCGACAGGTTCTGGGTTCGATCCCCAGTCGAGAAAATGAAATATTTAATATTTTCAATTTAAATATTTAATGTTTCATTTCTTCGCTCTGGTAATAAGGCAAAGCGCGGCGTTGAATTCCGCCATTCAACACGCAATGCCTCAAATTCGGCGGAAAGTGGGGAACGGAAGTGGAACGGAGTGTCTTTACACTAGGTTCCCGAGTTCCCTCTGCCTACCCTGCCTAGTGCGGGATACAGCGTGAAGCTATGAATGAATGAGTATAAATATTATTAGAACAGACAAATTAAACGTTTATTTTGTTTAATATGTTGGTAGCAAGCTTTGATACACTGTTGCATGGTGTGTCTACATTGTGAATAACTAAATTAGTTGTTGAGCGCCGGAAATAGGAAGCTTTCCGTTTGAAAACAAATAGGTTAAATCTTATTGTATAAATACGTTCTTAGTTTTGGATATTTGGTATGGAGAATTATTTTAGAAGTGGGGAACGGAAGTGGAACGGAGTGTATTAACACTAGGTTCCCGGGTTCCCTCTGCCTACCCTGCCTCGTGCAGGATACAGCGTGAAGCTGAGAATTATTTTATTGCAAACACCATAATGACTGAGCGTGATACTGATATGTATAGTTTAATTTAGCAAAGATCGTCAGTTTCTTAAATTGTATGAACGATTTAATGATATGGTATACATATATATAAACATATATATATGGTATACATATATATAATCTTAATAGTGCCTCGTGGCGCAGTGGAAGAGCGTTTGACGGTAAGCATGATAGATAGTTCAATTCCAAATAGAGCTTTGAAATTTTATCATCAATCTAAACGCAGCGTTCCGAATAAGGCAATAAATATCAAAATAGAGCGTCCTAATATATTTTAATTGTGAAATAATGGCATGATATGCTACCAATTTATGCGGAATAGATTGTAAATTAAAGAAAACGTGGAAAAAAGTAGAGAAAACTAAAGTAAATATGGAAAAATGTAGAGGCAACCACGATGCCCTCAGAGATGAGCCCTCTAAATGATGATGCCCTCATAGATGCCTGCAGCATGAAACAGCATGAGGCTTTGAAAAAAAAAACGATACTTATATTCGTAGTACATAAATAAGAAAAGGAAAAACAGTATCCTAATCTATACATTTGTTCGTTGTTTTACTCAGCAGTGTTTCTTATCAGGTAATTCAAACAAGTTTACGTACGATGTAATATAAGATGTAAAGCAACATTAATTAATATAAATAATTATGATTAAATACCGAACATACAAAAAATATCCTGTCGCATGTAAAAAACATAAGTCATTTAATCTGTCGCCTACACATTTGACGTGTGATCACATTCTTAGTTAAATTGTAACACCTGGTTTATAAGCCGCTGTCCGTTGTATCGAATTGAATCGTACAGTAAATTACGATTGATGTGATTTCAGCTTTTCGCATATGGCAGGGAGGCAGGGGGAACCTGGGAACCTAGTGTAAAAACACTCCCTTACTATTTTTTCACTTTAGTTCTACACTTTGTGCCCAATTTGAAACATTGCGTGTTGAGTGGCAAAACTCAACGCAAAATAAAAATGTGGTGAACATAATAGTTCCTCTGAGTGGTAAAAGAAATCACGATCGTCACGAGTAAATTTAGAATCTGCGCCACTGCGCCACAATGACTTCATTTATTATCTCAGCCTTTATATAAGTAAATTCACGCACTTGTAAAAATCTAAATATATATGTAAGCATTTATGTAAGGTCTATTGTGGTTGTAAATCAGACAGGCTTTGAGTTCGATTCCCGCTTGAGGAAATGAAATATTTATTATTTTTATTTCCTCGCTTTGGTAATAATATAAAAACGGGGTAAAGCGCGGTGTTCTGTTCCACCACACCACACTTAACCTTCCTCGGTTCTTCGGGTCATTTTGACCCAAAACTGGTATTCAATTCATAACAAATATCGTAATTATTGATTAAATTTATTTTGGCTATATGACAATTATTTATTACACATTCACTACGTATTATTAAAAAAAAAAGTAATATTATCTTTCGTACAAAGAAAAATGAAATTTTTCCGTCGTGGGGTCTTCGGGTCAATAATACCCGAGTATGAAAAAAGGCCTGAGTTTTACAAATAACAATACGTTGTTGAATGATACTGAGAATTAACTAGTAAATCATAGTGTGAGAGACATATCTATAAAATCACTTAGCATGTTATTGTCGGCACAGCTTTAGACATACTTTTTACATTTTAGTACATTGCGAGGGTAGAATTACATTTCCTATGAGTGATAGTAAGTTTGCTTTGTTTCATTAGTGGTTTGGACTTTGTCGTGTTCTGTTAGTGTTTGATATGTCTCGAAATTTCAATGATCTAACAATTTCTCATAAACTACGATGTCAGTTCGGAAGACGAAATAGTTAGCGAAATTGAAGATGTTCTGGAAGAAAATGCTACTGAAAACGTTCAGTCTACTTCGGACAACGAAAGTAGCAATAATGAAACAATGAATGGGAAGCGCTAGATGATACAGAATGGGATGCATATTTAGGCCTTTTATTTTTGCTGGAGTTTTCAAACCTAACGATGAAAGTTTCGAAAGCTTGTGGTCTGAATTATATGGACGGCCGATAATTCGCGCAACAATGTCACTGTAACGATTCAAGAAAATGACAGCTATTTTGAGATTTGACAAACGTTCTGATCTACAAGCAAGAAGACAGAATGATAAATTAGCAGCTGTGAGAGATATAAGGGATGAGTGGGTGGCATTGTTGCCTGCAAATATTACGATTGACGAACAACTGCTATCATTCAGAGGCTGATGTCCCTTTCGACAATATATGCCAAGCAAACCAAGTAAATATGGCATAAAATTTTGGATTTTGTGTGACAGTGAAACGGGATACGTTCGTTCTATTCAGTGTTATACTGGAAAACTCCAAGGAAATGCACCGGAAAAAAATCAAGGAATGAGACTTGTTTTAGATCTAACAGAAGGCTTACAAGGCTACAATATTACATGTGATAATTTTATTACATCTTACGAATTAGCTGAAAAACTTTAGATTTGAAACTTACAGTTCTTGGTACCTTACGGAAAAATAAACGTCAGATACCTATGGATCTTTTAGACACGAAGAGACCTGTATTTCAATCCACCTTTGCCCAATTCTTTCTTCGAAAGATGTGAAAACATCAAAAATATGCAAAATTTGTAAAAAAACATATATGTTCGAAACACTCTGAAATTGTGTGCTTATCTTGTTGCAACGATACTAATATAATATAATATTCATTTATTATGTCTTTATTGTTACTAAATAAATATTATAACTACAAGATTTGGCTTTTAATTAAAGAAATTACCACATATTTATAGGATCGGGTCATTATGACCCGAAGGCTTTAAATGTATGTAGTATTTAAGGAACCGAGGAAGGTTAAAGCTTTAAATTTTCGTAGGAAAGTGGGAAACGTAATTAAATGGTAACGTGACTTAATACTAAAGTTCCCTCTTAAGTTCCCATGTTCCCACAGCCCATATTATACGCTGTATATATAACCTGAAGCCAAAAAACATACATACAGAATCATCCAGATCATGCAAAATAAAAATTAACAATTTAAATATCCAAGTTTCTCTCGTGTAGCTTTAACAAACAATATATCGGCTATTTACGATTTTAATTGCAATTAATGCAATAAAAATGCCAAACGCATCATCGCACGTATGTATCTAATGCTTGCGCGCATGCATAATGTATTGGATTTAAATCAACCGACTGACATGAATATCTGGCGACATGCAGATGAGATCGCATACAACTTGCCACTCATTCAAGTCGATCGAAATTGTAGAAACTGAATAAATAAATTTATATTTCTTTTCTTCTTAACCTCTCAAAGCGATATGTTAACAGATTGGGTCTTGCAATAATTAAAGCACCTCGTGGCAGAGGCGCAAGCGTCCGTTTGTAATCACGAGGTTGTGGGTTCGATCCCCACTCGAGGAAATGAAGTATTTACTCCATTCTATTCTTTGTTTTGATAACGAGGCAAAACGCGGCGTTAAATTATTAATAAAATTTCGACTGACGTTGATGTCAGTTGTTTTTTAATATAAATAAAACATTTTTTTAATATGTGCGGCTGCTGCTATATAGCTGTATTAATACGTATATATATCAGCCAAAAAAACTTAAAGTTTCTTTATATCGCAAAACAATAACTGAAATTAGATATCATCGCCATATAAATATAACATGAGGCCTTAAACGATTCTTATCAGTTGAAGAAATCTTATCAAAATCAACTGATTTAATGGAGCCTTCACTGTGGCCAATAAATATGTCACAGTACTATATATTAATGGGGAATACAACAGTTCTAAATGTTATTTTTGTTGCGTTCTATTCTCAGTTGAGGTAAAAATTATGGCATGGCAAAGTAGCACAAGGTTTGCCCATAAAACCCTATGAATGGTTGATAATAAGAGAAAAGGAGGTATTGAGTTACTTTATAAAAAAAAAAGTGGCAAACAGAGTGTTACAACACTCGGTACTCGGTAAAAGTTTTAATCTGTACAATGTGTATATAAATTAAATATAACATACATTTTTGTCTATTAATTGTAAACAATTTTTTTTTATTTTTCAGCTTCACGCTGTATCCCGCACTAGGCAGGGTAGGCAGAGGGAACGGAAGTGAAACCTAGTGTTATGACACTCCGTTCCACTTCCGTTCCCCACTTTCCGCCGAATTTGAACAAATAAAAATCTTTTAAAATTAATGGAGAAATAGCGTCGGTTACAAAACTTTGTGGTGTGTTGGTGGTGAGTGACGGTGGTGGTTGAGTCTTCTTGAGTCAATTGAGCCTGTCGAGACATCTTTATATTTGTATTAGCTCGATCAAAAAAAAAAAATAATGTCAATTTTTGTATGTAAACTATATTTGTGTAGGCAGGTGATGTATCTTCGATAATATAAAGCATATTTTGTTCAGTTTCTAATATTAGGTTAAAGTGATAGTGTAAAGACACTCCGTTTCGTTCTCTACTTCCCGCCACATTTGAGGCATTGTGAATGAAATGGCGGAACAGAGCACCGTGCTTAGCAGCTTAGCCTCACCAAAGCGACTAAAGGAAAATATTTTCGTTCTTTAAATTGGCACTCCTGTCTCCTATGTCCTCCTATGCCGGTATCAACTTGCCACCTGTATACGGTATCGAGCCATTCCTTTTGAAGCGCATGTAATAAAGATCTAAGGACATCCCATTTTGATCTGATAACATTTCAGATCGTCACCATAGATATGACGATATTTGAAAGTATAAAATGTTTTGGACAGGCAAGGAATATTACTATGATATTACTTTGACATTCACAATTTGAACCTTATTTTGAACACTATAAAGTTCAATTTAGTTCAAAATTGTGATTATAGTGACTATTTTTAATATTTGATATAGGAAAAAGAACTTTATTGATGTAGGAATTTGGGTCAAAATAGCAAAGTAGATTGTTTTTCCTCGCATCGAGTTTCGCTCAATTGATTGATAGTATTTTTTGCGGGGATTTTATTTATAAAACAATTGAACCTTGATGCTGTATGCAACTACCATTGGCTGGATGTAAAAAGTATTGGAAAATCATAGACTGTGGAGGCAATGAATTTATATTCTAATTATTGTTTGTTTCTTGTTAGCGCTTGGTTGCATATAATAGTATGTATCTAGATAGAATAGCTAGCCGTATATAGATATTGTTTGTTTTTCACAATGCGTTTGTTATTGAGAATGATATTAAGTAGTAGTGGTAAGTTTGACCTCAATTGTCCTTCAAAAACTCAAAGATACTGGAGGAAGGTCACGTAAAACTTGCATGAGGACCCTCCGAAGGGCACGTATGAAGAGGTTGATAACAGTGGACGAGGGGAAACAGGTATGCCGAGACTGAGCCTTTAGTGCTTCATGCTCACTGGATACAGCGTGAAATTAAATAAACAATGATAAATAGAGTTACATATATATAACGTATGTATGATTATTGCCTCTGTACCTCTTCCTTGCGTAAAAATATTCATACGTTTTATTTTCGTTGCGATTTATTTAGAACGTCGTTACGCAGTGCACTATTAAAGGGACGGTACTGGTAGTTTTAATTTTTCATACTTTTCACTATGGAGAAAGTACGGAGTGTTGACTTCCGATAATCAACTCGCAAAGTCAAAATTGAAGATTAAAGAATACATAGGATTTCCTCTGCCTGCTGTCTATAAAAAAACGCTGGATTTGTTTTCTTTCTTGAGATTTACTAGTATAATAATATATTGAAATAGCAAATAAAAAAATACAGTTAAAAAACGTATAAAAAATACTACGTAGTGGGATTTGACCCCTTGGAAACCGCTCCAAGCACTCCGATCACTCACACGAGTATGTATGGCTGAGTGGTCAGAGAGCTTAGACTTGGAGAAGATACGTGGGTTCAGATCCTGCTAAGTTCAATTTATATGTTTTCTTGGTGAGTAGGTATTTATTTTGTTTTTTGTCCTAATTTAATTTCATATTTCATATCCAACCATCGCGTGCCAATAATGATTGATTTTACTTAAACGTTTTAAGATCACGAAGATATCATTGAATAATTTAGAAGAAATTATTTTTTATCTTAATTGGTCTTTATGTACATATACACTTTCTATATCGACTTTCCGTGGTTTTCTTGTCTATTGTTAACAATTCATACAAAGTACTTTACTTGTACCTTCTATATGTATCCCAAAATACGAGAAATATATACGTATTATTTTAAGTAGTAGGCAGTTCGTAGGCAGAAAAAAAACTTGGGTATTTAGTGTAAAAATGAATGTGAATATCCGGTCCGTAACCATTTCCCGCCAAACTCAACGCCGCGCTCTGCCTTGAAAAGCTTAAAATATTAAATAACTTCTTCGAGTAGAGATTGAACTTACAATCTATAGCGTATATAGAGTCACACGCTTGTGCTTTTGCGCCACGACAAAGAATTAAATTTGTAATAAATTATATGGCACTGTTATTTTAACAGCACATCGAGAAGCCCCATGGCATCTGAAGTGTCGGCATATAATTGCCAGTTCATTAAATAAATATTCTTAAATGATATGTGGACGTACTTAGTCAAATGACTCTCGCCGCTCGATTCTTATTATCATTATTATAATGATAAAAAAATTCAATGCTTATTTAAATTTTGTGGAAATTCGTGTGCCATACCTTTGCTTAGTCAAATAAGTTTTAAATACATAAGTTAATATTATTAGATCGATTTTTAGCTCTATGCTGTTTCCGGTACATAGAAAGGGTGGCAGAGGAAACTCGGGAACCTATTGTTAAGACATTCTGTTCCCCACTTTAAAATGTTAAATATTTCGTTTCCTCAAGCGAGAATGGAACCTGCAGCCTATCGTGTCTACATTTTCAGGCTAGTGTTCCGGCGTAACAGACTTCAATAGATTGAAATTCTTATACTAAAAAGCAGCTTCCCATATAATTTTGTATATAAGAAAAATCTAAGCGTTCTTACTGCTGAATCCTAGACTGACGAGGTGCAATAGTACAGTGGGTCTAATTCACCTGGTACTACAATAAATTATCATTTCTGGTAAGAGTAACTAGACAATGCGCAGCGTTGAGCTCCGCCACTCAGTATCCTTGAATTAGTCGGTCCTTGGAGAATGAAGTACTTTAACAATAGATTTCCTTTGCCTGACCTTCTGTAGGCGGGTGAATATAATAAATTTTATATTTCACTTACTCAGCTTCTCGCTGTATCCCGCACATGGCAAGGTAGGCAGAGGGAACCTGGGAACCTAGTGTTAAGACACTCCGTTCCACATCCGTTCCCCACTTTCCGCCGAATGGAATGAAAACATTAAAAAGAAATGAAAACATTAAATATTTAAATTGAATATATTAAATATTTCTTTTCCTCGAGTGGTGATCGAACCCATAATCTACCAGTTACAGTCACACGCATGTGCCGCTGCGCTACGACAGGTCATCATATATAATCTTTACAAATAACTACTGGGTTCTTTATCTCATATAACTTAAATTACTTTATATTGACATAATAACTAACCAACTGGTCGGTTGGTACAGTACATTGTCATAATACATCGATACGTCAGCGTTTATGTGACGGATCATTAAATCATTTGCCCAATAAATATTTCACCTCATGTTTCATAATAAACCTCATACAAATGGGTTCAGCCGTAACGTTGTGACGCGGCTATAAAAATGCTAAATGGTTTCATTCGAAGTACTTACACGAGGGAAGGTCTTAAATCTTAAGGTTACTCGATGATGAAGAAAAACGAGTAATGTGTTTCACAGTTTGGTGTGATTGTACTGGATTATTTTTTTTTGCGTAAGAGACGTAAGCGTAAAACTACTTATATAGTTTACGTATTTTCACTTCAAAGAAGAACATATGTAAAACCTATAGATATTGGCCATCCTTTCAGTACGTCTAGGCCAGTCTAGCCAGTGTAAGCGTGAGAACTGCCACTTCAAAATAATTATTTAACATTTTAATTTTTCTTGTTCTGCTATCGAGGAAAAGCGCGGCGTTGTGTTCCGCCAGTCAAATTGATATACCTCATTTCAACTGAAAATGGGGAATAGAGTGTTCTAACTCTAGATTTTCACTCTCTTCTGTTTTGTGCGGGATACAGCGTGAAGCTAAAAAAGTATAGAGATTTTAACGTAGCGCCACTTGAATCCGCGCCTATTGGAAACTGTTCAAGATTCTCCAAGTACGTTGAAACTTATATACGCATTAGTATCCCGCACGAGGCAGGGTTGGCAGAGGGAACCCGGGAACCTAGTGTTAAGACACTCCGTTCTACTTCCGTTCCCCACTTAACTAAACTTATAGACATATGTTACAATTTACTTTTATTACTTCTTGCTGCACTTTTTATTACTAAATCAGCCTTAAAACATTTTTTTAATCGTAAAAATAGTTTCCGAAATAATCTTACATAATTAATAAGTCAGATTTTGTAAGCCAAAGTATATTTTAATTAGTTTACAGTGTACAGTTTTTATATGATATGTAAACATATATAAATCAATATTTACATACATATCTTATTTTATATTTAAATATTTTTTATTCTAAAAATATTTTTCAATCTATTTTTTTGAGTATTTGAATGAAAATATTTCTTAATACGTACAACTTTAAAGGTAACTGCATGACTTCTTGAAGCTTTAAAATATCGAAATTCGTTTTCACTAGCACAAAAACAAACCGATCGATTTTTCCGAAGACCCCGATAGCCATCTGGAATATTTCAACATGTCAACTGGTCTGAACAGCGGGACATTTCAAGTAGGATAAAAACCGAGCAAAGGCTAATTAATATCGATATTTATTCTAATTTTTTGCGATCACACTATTTTGTCACTGTTGGTGGTCCAAGAAGATATATATGAGATGTAATTAAGGAATACTTTAGTAAAAAAAAATACTTGTAATGATGTTCTTCGGTAATAAAAGGCTTTTAATATGGAGGATGAACATTATTATGACTTAAAAGGGAATGTTGTGACTGCTCGAAATGATTTTAGTTTAAATTCACTTCGCTTCGCTTCGCTCGTGCAAAAAAATATTTATAATATTTTTTTTTAATATATAAAGTACGGTGTTCGGTTACAAGATTATATATAGAAAATAATACTAAAAGTGACATTGGTAGTGTAGAGGTGAAAAATGCAGTTATGTGACGCCTGAATGATTAATGTACATATCATTTTAGATATGTCGATCGTTGGTTACACGCTATTTGCTTTATGAGCTGTTTACTATGAATATACATATATTCTAGCTTCACTCATCCTACGCGTATATCGAAGTAAGTAAAGAAAACCAAAAAAATGTTATGGAAACAGAAACAATCGAGGCCTAATGAAGGTTGGTATGAATAAACGTGGGGGTTGTGGGTTCGATTCCGCGTGGAGGTATTAAATATTAGTATTTCTCCGTTATTTTTAATTCAGGTGGCACTGGACACAAGGCTCTCTATGCCTAGAGTAATCTGAATACAAGCTAGAGTTCAAAAAACTTACCTATGTCCAAGATCGATCATACTATCAAAATAAATCTTATGAATAAAAATATACTATCAAAATAATTCTTATCAATAAAACGGTTTTGTTTAGCTTTCCACTATTAATTCATTATAAGTTCAAGATCGCCGCTACGAACGCAGATTTTATACTCTTTTAAAACACACTTGTTTAGATTTCAAATTCAATATGATCGCGAAAAAATTTGTAAATTCAATATGATCGCCCTCTGCAGCGGATTTTCATATTTTATTCTATTATTTTTTTCCACAAGTATGTGATTGTAAATGGAATTAAATATTCGAAGGACTCGAAGGAATTAAATATTTAGCAATTTTAAATTAAATATTGAATATTTTTCTTGTCTCTGGTAACAAAGTAAAGCGCAACGTTGAAGTGCGCCGCTAAACGCGCAATGCCTCAAATTTGGCGTAGAATAGAGAACAGAACGGAGTGTCTTAGCACTAGGTTCCCAAGTTTCCCCTGACTACTCTGCCATATGCGGTGTACAGTGTAACAAATGCCGTGTACAGTGTATAAAAACATACCTAAATGTAACGAACATTATTAACATGGAAACTTAGTAACACTCTGTTCCACTTCCGTTTCCCACTTTCCGCCGAATTTGAGGTATTGCGTGTTGAGTGGCGGAACTCAAGACCACGTTTTGCCTTGTACTAGACCAAAGAAATGAAAACATTAAATATTTAAATTTAAAAATATAAAATATTTCATTTCCTCGAGTGGGGATCGAACCTACAACCTGTCCGTTACAGTCACACGCTTGTGCCGCTGCGCCGTGACAGACCTATACCTATACATTTATATACTAAATCCAATAAGCACACGAAATTTAAAACCTCAATTTCTAAATAAACATACCACGTACATAACACGTCCAATAATTTTCGCAAACAGCAAAATAATTCTCTCTAAATTAGCGACGAGACAACGCACTCAATTTACGTTCGAACTGGACTCGGACAATACAACGGCTACAAGAGTGAGCACTACCGCGCATTACGCATTCTGCGCACGATCACATCTAGAAACAAACGAGAAATGAAAATCTTAGCTATTGACCATCCATTGGTTGCTAAGAATTGAACTTTGAAACCGTTTATTTATTATTTTTGCAGCATTAATCCATATTTAAATAAGCAAAATATTAATTTAGAATACATATCCTTAGGAATCCTGCAAAGTTGAAACTTTTATACATTTTCTAAATACATTTAAAAGCTTTCCATATAGAAACGCGCAATGCAATACAAATTAAAGCTTGCACGTTGAGCTTTCAAGCTCGATAGTACACAGTCGTACACAACCGTATCGCCCTAGATAAACGTATTTTCTTATTGTACGTTTCCAGATAACCGCCACAATGCACTTTGAATATTACTAATTAGCCTTATGAGCCGGCCATTGTTGAAAGAATGAGATTGTTATCTCCTGTCCGCTAAGATTTGCGATGCTTTGTCGGTTCAGCTTTTGTTTCACGAAATATTATATAGTTTGTTTGTATATAAGTTGTTTATTGCGATTGTGGATTTCGTTTGTACGGTTTTATCTGATTTACAGTAATTTAATAATTTGTCAGATTTCATGAATAAATCGCGATATCTATTTCTTTTTTACATCTATTATTTAAACGCTTTGGAAAAAGCTTTTGAGGCTTCTTGCAAGAAAAACAGGATGTCTTAAAGGAACACTTGTTGTAATTCTCACCGTTTGTCAAGATCATTTATCTCAAGTTTCTATCAAATTGAAATTAATACCATATATTTAGTACTAGAGGTCTACGGTCCCATGGAGCATATAAAATTCCAAAAATGGGAATTTAAATTATATTAAATATAAAAATATTACAAAGTTATAATTGTAGCTCATTTCTTCAGCGGTGAGCAGTTCAATCTACAAACGTAAATTTGTCAACTTTAATAAGTTGTACTTCTCTAGTGAGTCCAACTTGCATTTTACCAGTTTTTATAATACTTTCTATGTGAAAAAAAAACCATATTTAAATATGAGCAATATTAGCGAGTCACAGTGCGGCGTTGAGTTCCGCCAATCAACATACAATGTCTTAAACTAGGCAGAAAGTGGCGAACGAAGTGTCTTATCAGTAGGTTCCCTCTCTCTCTACAGCGTTAAGCTGAGAAGTATGGTTAGTTGACGTCTTGATAAAAACTTTAAACAAGTAGAATATTGAATCCGGTCGAAATCCGGTCTCTATAATATTAAATCCGGGTAAAAAAATCACTAAGCAATGGATATGTAACCAAAGCTCATAAAAGTCCGCCTTAAAGTGGATAACATAATTTGAATATTATATATTATTGCAATTTATTTAACTTAAATCGCAATTTTTACTGGCTTTATATTTGTTTATGAAATTATTTATATAGTTTTATGGTTATTTATCTTAGAATCGATTTCTTTTGTGTAAGAAATTATATGAGACCATCGTGGTGCAGTGGAAGAAATGGGTGACTGTCATTGGTTGTGTGTTCGATACGCTCAAGAAGTTAAAATATGTTATATATTTTTTTCTACGCTCTCTCATACTTACAAAATCAAAAAGAAGACATCACTCCGAGCGCTTCAAAAATTTGGCGCAAATGGGGAAAACACTACGTGTCTTAATGGGAAGGTGGGGATATGGTGGTAGGTTCCCAGGTTCCCTCTGCGTACCCTTCTATAAACAACGTAAAGCGTATTCATAATTTCGAGGTTGATTGAGTAACACATTCAATGTTCGCTTTGTATAACCTGGTAGTATATTACTGCCAATATTACTTTAATTCTTAATCTTTGTATAAAATAAGCTTTTTTTTTATATTTACTGATGAAAATAATAAAAGAAAAATACTAAATAAAAAAAAAATCCGGCTTCGAACCTGCACTACCTTAGTTTCCAAGAAACTCTGGTGTATATAAAAAAATACCAATTACACTTGATATATCTGTCATTCCAGCGCCAATACTATTCATCAATCTCAAATATATGAAGGAAAGTAGACGCATATATATAATTATATATTTAATTAGAACGTTCCACATATAGAATTCGCGAAACAATCCAAACAACAGTGTTTTGTCATTTGATAAAAATCAACATTTTGAAGTTGTTACACAATGATTTTGCAGCGTTTTATGTTAATAACACACAGATATATACGTGGGCTGTCGGGATGTCGAAACTGACTAATCTTGCCGTGGGCCGTGGCGAAAAAAAAAATGCCAATTTTAAATTATATACGCTACCCACATCCGTCGAAATCACTTCTTTATCTAACTTTTATGCTTCTATATTGTTAATTACTTAATTATTACAAAGTATCGATTTTTATATCGATTGTCGCCCACTCGTTATATTTGACGGTCGTATTGCGATTAGGTTTTCGATAGTATGTAGAGGTGTGTCGTTGCGTAGAGGTACAAGAGTGTGGCCGTAAACGTGACAGGTTGCTGGTTCGATCACCACTCGAAGAAATGATATATTTAATATATTCACGCTGTGTTGACAAGGCAAAGGACAGCGTTGAATTCTGCCACTTGATACGCAATGTTTGAGGGATTCTCTTTTCTTAACTCTGGGTTCCCAAGTAACCTCTACCTACCCCGCCATATTAACGTTTTGTTTTGTAGTTTTAACATTGGCTATGTTCATTTTCCACACACTATACTATTTATTAATATTTAAAAACTGGAAACTAAGCGGGTAGCCAATAAAGCTTTTAGTAGCATTTCCAATAAAAACAGGAAAAGTCTGCCTTCTTTGCAATGCGGAAAAAATTGTAAAGCTTTACCCTACAAAAAAAAAACATAAGATGCCACACACAAAAACAAAATACAGGGTCAATTTAAAACGGTATATCGAATTGTCTCTGAAACCACGTGAAAGCTCGTCAAGTTATCGCATCGATCAGTGGAAAGTGTGAACTTGGAAGGCATCGAATAAAAATGGTTCTTTTTGCTTTGATCCGCCCACACTGATAACTATAATCTGGTGCCTCAGTCATATTTACGACTCTTTAGCTTAATTAGTGATCACTTCATGGAACACTTCATGTATGAAAGTTATATGGTAATGATGCTGTCACATAAAGCTTATTTTGCTATTCTTTAAGTAATTCAGTGGTGTCAGTATTTTTTTAAACGTTCTAACTTCCTTCGGTGTCTCTGGCTTGATTTTGGCTGAATAGAACAATGCAAAATACATGTTCGTATATTATATTGTATTCCGATAATAATAAGCTATAATTTGATATCTTCATTTTATACTGCAATATCGTGTGTAGGTAAACAAAAGTGGTTAATCATAACGCGACGTTACGACCCGCTAGAACCGAAAATATAGAAAAGAGTGTCTTGACATACAATACTTAAATTGTAATCTGATTTATATAAAATATAGCTATAGCTATAGAACCACCGCAGGAAATAACGCCTTCGATAAAAATAAAACGTACTCAAATCGATTCATCTACTCAGGAGCTACGTTGTTATAGACAAACACACAGATAGGCTGACATGTAAAATTTATAAAATAATTACTTTTGCGACTGGGCAAATGCATAGTACTGAAAAAATGTATTTCTCCTAACTAACCTTAAAACATTACAAAACTAAAAACGTTTCTAATATATCAAATCCTGGAAATTAATTTTACGTACACGCTAGCTTACATTTTTTGTTCGGGAAGATAGATGACTGTAAAACTATTGGGTAATGAATTTCAAATGAGACATATTTTCTTTTTCATTTCTACGGTAATCTTTACGCTGTATCCTGTATATATATGGCAGAGTAGGCAGAGGGAACTAAGTATTAAGATACTCCGTTCTGTTCCCCACTAGTAGCATTACATGTTGAGTGGCGGAACTCAACGCCTCAGTTTACCTTGTTACTTGAGAGAAGAAATTAAAATAATAAATATTTTATTTCCTCGAGTGATAATCGAACCCACATCGTGTGGCAATTACAGTCACTTGAGCCCATGCGCCGCAACAGGGCTCACTATTGTAAGTACTTTTGTAAGTACTTTTGTAAATATTGTATTTTATTATTTATATTGTTGAGGCCTATAGCGACACAGCGGCACAAGCGTGAAACGACAGGCTGTGCTTTCGATACTCACTCTAGGAAATGAAATATTTAATGTTTTCTAATTAAACATTTAATGTTTTCATGTAAGCTTCGCTCTGGTAACAAGGCAAAGCGCGGCGTAGAGTTCCGCCACTCAACACACAATATCTTAAATGCGGCGGAAAGTAGCGTACGGAAGTGGAACGGAGTGTCTTAACACTAAATTTCCAAGTTCCCTCTGCTTATCCTGCCGTGTGCGTGATACTGCGTGAAGCTGAGAGCGAGTTATTCAGTAGCTATGGTGTCGCAGACAGGTAAAACTTATATCTCCCCTCTTCCAGTATCTGGGGTCAATAAATAACGATCATTTATTATTAACGCGTTCACAAGTGTTGGTGTTTCGTGGAAATTAAATTTTGGATAATTATCGCTTCTGTTATATTCTCACATACTGTACGTGTCATCGCCATAACTTACTGTTAATAACTGCCGGCCTGCTACATCAGTCTTGGATGCGCATGTCTTTGGTGACGGCGCAAGTTAGAAGACGTTGTATTTTACTCGTGACAGGGGCAGACTCGTGAGAAACCTAATGTTGATAGACTGTGTAATAATAATTTTGGTACTCAAATATTTCTAGAAAAAGCTAATTGAGGCCTGTCGTGGGGCAGCGGCATGAGCGTGTGACTGTACGACCGACAGGTCGTGGGTTCTATCTCCACTCGAGGAAATGAAATATTTAATATTTTCAATTCAAATATTTAATGTTTTCATTTTTTCGCTCTGGTACAAGGCAAAGCCCGGCGTTGAGTTCCGCCACTTATCACGAAATGTCTCAAATTTGGCGGAAAGTGGGGAACGGATGTGGAACGGAATGTCTTAACACTAGGTTCTCAAGTTCCCTCTGCCTACGCTGCCATGTGCGGGATACAGCGTGAAGCTGAGTGCTTTGAACCATTTTAATGTTATATTTATTTTAGCATAATATACCTGACACGCTGAAATAATGGAAGCAAAGATAGGGAGAGTGACTGGAAGATTGTTATTATTTTTTTATAAAGTATTATACATATTTTACTTAATTTAAAATGTTAATCCACGTCTGGGAAAGAAAAATATTCTACACAATTTTTATAAATATGTTTATTAGAGAAGTAATGATCAAAAGTAATTTAGTATTATTTTCTGTTCCAAGGCCAAGTCCCGGTCTTCCCTACATAGTGTAGGGGGAATCAGGCAACTTAGTGTTAAGACACTATGTTCTCATTAACACTTTCGGTCTCTACTTTCCACCGATATTTCAAGGGGTTGCATGTATAGCAAAACTCAACGCTTTCCTTTGCTTCGTTATCAAAATGAAGAAATGATAATATTTAAAATTTCTATCCCACTAGCGGGAATAGAGCCCATAACCGTCACATTTACGATCGCGTGCTTGAGCTCCGGTGCCAAGACAGCCTCAATCCTTTTATCATAGTATATTAAAACGTTGATAGCTTTCACTCTCCGCTTTCCGTTTACACCTTAACGTACATCATCACAACCGTTCATTAAGGTACGTGTTTCGGATAATTATGCTCAGATAAAGCTAGCAAATTGTCCGCGAATTACCATCTTGATGAATATCACCGCCGACCCAGATTCACTGACACTTGATACTCGCTAGCTGCACTATGTAGGGGAGACCGGGGCTGGTTGTGATACACGCCTTTGAAATAGGAAATGATATATTAATATTAATTTAAATACAAGTAATTTTTCAAAGAAACTTATTTATATTGAGATTAAACAATTTAATAAAAATAGATATGGAATTTGAGAAAATGCGTGTTGACTGGCGGAGCTCAGCGCCGCATTTACAATTACACAATTTTGCCAATATCTATAAGCATATAGTGCTGTACAGCACTATGTGCTTGTAGGTAACATATTTTTTGTTGCATTCTCTCTCTCAGCTTCATGCAGTGCGGGAGCACGAGGTAGGGTAGGCAGAGGGAACCTGGGAACCTAGTGTCAAGACACTCCGTTTCACTTCCGTTCCCCACTTTCCACCGAATTTGAGGCATTGCATGTTGAGTGGCGGAACTCAACGCCGCGCTTAGCCTTATTACCAGAGCGAAGAAAATGAAAATATTAAATATTTCATTTCCTCGACTGGGGATCGAACCCAGAACCTGTCGGTTACAGTCACACTCTTGTGCCACTACGCCACGACAGGCCTCAAATACAATGTTTATTTTACTATAATTATCATTTTGCTAAACATATAGATAAAAGTTAATGTTATTTTTGCAGAACTCAACATTACTCAATTGTACCAAAAACTTCCCACCTTTTCCCCGAATGTGAGGTATTTCGTGTTGAATGACGGGACTAAACGCCGCGCTTTGCCTCATTGACAGAGCGATAAAATTATAACATTATATATTTAATTTCTCGAGTAGGGTTCATTTAAACGCACTTTAATTTTGAATCCGTTAGTTACTAGGTTTATATATATTATAATTTGTTAGAGTAGTTTAAAAGTTTTAGCAGCTTTTTGATACTTTTATTTATAATTTACCGTAAATTTTAAAGTAGATTTTTAGTATTTTTAAAAGTGTTATTCCACAATGAGGAAAGTAAATACTAAAGTTAAATTTAAAAGCGTATAAACATTTGAACGAAGCGGGATTTGAACCCCATAGCAGGATATTAAATAAGTTGTAACGTTCAAAGCGTATAAGAATTTCGACGTAGCTTTTGAGTCGGAGGGTTAAAAACAGGCGTGGCAGAACGCTAATGTATGATAGCTTTAATTACTTTAAACGTTTGATAACATTAAAAGCGTGCCATAAGATTTTCAAGAAAAAAACATTTGAGATATGTGATATATAAATACGTTATTCAATTTTGTGTCCGACACGAGTTTAATCAGATACCGTTGTTTTTTCTCAATTACACCCACTTACTAATTATGAATTTAATAGATCCGGTTCTTTAGTTGGATGTTTGACACAAAAGTTTAATTTTGTACGTTTCCCGTGACTTCGTTTATCTTGTGTGCCATCTTTTCAAACGCTACCCCGAAAAACGGGGTATTATATATAAGTTTAACCTGTTTATCTGTTGATGGCACTGTAGCTCCTAAATGAATGAAACGAGAGTACTATGGTTCCTAGTCAGTAATATGTTTTTATTCTTTCGCACTATTCCCCATTGATATATATTTTTTTAATTTTATTTATTTCTTTAGTTTTACGCTGAATCCTTCATGTACTAGGGTGTGCAGAGGGAACCAAGGAACCTAGTGGTAGAATTCTCAGTTATTATATATTTATATAGTTATTTAAAAGTATCCAGGTTATCAAGACAGAAATAATAACGTAACTACTGATTACTTGACAAAGATGTGATTTGCTAAAGCCTTGCTTTAATTAAAAGCTCGTTAAAGTTCTTATGCCTTGTGACCTAAAAAAATACATTGAAAAATATCTAAAGTACTGTGGCCTGTCGTGGTACAGCGGTAGGGCGTCTGACTGTCAACGCAACAGGTTATAGGTGCAATTCCCACTCAAACCAATAAAATATTTTATTTTGTCAATTTAGGTATTGAATTTTTTCATTTCTTCGATCTGGTAACAAGGCAAAGAGCTATTTAGTGTTCCGCCACTCAATACGCAATGTTTCAAACTTGGTTATTTAATTTTCAATTATTTAAAAAAAATATTGAAAATTACATATTTGTGAGTTTTAAACGTATCTCAATATAGCTTATTTAAATGCTGTTTTAAATTCCGTGAATCTACAGAATATCTTAAGTGTCTTATTTAGTGTAAGTAATGCCTTCAGTTTCCCACTTTTTGCCGAATGTGTGGCATTGCGTGTTGAGTGGCGGAACACGGCCAGAGCGAAGAAATGAAACATTAAATATTTAAATTGAAAATATTAAATATTTCATTTCCTCGACTGGGATCGAACCCAAAACCTGTCGGTTACAGTCACACGCTTGTGCCGCTGCGCCACGACAGGCGTCAGAATGCCTTATTGTATATATTTTACGAGTTTCTTACGCTATTTTCTTCTTATTACACGGTGCTAGTAAAATTTTATGCCTGTTACATTATTAATTTCGAGAAATCTACTTCATTTTGATTTAAATCAAGATTCCTGACTTCCGGCTTTGAATACATAGTTTATTGTTCAATACTTGTCATGTTTCTATATGAAAACATTTACTTACATATTTTGTTCATACAAAATACTTATACACTAATATATATATATATATATATATATATATATATATATATATATATATATATATATATATATATATATATATATATATATATATATATATATATATATATATATATATATATATGTATATATATGTATATATATATATATATATATATATATATATATATATATATATATATATATATATATATATATATATATATATATATACATATACATATATATATATATATATATATTTATTTCATACAATTTTTTAATATAACTGGCGGAAGTTTACAAAAAATGTAAACAGTTATAAAGATATATGTCTTTTCCTTTCTCTCATAGAAGGTGTAAGGAGGACGAACTGTGATATAAAATTGCATGGGCTGTGGATGGAGTGAGAAAATGATATTGCGTTAAATGATGATTCGGTAAATTATTTAAAAACAAGGGCCTATAGATATTAATCTGTTGTCGTTAACAGTTGGAAATTGATTCGGATTTTTGGGGAAATAAAAAAAAAACGCTTTTTGTTACTTAACATTGGTCTGTAACATAAAAAGGTATTTATATCTAATAAATAAGCCTATTGGTTATAGGCCTAGAGAATGTCGCGACGCAGGAACAAGGGCCTGCGGTTTGATTCCCAGTTGGGGGAAATAATAAAAATATTGAATATTACAATATTTAATTGAGGGAAAAACACAGTTGAGGGAAAAAAATATATATTAAATAGGTTACGAAGTGAGTTTTACTACTCAATACGCAATTGGGGAACGAAAGTGGAATGGAGTGTCTTAACACTAGGTTCCCAAGTTCCCTCTGCCTACCCTGCCATGTGCGGGATACAGCGTGAAGCTGAGTATAGTTGAGTATATAAGGGCAAATGGAGGCATATTCTTGCTACTCAATACGCAATGCCTCAGCGGAATGTGGGAAATGTCTTAGTCCCACTACTTCTTAAATATAATTATCACTAACAAATGTTAATCTATAAATAAATAGTTTAAAAAAAAAAACCACCACAGTTAGTTGCACCGGTTCTTCTCAGGCAGCAATTTTAGTCAACAGTGAATAAAGGTACTTAGGAAAACATTTTTAGCTACACACGCTATATCCTGCACATGGCAGGGGTAGGCAGAGGGAACTTGGGAACTTCTGCCTACCTTTCTATGCGCGGGATATAGCGGAATGAAGCTGAAATAAAGAAAAAAATTGATAAAATATTGCGAAGATAATTACAGTCAATTATAATTATTATTAAAAAAATTCTTCCGTTACTGATTTACTGACATACACCATACAGACGAAACTACTGTACTAAGTTGAAATTTAGATTGTAGGGCTTTCAGGGATGTTAGGGAGGCTAGGGAGACTGGTTAGGGCAGATGTCACAATATTTTTTTCAAACAATATTATAATAAAATTTTGTTTGAAAACGTTGCATTTTGAGTGGCGTAACATATCCCTCTGCGCTCTGTCTCAATATTTTTTTCCTTGAGTGAGAATAGAACACAAAACCTATTCCGTTTACAAGTGCACATTCGCGTCATTGTACCACAGACCTGGACCGTCAAGAAAAAAAATCTTAAAAGATTATCATACACATAAAATGCTTCCTCGATATAGTTTCAACAAAACTCAAAACATCTGTCCGTATACTTTATTATGGAATAGTAAAGTATCATTAGGCGAGCGGAGTCGGGATACAATGCAATGCGTACAATACGCTGTGACAATGTTAATACAACTCTTATGATGATAAATGCATCGTTTTGTCGTTGCTGGATGTACGGTTAGTAGAAAAAATATTTGTTTTTTTTTATTTATTTTAATAGAAATAACCTAAGGCCTATTGTGGCGTACGGGCAGCATGTGACTGTCAACGAACGATAGGTTGTGGGTTCGATTCTGACTCGAGGAAATTAAATATTTAATATTTTCAATGTGAAGAATTAATGTTATCAGTTCTTAGCTCTTAGCTTTGCTAACAAGGCATGCGCGTGGTTGAGTTACGCCACTTAACACACAATGTCTTAAATCGGTGGAAAGTAAGAAAAAGAGTGTATTAACACTATGTTCTCAAGTGCCCTGCCATGTGCAGTTTGAGGCCCGTGTTGCTCATATTCCGCCGATTTTCTATCATTATAATATTTACAGTAAACATTTGTGCTCTGGCGTAGGATAAGAAGTAGGAATAATATATGGCGTAAAAACAATATGTTTTGAGGGCTGTCGTGGCGCAGCGGCACAAGCGTGTGACTATAACCGACAGGTTCTGGGTTCGATCCCCAGTCGAGAAATGCAATATTTAATATTTTCAATTTAAATATTTAATAAGGCAAAGCGCGGCATTGAGTTCCGCCACTCAACACGCAATGCCTCAAATTGTCGGAACGTGAAGAACGGAAGTGGAACGGAGTGCCTTAACACTGAGTTTCCGGGTTCTGTCTGCCTACCCGGGATACAGTGTAAAGCTAAAAAAAACAAAATATGTTTTAAATATTTCAAACATAAATTACTTAAATGCTCACTGTACCTGCGTGGCTACAACAGAACAATACGGTTTCTAAGGTGACCACGCGACGCGGTGTCCGAGCCCGTACATCATATTTGAAGGATGGTTTTATGTCATCTGTGATTGTCACTATTTAACTTTTTTTTTATTTATTTTTCTAGATATCGAACAATAATTTGGATTATTTACTTTTTTGGTGTATATAATATATTTTTTTCGAAATAATATACATATATATGTATATAGAGATATACGTATTCATGTTTTTGCAAATATATGTATATATATATATATATATATATATATATATATATATATATATATATATATATATATATATATATATATATATATATATATATATATATATATATATATATATATATATATATATATATGTATATATATATATATATATATATATATATATATATATATATATATATATATATATATATATATATATACATATATATATATATATATATATATATATATATATATATATATATATATATATATATATATATATATATATATATATGTGTGTGTGTGTATTTTAAATAATCTGAACATTAGAATTTAGGTCAACTTTACAGTCATGCTCTTCGAAGAATGTTATTAAAAACCATGTAACCTTTACATAATAATATCAGCAAAAACTGTCAGAATTTCACAGTTTACATACAAATGCTTATGGTTGCCAAGAAAAAGAATATTTTATATCACACTACACATATATGGGAGACATGGGGTGGACACACCTGCAAACGGAAATAAACGAGGTCTAGTTAAATGACGATGACCTGTACTAGTGTAAAAATAGCTAAGAATTACGTACATACATAGAGGTGACATATGTACGTAAATATATTAACTTGTATTTTGAAATCGGATCTTTTATTTTATTAACAATTGAAAATAACTTGCTTATTTTTTAAAGGATTTCTTATTTCTATGTATTTAACTAAAGTTTTGTTTATATCGATGGTTCTTAGCTTTGTATTATTTTAAAGTTATAAGTAACAGTTAGCCAAGATAAAGTAGTGTTTTTATTTCTATTACAATATTGTAATATTGAAAATAAGTCAAATATAATTTCTTTTTTTTTTAGCTTCACGCTGTATCCCGCACGAGGCAGGGTAGGCAGAGGGAACCCGGGAACCTAGTGTAAAGACACTCCGTTCCACTTCCGTTCCCCACTTTACGCCGAATTTGAGGCATTGCGTGTTGAGTGGCGGAACTCAACGCCGCGCTTTTGCCTTATTACCACAGCGAAGAAATTGAAACATTAAATATTTAAATTGAAAATATTAAATATTTCATTTCCTCGACTGGGGAACCCAGAACCTGTCGGTTACAGTCACACTCTTGTGCCGCTGCGCCACGACAGGCCTCTAATATAATTTCTCTTTAACCTAAATGTTTAATTAAAAGTGTATTAACACAATTGACTTGAAAACTGACTTCGAGCACCAGATCCAACTAAACAAATCGTTACGTGCCTGTTTAATGTTAATATCGTCCAATATGCAAGTATTTGTTTGTCACTTTACTTATCTGTTACACAATGTAAAACACCTCTGTGTTATGCTGTTTGTGTACTGGTGCTCTGGTACTTGTGTGATCCACTTCCTGTTCATGACCTACTTGTTAATTAGCTCAAGTTGGAGTTATATATTTATTGTTTAATGGAATTCCTTTGGGGTTAATAGAGAAATAGGTTTTTTTTTTGTTTTTTGTATCGATCTGTGTTAGAGATATTTTGTGCAAATGGCCTTTTTTGAATTTAAACTACGAAAATATTTCTATTCCTTATTTAGAAAATGTACAAAACTCTGAAAGTCGCGGGATTTGAATCCGCTTCTCTCGAAAACCGGCCAAATCCTTTTCCTTAGACGATTTTAAGTTTAAATTTTTTTACGTGTGGTTTAACGTTTTAAAATTAGTAAAATTATTTATTTTATTCATATTAACAGATTTTTTTTCATGGATGGCATAATTGCGATATATTTTATTCCCGTGCATTAAGTTTTTGTTTTCTTACTATTAAATATCTTAAAGTATGTGATAAGTGTGAAGTTATTACGTGTTTATTTTCTGGAGAGCTTCTCTTTACGAAAAAACAATATTTTGCAATAAACAATAAAATCGTATAATAATGTCATTGATTTTCGCGATTGTTACACATTTTAAATAAAACACTTTTAAATGGGTTAATCGCGTATATTGATTGGTAAGCATTTTTGGAAACCCGCTGTACGCGAGGTAATTAAGGAATCGTTGGCGGTAGTTTGATATTATTATTATATCAAATGACAGACAAATGCCACCTCAGTCTACCCATGGCCACGGACAACTGTAAAGTGTTCGAAACGTCGGGTTTACAAAAATGCTTTCCAAGATACGCGATTAATCTGTTTAAAAGTGTTTCATTTAAAAATAAAATCGTAGGTACTTCTTGCAATTCCCAACAAAGTTCTTCAACTGTTATTATAGACTTAGTTATGTTATGTTATATTATATATATATATATATATATATATATATATATATATATATATATATATATATATATATATATATATATATATATATATATATATATATATATATATATATATATATATATATATATATATATATATATATATATATATATATATATATATATATAAATATATATATATATAATATATATATATATATATATATATATATATATATATATATATATATATATATATATATACATAGAAAAATAACTAGATTAGTCACTCGCAGTCTTGCACGTCCGTCCTTGTATTTAAGACTTACCTGCTTGTCGTGTGTCAGCTTTACTTTTATCATTTTTTAAATGAACTAGCATTTACATCCAAAAAAGTTTATGAGGCTTCGCTCCTTTTTTCATATGGAAATAACTAAGAGTTATGTATGATACATTCTTTGTATTTTACAGCGCTGTATCTCGTATATAGGAGGTTGGGAACAGGGAACTTGGGAACCTAGTGTTGGGAAATTCGGTTTCGTTCTCGATTTACCGCCAAAATATTTTTTTGTTGTCGTAAGTATATTAAAAAGTCATGACCCAAAAGGTCACTACCCCATCTTGACCTCTGTTTTTCCAACAAAAGATAAAAATAAACTTTTGGCCTTTGAAAAAAAAAAATCGCACTCAAATTGATTAATTCATTTAAGAGCTACGATGACACAAACACACAGACAAATTAAACCAATAACAACCCTTTTCGGGTGTAATAGGGTAAATGAACACCTACTTTCTTTATTATAAGCAGTCGTAAATCATATCTTAATAGCACAAGTTTGCCTAATTGTGTACGTAATTGTATATTCTGACTTTTATAGAGTACTTAAAAATACATTATATTGTTACATGTTCCTTGTTGATTTTTAAATATTATGAACCGAGGCCTTGTGCACAAACATGCGGACTGTACACGCGGCTAGGTGTGGGTTCTATTCCTGTTCTATATTATATATATATATATATATATATATATATATATAGTATATATATATATTATTATATATATAATATATATATATATATATTATATATATATAATATATATCTATATATATATATATATATTATATATATTATATATAATAATAATATATATATATATATATATATACCTTATATATATATATTATATATATATATATATATATATATAAATCTATTATATAGGATATATAATAGATATATATATATATATTATCAAGATTAATACAGATATCATATATGGTATTTATACTTATTTTCTCATACCTATATCACAATGTTCCTTATATTTATATAGTATATATAGATACATATATATGATATATATATATATATATATATATATAGATATATATATATATATATATATATATATATATATATATATATATATATATATATATATATATATATATATATATATATATATATATATATATATATATATATATATATATATATATATATATATATATATATATTTAATATTTTATTTTCATCGCATTGAGTTCCGCCACTCAACACGCAATGTCTCAAATTAAGATCGAAGATGGGAACGGCAGTGTTTTAATGAAAACGGAGTGACTTCTCACTAGGTCTGCAAATTCCCTCTGCCAACCCCGGCATGTGACTGTAATAAAACTTAGTACACTTTTTTCGATTTTAAAAGATATATTATTCCGTATTGAACTCTATCATATTTAATTACGAACATTATATAATATCGAATCTTGAAGAGAAACTATCATGGTTTAGTGAAATAATGTGAAGCTGTAATGGTTATGGGGTCGATTCTACTTCTTTTTCTACTGCTTAACCGTTTTAATGGGGAAATTCCTGAATATCTCTAATTCGGAAAAAGAACACAAGTATCTAGTGACCAAATCGTCGTTAGTACTTTACTATACGTGTGGTACAACATGGACCTAAAAAAAGCTACTGTGCCTTTACAACTAACTAATTTTCTTCTAAATTTATCTAATATAACTATTTTAGCTTTTTATTAGCTCATTTTGATTGTAGGAAGGTAAACAAAGCGAACCAAGTGTTAAGTATTATATTGTATGGTCATAGGCGGAACTTAACGCCTTGTTTTATTTTGTGACCAAAGCGAGGAAACTTTGTGAACTGAATCACTGTCGTTCGGCCAGAGGTAATCTAGGAACACAGTGTTAAGCTACTCTGTTACCATTAAGACTCTTTTAGTCTCCACTTTCTGACATATTTAATTCATTCTTTATTATACTTTTATTCTGTTCTGATCTCCCATGTTTTGTATAAGTTCTCTTCATTTAATACGTCTATTATTCTTTCAGGTCGATATTACAAGTAAATCAACACAAGGTTTGTTCATGCATGCGTGTGGCGAATTAATAGTAGCTTTTATATGTTTGTTTTATTATTTTGCTTCACGATGTATCCCGCATATGGCAGAGTAGGCAGAGGGAACTTGGGAACCTAGTGTTAAGACACTTCATTCCAATTCCATTTTCCACTTTCCACCGTTCCAACGAAGCATTGTGTGATAAGAAGTGAAACTTAACGTCGTGCTTTGCCTTGTTACCAGAACGAAG
Organism: Eueides isabella; assembly: GCA_019049475.1. NCBI lineage: Eukaryota > Metazoa > Arthropoda > Insecta > Lepidoptera > Nymphalidae > Eueides > Eueides isabella. The sequence continues at coordinate 13,526,761 of CM032396.1, forward strand.
AAAATCTAAGTATTAATTATTTAATTTAACCCTGGTCACTCACCATCAGTTGACCCGTACGCTGGTTTGCTTTTGTCTTTTCCATAAAAAAATAATTATTGAATCCATGGATTGAATCCACAACCTGTTCCGTTTACAGCCGCATGCTTGTGCCGCTGCGCCACGACAGTCGCATAAATATTTATAATTATAATTATATTAAATAAATCTTGGTTCCATATCGCATGACTCGTCTGCAGTTGACACATTTTTGAGAAAGCTCACGTTTCGCCCACATACGCTATTGTATCGGAAATTGGGATAAATTATGTAATTTGTTACTTCTAACGTTCAAATGAGAAATGTAGGTGAAAATATACGTAACGTTTCTAGTTTACATGGTATTTAGAAATCATTTTATTTAATTTTTACTATTTTATAACGTGTTCATCCGTACTACGTCATTAGGCGATATAGGTTAAGTCCTTGTCCGTGTTGCTCTGGTTTTTCTGGCTGGCTTCCTTACCATACCATTGCTTTCTGCCTTACTAGACAAAGATAGCTAACAGACTACAGAGGTAGCCTTGTACTAGACAGAGAGAGCTAAAATACTCCGCTTTTCACGTGAATACTTGACATCGTACATTAAATAGCGGAACTCAACGCTGCGCTAGTTTTTTTTAGTATTGTCAAAGCAGAAAATTGTGGTAAAGGGAAAAAAGACCTTGACAAAAAGCACAACTAATGGTGGAATGATGAAATGTAAGATGCTGTAGAAAGAGAAAGCTTTGTCGTTCCGTTCTCTCTGCCCTTCCCACTACACGGGTTACAATGTGGATCTAAGTTGACACTTGAGTTGATAAAATCAACAACTATAAAGTTCATAGTTAGAAGCTGTTACTACCAAGCCATTAAAGCTTGTAGTTAAATTTTATATTGAGGCCTGTCATGGCGCAGCAGCACAAGAGTGTGACTGTAACCGACAGGTTCTGGGTTCGATCCCCAGTCGAGGAAATGAAATATTTAATATTTTCAATTTAAATATTTAATGTTTCATTTCTTTGCTCTGGTAATAAGGCAAAGCGCGGCGTTGAATTCCGCCACTCAACACACAATGCCTTAAATTCGGCGGAAAGTGGGGAACGAAAGTGGAACGGAGTGTCTTTACACTAGGTTCCCGAGTTCCCTCTGCCTACCCTGCCTAGTGCGGGATACAGCGTGAAGCTATAAAAAGAAAATTATATTTATAGCAACATACAATCTAACATAAAGTATCCTAATTTTTGGCATATGCATGCATATATATATATGTAACCGGTCTCGCTGACCCAGTTGGCATTGCGGACCTTGGTCGCCTTCATTCGTTTCGCATTTTATATCATGATTACATTCGTGTCTGTACACACTTATACTGGAGAACTGTGTACTGTGTGTACAGTAGTAATCATTTTTATATTTTCTATTATGTAATTAATAGTTTTTCCGTATTTTGCGTGTTCAGCAAAGAGAACGTTTCACGCTTTTTCATGAACAGTAGGGTGTGCACAGAAACCCATTTTTAAGATATTTTGTTACCCATTTTACCCATACTTGTCGAGATTTTGCGTGTTAAATAGCGGAAGTTAACACCGCGTTTTATCTTAATGTTAACTAAAGCTAACAACGGATTTATTTCAATCTAGACATTGTGGACATTTGACCACAACTTTAGCCGCGTAAACTTTCTGATCCTAACCATTTTTATTGATAAATTTCAGAATTGAAACGTAAAATTATAATTATTTCCCTATTTTTGGGAAAAATCTTGTTTTACTGCTTCCAGACACTCTCCGAACATACAACTTTTTATAAGCGCCAGTTAATCAATAAATAACATAACAATAATAAATGCAAAAAATTGTCAAAATTACCCAAAGAACCACTAGATTTAAACCTGATTACTATTTACAGGAATTTGTTAATGTATATATTTAGTAATATTCCAGATAAGTCATCTACGATGACGGAAAGATGGTGTATTGATCGTGTAGAACAGAGTGTCTTAACACTAGGTTCCCATGTTGCCTCTGGCTACTCTGCATTATGTGGGAAAGTGCGAAAAAGAAACCATCTTCGGTGGTCTTCTTAATAGAATATAACGTAACTTCTAGTATCAAATACATACGTCTCAATTTATTTACGCTATCAATCTATAATTAACACAGATTACTTTAATGGACAGGAATAAAATGATCATTTATTTAATATATTTTAATAATAGTAATATGTTGGTCCTATTAAATGCTGGTGGAACTGGTAGTTTGATTGAGGTTGCTTTTAATTTTTTTCTTTATTATTATAAGAACGTATGGAGGAAAGATAAGAAAAAAGAAGACTTTTTCTGGGTAGTGGTAGAACTGTACATTTTTAGTAATCTTATTTAAATTTTTTTAATAAACGCTATTTAAAAAAAATAAAATAGTCGTGATCCAGAAAATAAAAAAGTACCTGCTGTGCTTGTAGGTTTTAAACTATTCTTTTAAACTATCGTATTTTCATAAAACATAGCTAAAAACCACGATGAAACAAGGTTTTTATTTAAAAAGCACTCAAGTCGCTGTGTTATTCAGGAGCTACGGTGTGACAGACAGAGAGACTAGTCAAAATTTATAACATACTAAATTTTAAAGCGTATAAAATGTTCAACGTAGCAGGATTTGAACTTGTGTCTCTTGGAAACCGTCCAAGCGCTCTAACTAAGCCATACGTTCTTGTCTAGCTACTAAGAAATTTTTTTAATGCTTTTAAAAACAAGTATATTAATATGTACAGATTGTGATCGTGTATGGGATGGGATAATTGTAAAATTAAATTATAGTCATTTCCCAATTGGCTGACATATCGCAGCGTTGAGTTCCGCATCTCACTTAAAAATATATCGCAAAGTACACGACGAAATATCTCTACATAACATAGTAGTTTACATAAAAATATCACAAGAAAGTTAGTAAATGATTATTATTAATCATATAAGTCATATAAGTATAAGTATAGATCGTTTATGAACAATGGCGCATATAACTCAGATGTGTTGCGTAGCATGGTAGCGGATGTAGTCTGGCTTAATAGATTTTGTGGCCACTAAATGTTACCACAATCGCATCTTCATTTACTTTTTTATATGGGCAGAGGAAATCAGTTTACAAAAAGTTCATTTCGTTTATATTTTAAGCTTTTAACTCTGCTATTAAGATACAGGGGATATGCAAAGGGAAGCTGGGAACCTAATATTAATATTGCCAGTAGCATACAGTTCTCCATGTCCTGACAGGTCTCTCTCTCTCTCTCTCTCTCAGCTTCACGCTGTATCCCGCACTAGGCAGGGTAGGCAGAGGGAACGGAAGCGAAACCTAGTGTTATGACACTCCGTTTCACTTCCGTTCCCCACTTTCCGCCGAATTTGAGGCATTGCGTGTTGAGTGGCGGAACTCAACGCCGCGCTTTGCCTTATTACCTGACAGGTCACTAATGGCAAATTATTTTATTTAACTAATATATATCTTGCTATGAAAAATTGATAAACTAATGGAGGATGCAAAAATTTAAGAATCGAGTTAAGTATCAATTTTTTCTATTAAATATTGTTTAAGTAATCAAAGTACCTACCCGTATTATCACTAAATATGACTTAATTTCTTAGGATAAGTTGGTAAAAAAACCGGGAAAAGTAAATAAATGTATTACTGTCAATGTCAATATTTTAGTTGTTTTTGTTTTTTTTTTAAGTTTATTTTACACAATTCGTTATATAAATGGAAGAATATTTTATAGAAAACATATGAAAAAAATTATGTAGCAGGATTAGAACTTGGACCATTTGGAAACCGTCTTAGAGCTCAGACCAACTAAGCCATACGTTCTCATCAGGCTACGTCGAAATACTTGTACGCTTGTTACAAATCTTTCCTAAGTGTAATATTATAATATTATTTTAAATATGCTAAAAATAAATATGAGTATATTTTTGTACAGCCGGCTTATTTCATGGCCAGCGATTTCTACGTATCAAATCATATAGCGCGGTTCATTTGAGATATTTACGGCGATGTTTATATTGTTAATGGCAAAATTCGGATTATGGTTGGTGATTGCAAGAGAGTGAACTTTAATAAGTACGTATGGGACACATAGTGTTTTTTTATTCTTATTTAAGAAGTTATTGCCATATATATCTTTTTTATTTTCACGCTGTATCGCATATCGCACATGTCAGGGTAGGCAGACGCTACTAGGGGACATAACCTATAGACTTTCGTTACTAAATTTCCGTCCTGTGGCGAAACTCAACGCCGCGCTTTACCTCGTTACCAGAGTGGAAATCAATATATTAAGCAACTCATTCTCCAAAGTAAGTACCGTACCTACGACCGTCGCACGTTTGTCCTTGCGCCACAATGGCCTCTTTAATTCTTCTTCAATTTGTAAGGTAAGCAAAAAGAGTGTAATAAGTCCCTGTCACACATTGCACTTAGTGATTAAAAAAGCGATTCCTGAACGAAAAAGCCACATTTACAGTCGCACGTATCCCTCATGGTAACGAGGATACTCACGGTAACGAGGCAAGTTGGGAACAAGTGTCTTAGTAGGAACGCACATTACGTTCCCAGTTTTTCTCTGCCTACCATGCTATACCTGCAAAGAAATTTTAGCTTAATATAATCTAGTGTTAAGACACTCCGTGGTTAGCCCGAATTCAATTTCCGTTTCTAACCTATGATTTCTTATGAATTATTAGGCTTCATATTTTCCGATCAACATATAAATTTAATTTTTTTGATGCAATTTATTGTTTTCTGTTTATTTTATTTTAATTTTCACACTGCATCACGTAAATGGCAAAATACGTAAATGGTAGGCAGAGGGAACTTGGGAACCTAGTGTTAAGAAACTCCGTTACATCCCTTACTTTGTGTGTTGAGTGGCTGAATTCAATGCCACACTTTTTCTTGGTACAAGAGCAATGAAATGAAAATATTAAATATTTTATTTCCTCGAGTGAGCATCGAACCTACAACCTGCGTTCCGCACGCTTGTGCCCCTCTGCCTACCCTGCCATGTGCGGGATACAGCGTGAAGTTGAAAACAATATATTAAAAAGAAATAATAAAAAAAACATCGCTACTTCATTTAACGTACAAGATATACAAAAAGATTCACCAATAATTTTACACTATATTACAAAACAACTTGGAACATATGTTATTTTTTTACAAGAAAATAACAGTATCTGTAAAAAGCGTTCTTGTCGCGGTTAATTGCATAAATAATTCACGCGGGCATCTCTCGTCATCAATAATGTGTCACGTAATCAGTTTGATGTCGACACCCATATGTTGCGATATTGGTGTTTTATTATACAATCGCTCTTTTTTTTTAATTTGTCGTTTCTTATTAAAAAAAAAATGATAAAAAAGCTTCACGCAAACAGCGGGTTTAGGTATAGGAAAAATAGTGTTAACAGTGAACAAATATGTTTTCTAGTTACTGATGAATTTTAGAGAATTTGCACGTTCAGTGGCGTAGCTTAACGCTGCGGTATGTCTCACGGTGTTGTGGAGTTTTTCACTTTTAGTATTAATTTTAAAACGGAGTGTCTTAACACTCAGCAATAAAACTTGAAGTAGACGTTTATCTATTACATACATACGCTAGTTCTCGCTCTTCGTCGCTGCAAGGTGCAGTGTGTATGAATAATTTTAGTAGATAACGAGGTAATGATGGTTAAACAAACAACGCTGAAATGCCATATTAAAATAATTATGATTATAAATTTAAATTTACATCGTATTATGACTCTGCGTGTGTCTCATTATTTTTACATAACTACCGCTACTGTCGAACCCGGGACTGTTAAAGTGGTTGGTTATTTCTTCTAATAATGTTAAAGATCATTTGCTTTAATTGTAGATGATATTTTTGATAAGTATTTTTTTTTATTTGACGGATCTTAACACCGTGAAATGCGTCTCGGTCAGAGCGAAACGCGAATAATTAAGCGAATTTATAGTCACTATCTATCCTTGCTAAATATAGATAGTATAGATACGTTAAAAATTAACGTTATACTAGGTAACTTACGATTTTATATCTAATGTATGCAAAATTAAAAACGACTCGCACTTCATTTTGTGCCCGATTTTTAAAGACATGTCAAGTGCCGTAACTCAACGCTGTGCTTCGTCAACTAGAGAAAATGAAAATTTACGCAGAAACAAATAATCGTGACAATCAAACAACTTTTTATTAAATGCAGATTCCAAAAACACATCGTGCCTTGTCTCCGAAATTGCTTTGCACCAAAATGTATTATCACTTGAGGTCATTTCGTATGTCAGCCGTGTCAGTTTAATCTCGCATGTTTTCATATAACGGTAGCGCGTCCGTCACTAAGATTCATCTTCGTAATTAATCAGAGTTATCACGGGCAGATGTGCTTTTATGTGACTCAATATTGCAAGCTGGAGGCTGTATAGATATGAATTTGATTATAAAATTTTACAATTCAACTTCATTTTGGTGTTATAACTGGTTTTGTGTGGAAAGAACACTCACTCTGTCAACTCCGCTCCTTCCGCGCCCACTTTAAGGCATTTTGCCGCGAGAAATGTTGTTCAATAGAATTACTAAAAATAACTGTGTAAGAAATTTTTCTTTTCAAAGATATTGTTTCTTACTCAACTCAGCTTCACACTGTATCCCTCACATGGCAGGGTAGGCAAGGGAAACTTGGGAATCTAGTGTTAGGACACTCCGTTCTACTTCCGTTGCCCACTTTCTGCCGAATTTTGAGGCATAGCTTGTTGAGTGGCGGAGCTCAACGCCTCCCCTTGCCTTTATAGGTACCATAGTCAAGAAATAAGGCCTCAAAGAACACGTTCATAATATTGACCACACATCCACACGCCAATAATTTTATTGAATTAAGAAATTAAACCAAATAATAAAATTTAAATAGGAATTAAATTGAATAGTTCTTTTAACTTAGTCACTAACTCACTCAGCTTCACGCTGTGTCCCGCACGTATTATATTAACTTATTGGTTATAAATACTTCCGTTTAGTTTTTCATAGATATTTCCGTTTCCCACTTTTCGCCAAATTTGAGGCACTTTTTCGTCACCAGAGCGAGTAAAAATGAAAATATTAAATATTACAATAATATAATTTCCTCCAGTGGAATGCGAAGGCATAACCTATCACGGTAAAATCCGCATCCTTGTTTTACTACGCCACTGGTATCTATCTATATCTTTTAAAAATTACTATCTCACTATACTCACAATACATAACGACTCATAAATCCTTCAAACAGAAAAGGAACAAAAATTTAACATCACACTATCTTTAATTCTCGCTAAACCATCTATAATTATGTCCTGGTTTTAAAATAGGGCATCTTTCAAATACTATTGACAAGGCGATACTTTGAACATTTTATAAAAATATTCTTTGGCCAAATTTGGTTCACAAAGTTAATTAGAGATGATTATGGAGCATAGTTTGGATTAAAAACGATTAAAAGCCGTGATAGAAGATGCTAAAATGGACGAGTATGCGTTTTATGTTCCTTTAGGATGATATAAATATGGTGGTTGTACAAGGAAAGGTGTTTGTTTGACCTTACAGTGTTTAATTAATTAATTTATGCACCAATTTTCTAGGAGATGTATTAGCTTTAATTGGTATTAAAGATTTTTTAAAAAGATTTTCAAATGATCTCTCTTATAAGATCTTTAAGGAAACAGCGTCAGGTTGTTTTTGGAAACATAAAATAGTTAAACGGGACCCAAAAACTCCCTAAAGAATGACCACCAAGTCTTAATATTAATAATAAGACGACACGGTCTGTTCCTTTTGTCACCGCCCTCATGAACCGTGATAGTTTGATAATTGATTTTTTTTTGCAAATTATGTATATCGGTAGATGCTAAAACAAAGAATACTGAAAATAAAATTAACCTAATTAAATATTTAAGGAGAGCCCATACAACAAATGTGATTTTGTTGCCGTTTTTATAGATAATGGTACGTAACGCATCGTGGAGTTCGACTCGCACTTGCCCGGTTATTTTATTATTACCTTCATTAAACAAGAATTATCGTAAATATCCATATGATTTTTTCTAACAATTAAAACTAAATATTATTAAATAATATTAAATTTACGTATAATAACGTAGTTTAACGCCGCAAGCAATCAAGAATTAAACACAAATGAAGTTAGGTTACAAAACATGTTTTGAAATAACGCATTGGCTCCACTGGGTTGAACTACCGTTGCGTGACGTCACCACCAACCGGTCGGAGAGGGACAAAACAACCGAATACAGATCAGTGGTCATTTATACTGAAATATAATAAAATCACTACTTTTTTTAGAAAATCCTTCACGCTGTATTCCGTACATGTCAGGGAAGTCAGAGGGAACCTGGGAACCTAGTATACTCCACTTTCTTCAGAATTTGAAGCATTGCATGTTGAATGGAAGGATGGTAAAATTCAAAGCCGCGATTCGCCTTGTTGCCAGAGCGAAAATATGAAATAATTAAATACTTAATTAATTTTAAAATATTAAATATTTCATTTTATAAGTAAAATTACGAAATCAATTATTAAATGAGAAGAAATATATAAAAGAAATACATTATTTGTATCTACATCCTTACTTATAATAAAATCGTGACGTATCGGTGTTTGCACATGGAAAACACCAATAATTTGTATATTTTTTGTGCGTTTGTCTGTGTGTTTGTTTACGCTAATAGTAGGAACAACTTAACCGGTTGTACTATTGTACATTGGCAAGCGTTCCGTAATAATAAAGTTTAATGTTCGTTTCAATTCAATCGCCTTATAAATAAAAGTTATACTATTCTAAAATATGTTGTTCAATAGAATTACTATAAATAACTGTGTGTGAAATTTTTCTTTTCAAAGATATTGTTTCTTACTCAACTCGGCTTCACGCTGTATCCCGCACATGGCAGGTTAGGCAGAGGGAACTTGGGAACCTAGTGTTAGGACACTGCGTTCCACTTCCGTTTCCCCCTTTCCGCCGAATTTTGAGGTATAACGTGTGGAGTTGCGGAACTAAACGCCGCGTTTTGGCCTTGTGCCAGAGCGATGAAATGTAAACATTGAATATTTAAATTGAAAATATTAAATATTTCATTTCGTCGAGTGGGGATCGAACCCACAACCCATCGGTTACAGCCGCACGCTTGTGCCGCTGCGCCAAGACAGGCCACAAAATTATAGAAAATAAAAATTGTATCGATTAGTATTACGTTTAAACGGCCCAATGACATTAAAAGGGCTTAAAATAGTGTCTTTTTTAAAATGCTGTTTTTAAATATTTCATTTTCTCTAGGGATTGAACCCACGACCTATCGCGTTATTATTTAAGAGCCATTATTTTGTTTTATTTTTTTGAGGCCTGTCGTGGCGCAGCGGCACAAGCGACTGTTACTGTAACCGACAGGTTCTGGGTTCGATCCCCAGTCGAAGAAATGAAATATTTAATATTTTCAATTTAAATATTTAATGTTTCATTTCTTCGCACTGGTGATAAGGCAAAGAACGGCGTTGAGTTCCGCCACTCAACACGCATTGCCTCAAATTCGGCGGAAAGTGGGGAACGGAAGTGTAACTTAAGTGTGTCTTAACACTAGGTTCCCGGGTTCCCTCTGCCTACCCTGCCTCGTGCGGAATACAGTGTGAAGCTAAAAAAATATATATTTTATTAAAACTGAGAAGTATACATTGTTTATTTTGGTCGTTAACTTGTGCCAAGAAACACCCATATCTTATATCTACACGTATGCGTAGTGTTTATTGCTTAGATTTGAAAACTGCTAGATTTCTCTTTATATATTTATCCGAACAAAACATTATCAACTTTAATTGTTTAAGATAAGGTTCAAAATAACATATCACAAATCATGTTATTTATAACCTTTTCTTATTAAAAGATCTATAGTGTTGATATAAGTAGATAATAGAGAAATGAATTTATCTCTTTCCAATATATTACGATTATATATATCTGTCCTTGTCTAAATTACGAATAGGTGTGGAATATGATATTGGTGACGTCTCAATTACTGTTCGGTTCCAATAAAATAATTAAGCTAAATTGTCTTGTTCATGTAATTTGTTTTATGAATTGTGATTTTCATTAATTATTGTTATTATTAATAGATAAGTGGGGAACGGAAGTGGAATGGAGTGCCTTAAAACTAGGTTCCCGGGTTCCCTTTGCCTATCCTGCCTCGTGCGGGATACAGCGTGAAGCTGAAAAAAAAAATATAATTTAGGCCTGTCATGGCGCAGCGGCGTGTGATTGTAAACGACAGGTTGTAGGTTCGACCCCCACTTGAGGACATGAAACATTTTATATTTTCAATTAAATGTAAATATTTAATGTTTTTTATTTCTTTGCTCAGGTACAAGGCAAAAACGCGGCGTTGGATTCCGCCACTTAACGCACAATGCCTCAAATTCAGCGGAACGTGGGCAACGGTAGTGGAAATGAGTGTCTTAACACTAGGTTCCCAAGTTCCCTTTGCCTAGCCTGTCATGTGCGGAATCGAGCCGACGTGAAGCTGAAAAAAATAATTTATAAACGAGGCCTGTAATATCGCAAAAGCGTGTGTCCGTAAACGTGGCAGGTTCTAAAATAATAAAATGAAATATTTTATATCACTTTTTATATTCTATGAAGCATTGCGTGTTGAGTTGCGGAACTCAACGCCGCGCTTTGCCTTGGTACCACAACATTTCAATTCGTAGATTGGATTGAACCTATAACTTGTTGCGTTAACAGTAGCACGCTTGTGTGACCGCGCCACGACAGACATTAAATTCATATATACTTTGACTACAAAATTAAAGCACCATTTCAAAAACAAATCATTCACATTTCACATTATTTATAATAAAAGTCAACTCTAGTTTCAAGAAATTGGTAAAAGCAATAGAGATTCTCATATCGCATCAAACTAGCCGAGCTTTTCAACTAAACAGCCAACTTTGTATTCTTCCCGCAACCCGAAAACCGGACATGTAGCAGAAAGTTCATAAACATGTTCATCTGTCCGTCCGTAACTGGGCAACCGACCGCCGGTGCGTTTTGCATGAATTTTAATGTTGACAGTATTAAATATTGTTCAACTTGGCTTCCTGAGTTTGATAATGTTGTGTAATATATATTTATATATATGGTTTTCGTACCAGAGCAAAGAAATGAAAATTATCAATTCCTCGATCGGGGATCGAATCCACAGGCTGACGGTTCTACAGTCGCAGGCTGATACTCCTGTGACGCGACAAAATTCAAAATAAATACTTTAATGGACATCTAAATACCAATTCACATCCAAAAGCTAAAGATCTTTCGCATTTCAATATCTCAATTCCCTGAACTATAAATAATACATACTTAATATTACTAAATTGCAGCCAATTCTTTAAGATATCTTAACTTTCCCAGTAATTATCGCAATGTGTATATCAAATACACTTTTCTAAGAACATCAAACTCCTCAATGACCCCAGCGAGCCGGATGGATTTCGATAACCAGACCAGTCGGCCGATAGCCGCACCTTCGCTTCCCGGCGCGTGCTAATACAGCCCAAGTTATTAAATGTAGCGAGTTTGATATTTTTTAAAGTTTCACGCCTTTTTTCGTATAGTAAGTTGGCGAGAGGGAACCTAGTGTTCAGTAAGACACACAGTTCTCTACTTCCCGCTTGATTTTCGAGACAATACGTGCATATTGGCGTAACTCGACACCGTGTTTTGTTTAGAAACTAGAGTGAAACGGACATTTTCTCATTTTTCCGATTGGGAATCGAATCCATAATTATGGTGTTGGCAGTTATATAAACAGAGGAGCGGAAAATATATTATAAAATTTATAATTTAAAAATTCTTGTTAAATTGTGAAAATAATATTGTAATAAAAAAATATTTCCTGCGACGTTAAGTTCCGCCATATAACTCACAATGCCTCAAAGTCGACGAAAATTGGGTAACGGAACGGAGTGTCTTAACACTAGGTTCCCGTGGTGCCTCTGCCTACGCAGCGTGAAGTTAAAAAAAAAAGCCATTCCCCGATTAAATCTACACGTGGATATAATTTTGTACCACACCATCACGAGGCCGAACCGTTTCCGTCATCTATATAAATACTTGCCAATACATTTTGAGCTTTATTCTAAGGAGAAAAGAGTGATTTTAAAACGTAAATATTGTGTTTTTTTTTTGTTAACCGGCACGTATAGAGTCCAGCGGGTGCGTTGAAAGGAAGTCCGTAGTCTATGCGATCTAGATTATTGCGCGGAGAATTTTAATTTTATCACATTTTACTATTTTGTATGTTGAAATATTTCATCGTGATGTTGGTCGTGTGCACTGCAAATGCATGGTGGTGGGTGTGGGTTCGAACGTTTTTAGGGTAATTATTTATTTGAGGCCAAAACATAATGTTGAAACATTCTGTTTTACGCTTTTCGCGAGAATTCGATAGCGCGGTCAGTATTTTTACCGTTTTTAAGTGTTGATCCACACTCGAGGAAGAAAAATACTAATTTTATATTATAAAAATTTAAGCTTGTCTGTCAGGTTGAGGTTCGATCATATTTTCGAATATTGTATTAATTAGTTTTATTTTTTCGCTTTGGTAACAAGCAAAGCGCGGCGTTGAGTTCCGCCACTCAACATGCAAAGTCTCAAAATCAGCGAGACACGAAGTATCTTAACACTAGGTTCCCAAGTTCCTTCTGCCTACCCTGCCATGTGGATACAGCGTGAAGCTGAGTGTTAGTGAGTATACAAATAAAGTACCAAGTTAAACCTTTTAAACATTTTCCAAATAGGCGTGTTCAGTGGCAGAAAAAAAAAATGTTTCTTAATACAAAATCAGATATACAATTCACCTTTGAGAGATCCGTCTCCGAAAATAAATATTATACGTTTAAATTTTCTTATAAATCTTAAATTAATAAAAAAGTGGAATTTTCGAATAAATCATCTTAATCAATTAAAGCTTTCAGCGTAAATTGTATGAAGTAATGAACATATAATACACACGAGATTTAAAAAGAAAGACCCATAAAAAGATTAAACATTTATATCAGCGCTTTCTTAGAACCCCATGATTTGCGGCGCGGCGCTGTATAAGGTCGTGGACATACTGGACGATTCTTGTACTTTTTTTTATTTTTTTTTTCAAGGGAGCGTTAAGAACACTGTTTTACCAATGTTCTAGCCCAAGTGACAGAGCTTAACGCCGCCCGCATTACTACAAGTAAAGTTCGAAATAATTTTTTGATATAATACATTTTAACCGACTGTAACGAAATAAAAGTAATGTTATGATGAAAATTAAGGAAAATAAGTTAAAATTTCATTTGTTTATGTAAGCTTTGCAGAATTTCATTTATAATCTTTTTTTTTATTGAAGTAGCAGTTTATCAAAGTCTGTCGACTTTTAACGTAATTTTAACGTAATTTTGATATATATTTATAGTAAAGTAACAGCACGTTTTCTAAAATATAATTAAACTATTGACTAATAAATGTTTTTTTTTTTTTCATATTTCTAGCTTTACGCTGAATTCCGCGCATTGTAAGGTATGCAGAGGCAAATTGGGAACCTATTGTAAAGACGTTTCATTCTGTTCCCTAGTATCCATCTACTTTCTTTGAAGCATTGCATATTGATAGGCGAAACTCAACGCCTCGCTCCCGGGGGCTACCGGAACAAAGAAATTAAAACACATGATATATCCAAATTGAAAATGGTTAATATTTCATTTTAACTAGTGGGGATTGAACCCACAACCATTACGCTTACAGTCAAACGCTTGTGCCCTTACACCACGACACGCCTCAACATAAAATATTGAATAGACTTTTTTTAAGTATATGTAAGATTAAATTATGTTCGTTGAATCTTCGCTCCAATTGAAATATGACTGACTGCACGTGACAATTATGGCTTAATCTCATTCTGGCGAAAGTTGATATGTATGTTGGATATACAACATACATATGATTGAGGCCTGTCGTGGCGCAGCGGCACAAGAGTGTGACTGTATCCGACAGGTTCTGGGTTCGATCCCCAGTCGAGGAAATGAAATATTTAATATTTTCAATTTAAATATTTAATGTTTCATTTCTTCGCTCTGGTAATAAGACAAAGCGCGGCGTTGAGTTCCGCCACTCAACACGCATTGCCTCAAATTCGGCAGAAAGTGGGGAACGGAAGTGGAACGGAGTGTCATAACACTAGGTTTCACTTCCGTTCCCTCTGCCTTCCCTGCCTAGTGCGGGACACAGCGTGAAGCTGAAAAAAAAAAATATATATACAACATAATGTAAAACAAATTTGGTTTTACTAGAGGCAGTCTTGGCGCAGTGACACGCCGTTTGACAGTGTCCGTTAAAGCCACGGTTGTGGATTCGGTTTCTACTTGAGATAATTAATTATTTATATTTTCTGGCTCTGGTAAGAAACAAGACAAAACGCGGCGTTTAGTGAGTGCCATTCGACACAATTTCTTGAAAATTAGGCGGTGAAGAACGACGTGACTTAATATTAGGTTCCCGGTGTATCATGCTATGTGTGTGTATTTTTTAAAGAAGAAATTTTATAGATAAATCGAAACAAAATCCAATCCATTTTCGATACCATCTTGTAAAAAAAGTCACATTTTCTGAGTTATTAGTATGTCATAAAGAAATCGTGTATTACTTTAAAATATTAATTATAATGAATAAATTATACATTTATGTGTAATAAAATATAAATATATGTAAAAAGATTATTAGTCATAAAAAAATTACAAATAAGCATATCATGAAAAAGTTGCCATTCACATGTGTGTTTATTAATACACACACACACACACACACGCGCACTTTTTTCAATCAAAAGACATTAATTATAGGTATAAATCTGAACGTCCCTTAACAACCAGCATTTTACTTCCCACAATGAAATCTTGATATTTCAAGCAATTTTTGTACCGAATATAATGATTTTAACCTGCAACCGGATAGTGTAATTGATTTTTAATGTATCTCACTGAAATTCCATGTGATTTTGTCGGCGTAATTAGTATGGACATGACATTGTTACGTCAGCTTAAACGCGTGTTTTGTATAACTTATACTTTTTCACTTCACATGTTTTCACGCATTTTCCCGCGTCGTAGAGTAAGCTGAGATAGGCTTGTTTTAAGATATACCGCTCTCTACTTTCTGATTAATTTTGTACATTCTATATTAAGTGTTGTATCACTCTGATTTTAAAGATTTAAATAATTGTTTTTAGAACCAAACTATTTTTTAGTATTTTTTCATTTTTTTTATAGTAAACATTAATCATATAATCGTTTCCTGAAAAGAAAATATATTCGAAATATAGGCCATGGCGTTAAAGTATGCCGCCGATGTTTAACTGTAGACTAGATACCATAATATATATATATATATATATATATATATATATATATATATATATATATATATATATATATATATATATATATATATATATATATATATATATATATATATATATATATATATACATATATATATAAATATATATATATATACATATATATATATATATATATATATATATATATATATATATATATATATATATATATATATATATATATATATATATATATATATAAATATATATATATACATATATATATACAGTACACGTTCCTAATTGGTGTCAGCTAATCTAATATGATATTAAAACAAATGACATCAACCCATATCAAGTTACTCTCGGATTAGAATTTCTTCGAAATAAGATGACAGCATAGATTTTAAAGATACATTATATAGCAGATGCTGTGAACAGTTTTTTCATCATATTTTTGCATAGCCAAAACATATGTATAGCGTTACATATTCTTTTTTTTGTTTCCTAGATATCAAAAATATATTAAAAAAATCAATTAATACGAGTTGTAATTTTCAAATAAATTATATAATATTTTTATTTCTTCGCTATGGTAACAAGGCAAAGCGCGGTGTTGAGCTCCGCCACTCAATACGCAATGGCTAGAATTCAGCGGAAAATGCGGAATGGACGGTAATATCTTATCACTAGGTTCCCAAGTTCCCTCTGTCTACCTTGCAGTGAGTGTGATAGAGCGTGAAAAACACACAACCTGTCCTGTTTACAGTCGCTGGCATTCGGCTTGTCCCAAAAAAGGCCCAGCGTGAAGTAATTTTTTTTTTTTAAATATATAAAGGTGTAGCACATCTGCCGTTACACTAGTCTTTGTAATATATTAACTACATGTAGATTAATAGGTATAATATTAAATTACAATTCTATTAATGCAATGACCCGTAAAATATTTTTCATTTCGTATTTTTACTTTATAGATATGTTTTGTTCACGCTTTATCTCGTTATATATTTAAACACTTCCGCCGAGATTAGCAAAATTCCGATTTTGCATGTTGGCGAAACTCAACGCTGCTTGTCGCTTCGTTACCAATTTAATTTCTAATCGCCCAGAAGGGTAGTTATATTAGACATGAGAAGACAAAACGCGGCGTTGAGTTCCGTCACTTTGAAACGTAATGTTTTGAATTCGGACGTAAACTGCTTATCTCTTTTATAATGACCTTGAACTTTTATCAATTTGGTAACCTCGTTAAAAGTAAGTACGAAAGAAGCTATAATAAAACTTTTTTTTGTCCAGCAGTGGGGATATTAATTGCCTGTAACTTACTCGTACGACGACAGGGCGTGACGTATGTCAGTACATAAATTACCCCAACCTTACATGAAGATGGGCACCACATATATCTGAACTTTCTCCAGACAGAGCTTATTAAAGCTGGCTACAGAGTAAGTTATGTAGTATATACGAGATTCGATCGATTAATATTTTGAATTTTAACATCGATGATAATCTTGCTAGAATTTATCGATCACTGTAACGAGGAAAAGCGCAGAGTTCTGCCAGAATAATTAGTTCAAGCATTGGTGCCTTACTTTTATAAATATTTTATAAATATAAAGTAAATGTTAGAAAAAATATGTAATTCAAAATTTGAACAGTATAAAAGTTCTGTTAGATTATTACACTGTATCTGAAACAGTAATGTCGTTGTGTCTATACACATTTTACGTTAAACTCTCGCTATAACGAACGAATTTATATACTTATTTTTTTATTTATTAAATTGGGATCACGCAAATATTATTATTATTTATATAAGAAAACTAATATTGTAATAATTGAATTTATTATATACTGTGTGTTAACTGTAACCAAAAGTTATCTGGAAGACATGGCTATGCGCCTTTTGTACATTGTCTGTGATTACCTGATTAAACTTGTATTTGGTGAACAAATAAAATGTTGTTATTAAATTATTCACACACACACACACACAATACTCACACAAACACACATATATATATATATATATATATATATATATATATATATATATATATATATATATATATATATATATATATATATATATATATATATATATATATATATATATATATATATATATATATATATATATATATATATATATATATATATATATCATCATCATCTATAAAACATTGAAAATCTTACTATTTTCTTCATTTATGTACATTAAAAATAGGAGTATCTTAACACTAGGTTCCCTCTGGTTACCCTGCTGCTACGCTATACGCACACGCTGAATACAGCGTGAAGCTACAAGAAAAGCAACCGAATAACAATTAGCTCTCATCGAAATCTTTAATTCTTAAAAAAAAAAAACAAAAGTGACGTCACGTTGAAGTAATAAATCTGACAGCCATAGACTTTTTATGGAAACGTCAAAACACATAAGCACACACATTCATTACGTGAAATTGGCAATTATACATTTATAAATGTATATAATCACAATTCCCTTGCAAATGTTAACGATAATGTCTGTATTTATTTATTTGCGAGTTGAAATAAAAATTTAAATTGTCGATTTTCTATAGACAATGTATGCAGTATCGAGAAATAATATATTTATATTCTAAGTTGAATAGGCCATTATCGAGTTGGGACGGAATCGTGCATATAAATATGCAAAAGCCATAAGTTCAATATATTTTTGTTGGCAAAAATGTTTCAGGTTTAATTGCGTCGTTAGCCCTCCGTAATGCATTGTTCGTCCGGTAAAAAGGCTTATTGAAATTTTTGTCCAGATCGGCCCCCTAGCTACTGATTATATTTTATATTAGTGAGTCACACGCGGCTTCGCCCGCTTCGCTTCGTTTCGCTTGATTGACACTATTTTATTTACTTATCTCTATTACTTTCTTGATTTATTAAAATTATCACTCTTTAAGACAATATCTATATATTAAAAATTAAAATTTCAGCGAAATGAATAAAAATTGTAAAAATATTGTAGAATTTAATATTTTAAATTGAATTATTTTTTTTTATCAAATTATTTAAATAAAACAAACACTAAATGTTAAGGGAAAGTTGCCAAAAACAATAGCGAAAACGCACAGACAAACAAAGAGACCAAAATTTAAACAAATCCCATTGGTTCCTATTACATAAATGAAAGTACCCTCTCAGATTTTTTTAATATATCTTCTATGTACAGTCAGCGATCAGTTACAGATTAATGAATAAGTATATACATATACAGATTGGCCTGTGACTTTTGATGTAGTACTTCTGAGTTACTGTATTGCAGTGGTATAACGTTGAAATGTAAACGATCGTTTTGGGTTCGATTCTTAGTCTTAGGAATGATTTGTCACCCTCCCAATATGTAATGGCGAACGTAGTGTTTCATCACTACGTGCCTTCTGCTCTTCGTGAAGCTAAAAAAACAACAATAAATTTACCCATTTTGGTCAACAATTGGACATGATTAAACTTCACACAAAAAAGAGACATTTCACGAGAGCTTTTTAAGAAACTGCAGGTACAGTTGTAATTGATGCTCCAAAATATACATACGTGATGAATTGTCATCGAAGAGACAAAATAAAAGGCAAGAGAACAAGTTTTAAAAGTTCTGTCAACATTATAAATATGTAAAGGAAAAATATATCGTAAAATTGTCGATTTTTGTTTACCACTAGTCTTTATATATAAGACTTTGATTGACTGACAATGGTTTTTTTATGTATTTTCTTGTATTTTCACACATGTCCTTATTGTTGTCCAACTTTGAACGGTTTTGGATTCAATTCTCACTTGGGGATATCATTTTCAATATGACGATAAAGCGTTGACATAGCGCGGCGTTAAGATCGTTTATTTATCATGTAATGTCTGAATAATTAGTTATAAAATGGGGTACAGATTGTCTTAAAACTATGGTCCATTTGCCTATCCTATTATATATGAGATACAAGATCATACAAAAAAAAAACGTAATATTGTTTCAAACTCTGGTAATAAAGCAAAACGCGGTTGAGTTCCGCCACTCTATAAACAATGTTTCTGAAATTCGGCGGAAGGTGGGAAACGGAAGTGTCTTAATTAAAATTGAGTGTCTTAACACTACTTCTCAAACCCTGCATTGTGCGGGCTTGCAGCTAAAATAACTTTAATTGTCAATGCTGGATAAATTCCATGAAGCCTGTATATATTCTTAGTATCATAAATACCTTTTACATACATATCTCAGTGTAGGCATCCCAAGTAAAAAGCAAAAATTACCAATTAAAAATTTGTACTAAACGACGCTACCCAGCGGGAGAGCCGTCAGGCTTCTTGCAAAGTCGTTAAGTGTTTGTTGAACAATGTTCCTTTGAATTTTCTATATATTCGCATTATCGAGTGGAAAAACTTGCGACGCTAATTGTTAAGATAGCTGTTGTCTGTTTTGGTTTTTTATTGTATATTTTTTTAACTTTTATATTAGGATTTGTTTTTTTTTTTATATATATACGGAGTAGTGCTAACGTAGCTCAGAAACACAAGTGTGTAAACGCACTTATTGTAGATTCGAATCTCAGAAAAAGGGAAATTTTCATTATCTCGCTCTGACAAAGACTTAATATGCAAAGTATTTCGCCGAAAATTGGCAACGGAAATGTGTGAAATGGGGTACCAAATGTTTTAATACCAGTTTCCCAGGTTCCCTTTGCCTGGCCTGCTTTGTGCGAGATACGGCGTAAATTTATTTATATATATATATATATATATATATATATATATATATATATATATATATATATATATATATATATATATATATATATATATATATATATATATATATGTATATATATATATATATATATATATATATATATATCCTGTAACGTTCCTCGTTCTTAAAGAAACAACAACATATATTTTTTTTACCTTATTTTAATATGTATTATAAATATAAAAACAGTCATATGACAGTTAAATATACTGACTTCGAACCTATAACCATTGTAAGTTGAAAATACTATTTTAATAACCTATAGAACAAAATCAATAAGAAGGTAATTGCTATAATTAGAGTGCAAAGTATCGAACAAGAGGTGTGAACTTTTTACGGGTGGAGCGGATGAACCCCTGCAGTTTCATGATTGTACCGATTTTAATGAAGCACATATCACAGACAGTCCTGTTTTAGAGAAAAAAGAGCTTTTAATTTTTTCCAACTAGCGAGGACGTCACGGTAAGAATGTTGAGGTACAGGCTCCGGTGGTTTGGGCACGTCGAGCTAATGAGTGAATTGTTATGCTAAATATAGCGATAAGAAAGAAACGGTGATACCTTTGTTGACCTTTGAGATCTCACAGTCCACGAAATTGGAGGAAGATCAGGTAAAAGGCACCAGGATCTCCAGAGGCCATGTATGATGATAGTAGACGAGACGGAAGAGGTATTCAGAGGGTGTCCATTTGGAATAAAGCGATAAAAAATTATTTTATTTTAGGGCGGTCGTGGCGCACTGGCACAAGCGTGTGACTGTAACCGACAGGTTGTGGGTTCAATCCTCATTCGAGGATATGAAATATTATATAT
The DNA here is from genome assembly GCA_019049475.1 of Eueides isabella. NCBI lineage: Eukaryota > Metazoa > Arthropoda > Insecta > Lepidoptera > Nymphalidae > Eueides > Eueides isabella. The sequence goes on from CM032396.1 coordinate 13,547,814, forward strand.
TTTCAATTTAAATATTTAATGTTTTCACTTCTTCGCTCTGGTACAAGGCAAAACGCGGCATTGAGTTTCGCCACTTAACAAACGGAACGGAAGTGGAACGGAATATCTTGACAGGCTTCTAGACTTAACTCTCATGTTCTCTCTGCCTACCCTGTCTTGTGCGGGATACAGCGTGAAGCTGAGTGAGTATTTTATTTTAAAGAATTGCCTAACTAAATCTGTCTAGACGACATTTTTAACATTTTTGGCGTCTTTGTTTCCGTCCCGCTGAACAGATATAGCCTGCATCCAGTTAACAATTAACAGAGAAATGAAATAGAAAAGTTTATTCCAACTATCGGGAATCGTATCCACGACTATCTCGTTACAATCGGATGCGCCACCACGAATCTATTTCCTCCTAATTAAAACTGTATAATCTATACGTATATTAAATCTATCACCGATCACTGTCTATATATGGAAGATATATTAAAAAAAACACACACATAAGGGCCGCTTATTCATATAATAGGGCCCAAAATATATAAATGTTTTTTTTTATTTTTGCCTGTTTTCCCTGCTTATTTGTTTGTCTGTGCGATTGTACGCGGTAATTTCAGAATCGGCTGAATTAAATATACTCTTTAATATTATATTTCGGCAAGCTTATTCAAGATTTAAAGTTTTTTTTTATTTTAAATCGTTTATAAATAAATAAGTTACGTTGAAATTTTTGTATTCAATGTAGAGATGTTGTTCATTTTATGTATCATGATCATTTTATTATAACAAGAAAGTATTTGTGATTAGTAAATAAAAATGATATAATTCAAGCGGGCGAAGCCGCGGACGGTCGCTAGTAAATGAATAAAGTTAACCAAAGTACGGAGCTTACGCAATAAATTGCAGCGTATTATATGCGAACAATTGATAGCACTTAGCTGCCATATTTCGAGGCAATCTTAGAGCCTTGTACAGTACTAGGAAGCTGTAACACGATGCGTTTTATCTTATTGACTCATTCTGTTTACTTTTGTGTCACGTTCCGGTTTGATTGGCTTTTAAAATAATTCTTGGATTCTTTTCTTTAAATAATATATTATTTCTGTATGTATTTCAAAAATTCGACGAGGCTATTGAATTTTTTCTTACAGATGTGGCTTAAGTCCCGCCTAATTCATTTTTTTATATTTTTCTAAATAATTTCCATAGTTATGCAGTAGGTACATGGGGCGCCGAGTTCCGCACTTTAACGAAATCCATTAATTCGGCGGAAAGTCTGGAACGGAACGGAGTGTCTTAACACTAGGGAGATCCCTCTGGCTCTGCCATTTGAGGAATACAGCGTGATGCAAAAAAAAAAGTACGTATGACGTTGAATTTTAAGCATAAACATTGACAACATATCTTAGTAACATAAGATTGTTTACTTATAACTAGCGACCCAAACGCAGCTTCGCCCGCTTTAACTTATTATATACAAATTATACAAAATCTGAACATAATTTGTACCATATGTGTTATTTTGATATATTATTATATAGTTTCATCTGTTTACTTTAGTAGCTTTTATGTGAAAATAGACCAAACAAACGTCCTTAAAAACTTTTACCTTAACTATATTTCTAGAAAAAGAATTAATATTTATAACTAGAAATAAAAAAAATGTATTACAATATTTGAGGCCTGTCGTGGCGCAGCGGCACAAGAGTGTGACTGTAACCGACAGGTTCTGGGTTCGATCCCCAGTCGAGGAAATGAAATATTTAATATTTTCAATTTAAATATTTAATGTTTCATTTCTTCGCTCTGGTAATAAGGCAAAGCGCTGGCGTTGAGTTCCGCCACTTCAACACGCAATGCCTCAAATTCGGCGGAAAGTGGGGAACGGAAGTGGAACGGAGTGTCATAACACTAGGTTTCACTTCCGTTCCCTCTGCCTACCCTGCCTAGTGCGGGATACAGCGTGAAGCTGTATTACAATATACATGTATCCATATTATTATGGGCTTATGCAGTTTTTAATAACCTGGCTACAAAATACGATTTGATACCATCTGAAGCTGTATTTTTTTTTTATTTTCATCAGTTAACATTTGACCTTCGAGCGGAGCGGACTCATTAATGACAACGTCGAAGTCGCGAGACTAAACCGCATACTTAAAGTATGTAAATCCACCAATAAATACTCTGGCGGAGTCTCGCTCCGTTCTAGATAGAGAAGCGAAGTAATTATCAAATACATAACTCTTTTTTTTTTTTTTCAGCTTCACGCTGTATCCCGCACTAGGCAGGGTAGGCAGAGGGAACAAAAGTGAAACCTAGTGTTATGACACTCCGTTCCACTTCCGTTCCCCACTTTCCGCCGAATTTGAGGCATTGCGTGTTGAGTGGCGGAACTCAACGCCGCGCTTTGCCTTATTACCAGAGCGAAGAAATGAAACATTAAATATTTTAAATTGAAAATATTAAATATTTCATTTCCTCGACTGGGGATCGAACCCAGAACCTGTCGGTTACAGTCACACTCTTGTGCCGCTGCGCCACGACAGGCCTCACACTCTTTCTTCATAGAAACGTACACCGATTTTATTTTAAAGGACTCCGTTGCTTTTAAACATTACCAGCTCATATCTCTTTCGCAGTGACATTTTATAATTGAACAGAGAGTCTCAACACTATGTTTTTTTTTGTCTTTTAAATGAAAAAATGATAGCTATAGACATTATCTTGTATACGTCAATGGTTTTCACTCTTATGGTCAATATTGACATAACGACTCAACGGATGTAGCAAATTTGCAAATTTAAAAGGAAATCTTATCTTATCTTCACAGATTTCGAATTTGGCCAATTGATTTAAGTATTTATATTTCTATAAGGGACCCGGGTTCAAGTCCCATCACCTTTAAGTGCTACAAAAAATCAATGCTTTTTCATTCCTCTAACAACGAAAATTACTTAAAATCTAATAGTTCGTTACAAATAACACCTTTTGACTGCCAAAGCGATAATTGATTCATTCAACAATACATTTCAAGCACAATTCTCGTACAAGTTATGTACCAATACATACATATGAGGTTCCCAGGCTCCGCCCACAGCGTGTACATACAATAATTATTAAAAACACCAATCGGTTAAAAAATATTTGTTATCACTTACGTCACTGTATATGTTACTATAAAGAATAACATATATTGTAGAATTATTTAATAAGTTTAAATTACTGACTTTGTTAAATATTTCTTGCGGCGTTTAGTTCCGTTGCGTAACACGTATTAATTGGGCGGAAAGTTGAACACAGAGAGTGGGGACACTATTTCACTAGGGGAAGTATTTCTATATAGACAGACTGTGATTATAAAATTTATTGTGACACGATTATTAGTATCACATACATAAACCAATGTATGAATACATGCTGCTGTACAGTTCATATTGGGTAGCGGAACTTAACGCCGCGATTTGCCTTGTTTCCAGAGCGAAAGTAAATATACCTCGAGTTGCAATCGAACCCACAACCTGTCGCCAATACAATCACATAATTTGGTCCCTACAATAATCATAGTATATGTATATATGTCCCACTTTCTGTTGTAGTTTATTCGTACTGATCGAACCGTTTTCGTAAAAAAATATAAGATATCTCTAAACATATATAACTATGATACGTAAGTTTACGGTCGTAATATTTTCAAATTTAATATTTAATGAGACCTGTCGTGGCGCAGCGGCACAAGTGTGTGACTGTAACCGATAGGTTCTGGGTACGATCCCCAGCCGAGCAAATGAAATATTTAATATTTTCAATTTAAATATTTAATGTTTCATTACTTCGCTCTGGTAATAAGGCAAAGAGCGGCGTTGAGTCCGCCACTCAACACGCAATGCCTCAAATTCGGCGAAAAATGGGGAACGGAAGTGGAACGGAGTGTCTTAACACTAGGTTCCCGGGGTTCCCTCTGCCTACCCTGCCTCGTGCGGGATACAGCGTGATGCAAAAAATATATAATAATATTTAATGTTTTCATTTCTTCACTGACAAATAGGTGGAACGCGGCGTTGAGTGCCACCACTCAACACGCAATACCTCAAAGTCGACACAAAGTGAAGAACAGAACGGAGTGTCTTGACACTCGGTTCCCAAGTTCTTTCTGCCTACACTACCATGTTCAGGATACAGCGACGAAGCTTAAGCGAAAAAAAAAAGACTTAAAAAAATATTTCCGTCCGTCCGTACGTTCCCAGCCAATTTGAGCTGACTTAGCCGAAGTTTGGAACGAGGTGTAATTGTTTTATACCCTACAAAGGATTTTTAGTGATACAATCGTTTAGCGTCGGTCTTAAGCAGTTAACACTTTTAACTTTAACTATGTAACGAGATAACATTTGTTCATTATTTAACACTATTGATATGTGGGAAAGAATCAAGTACTTACTTCTTACGTTTTGGAAAAAGATTATATGCGTTTCTTATAAACTCAGCTTCACGCTGTATCCCGCACATGGCAGGGTAGACAGAGGAAATTTGGGAACGTAGTGTGAAGACACTCCGTTCTACTTCCGTTCCCCATTTTCTGCCGAATTTTGAGAGATAGCGTGTTGAGTGGCGGAACTCAACGCCGCATTCTGCCTTGTACCAGAGCATAGAAATGAAAACATTAAATATTTAAATTGAAAATATTAAATATTTCATTTCATCGAATGGGGATCGAACCCACAGCCCATCGGCTACAGTCACACGTTTGTGCCGCTGCGCCACGACAGGCCTCTCAGGCGTTTCTTATACCTTTCCCTTTATATATAAACTCAATAATAGCAACCAGATATCGGTGAAATATGGAGAACAGAAGATTTCTATGAAAATGGAGTGTTTAATACTATGTTCCCAGCGTAATTATAGTACGTTCATATACAAAAATTAAAAAATCTGAATTAGTATGTATACCTCTGTACAAAACTATGTATTTAATAATGTACATAATTTTTATTATCATTCTTTGTCAGCTTTACGCTGTTTCACGCGCATAGCAGTTTATGCAGAGGGAACTTGGGAAGAGGGAACTTGGGAACCTAGTGTTGAGAATTTGAAGCATTGAAGTATTCGAGTGGCGAAGCTCAACGCCGTTCTTTGTCTTGTTATCAGAGCGAAGAAATGAAAATATTAAATATTTTTTTTACAAGTGCGGAGCGAGGCCACTGACTGTTACGTTCACAATCATACTCTTGTGCCTCATTATAATTATTAAAACTATTTAAAACGTTTAAGTATAAAAATAGTACATTGTGTGTACTTTCACTGTCAAATTGTCAGTCAACATAAAAAATCAGTGTAAATTCTCACCGAACTCAAGCAGTTCATCCTTGACCGACCGCTGAATCATCGCGAGCCAAATGATTTATAGCGGTACTGCAAATTAAATGTCATCACTTGTGGGTCAAAGGCGATACTTGCGAAGTGTTTTTTTGTTTAAAAATAATAATAAATATACTTACTGTTGCATTTATATTATAAATAAATAACCTGTTTCCGCTTAGGATACGCTTAGAGTGTATTAAGATATATTCAAGTATGGGCTTTTTTATCTGAAACGAATAGCTTAATTTTTCAATATAACTTTTAAGTAGATATCAAGTACCTGAGGCCTTGGGGCCTGTCGTGGCGCGGCGGTACAAGCGTGTGGCTGTAAACGTAGCAGGTTGTGGGTTCGAGGAAATTAATAAAGTTATAATATTTTAAAAATTAAATATTTAATGTCTTCTTTTCTCTGCTCTGGCAACTAGGCAAAGCGCAGCGTTGAATTCCGCCACACAACATGCAATGCCTGAACTCATTAAATATTTCATTTTCTCAAGTAGGACTCGAACTTACACCCCCATCAGTCACGTTTATAGTCACACACTTGTGCCATCGCACCAACACAGACCACATTTTTTTTGATCACGCAAGAACAAAACAAAGTATAAATATTTCAATCTTATTATTATTATTATTATTTTATGGAAAGACACCGGAAACGAGCGTACGGGTCACCTGATAGTAAGTGATCACCGTCGCCCACGGCCCCGTGTAGCACCAGAGGAGCTACAGCAGCGTTGCCGGTCTAAAAGGTGGTTGGGCAGCTGGGCCCGGCTTCACCCAATACGCAGTGCAATAACGCACTGGCAGAAGCCACTACTTAACGCCGGTGTTAAATGCCGTGGGTGGTAATAATCCGGTCGAGTCTGCCCAAGCGTGTTGTCATTGCTGACAACGTGACTCTACCACACGTACTTTAGTCGCCTCTTACAACACCATCAGTACCAGGGTGATCCTATTCTAAGCCGGAATCACACGGCTTCACGCATACATGGTGGGGTAGGCAGAGGGAACTTGGGAACCTAGTGTTAAGACACTGCCAGAGCCAAGAAAAACAATTAAACAAAACACACATTTTCAAATATATTTGAACATACAAAATGATTTATCCAATGATTCGTATCACCTCCACTACAATGAGATAAAGCCACATTGGCCGATGTTATCGCGTCGCAAGAACAGCTGTCGGCGTGTCGTCGCTTATTGTACTGTCATAATAATTATGTGCACGCGTTAAATGGTCATGCGCACGTAACAATGCCTAACAACCACAACTTGTGCTTGTTTATTTATATGAAATTTTATATGAGAATTTTGTAAATTTTTTGGATAGGTAGAAAAAAATGTATATCGTTAACTTAGCAGTGATGGAAGATAATGTTAAGATATGTTCCCAATTTGATTGGATTTTTTTTTTAGTTTGAATGTGACATTCTGTGTTGAGTAGCGTAATTCAACGCCGCAAATAGTTTATTTCTTAAAATAGAAATTGAACCCACAAGTTTCGTTTTTACAATCATAGCCGACTTTTTTTTGCTTATTGATATGACAAAATAGGCTTCATGAGAAAATCGTGTTAAATTTATTTAGGAGATCGATTTTTAAGTTTTTGTCCAACTGACCTGACTGAAGCGTTTATCAGTTCATCCTTAGAACGTACTTTTTTTTGTTAATTAATAGACATATTAACCGTTCCAAAGCCTTGTTTATCGCAATGGTCCTTAGCTATACTCAGCTTCACGCTAAATCCCGCGCATGGCAGGGTAGGCAGAGGGAACTTGGGTACCTAGTGTTAAGACACTCTGTTCCACTTCCGCTCCCTACTTTTCGCCGAATTTGAGGCATTACGTGTTGAGTTAACGGCGTTAAGCGGTTTTAGCTACGAATATGTTTTATTAAAATCAGATTAGCAGCTTAAACACTACAAATACTATGCTAAAATGAGGTTAAGATATTTTGGCTCTATATATCTTTTTACTGAGCAAGTCAATATCGTCTTTGGGGCTTAGCGTAGGAGTAAATACGTGATGTAATATATATATATATATATATATATATATATATATATATATATATATATATATATATATATATATATATATCGAATGGAATAGAATTGTACGAAGGCAAAACGTACGCCTCAGCTATGAGCGCAATACAGCGTGAAAATAAAACCAAGTAAAATTTATTACCCAAAGACGTGACAAAAAATTATAAATTGATAAGGGAAATTATTATTAAACATTTGAAAAATATTTCCGGTTCCCAGTTTCCTATCCCTCTGCCTATCCTGCTAAAAAAGGGATACAGCGTGAAGGTATAAAAAAAAATATTTCAACGTACACATGAATAATGCATTATGTAGGTAGGTACCCACATATTAATATTACGAAACGTAGCAAAGTAAAAGTTGATTTCAAAAGTAAACATTGGGACAATTTTTTATTCTGACTTGTCTTGTATATATATGAAAGTTATAAAAAATATCCTTATTCATTGCCCACAAATTAAATAATGCAACTGTGCGTTCGTTCTTGTATTAAAAACGAGTTTTTTTGGGATACCTTAGCACACGACGGAAAACGGAATTCTTATAGTATTTCTTTGTTACCTATTTATTTATCTATTCTGTGAAGAACGTATTTCTCTAGAATACATCAAATATTTAGGCTTTTAATACCTTAGGGCATGGAAAAGTTAAGCTTCTAAGTATATGCAATTAAATGGTATGAGCGATTATGTTTCATAATGTATTTTATATGAAATTCGCATCAAAATTAAACCCTATATATAGTTCTCTTTAACATAGAATAAAAAATTTAAGAAGGAAAACCAAGCAAATATAAAACAAAACAGATGCATATCCCCACAAAATATATATTAACATTTTTTATTAACAGTAAATTTAAGTTGATAAACTTTTTAAGTTGATAAACTTCGATCCATAATCATGAAATTTGTACGGAATCCTCGGTGTACGGTAACCAACTCGCACTTGACCGGCTTTTTTTGGACATTGTTAGGCCGCGTGTAGGCGGCGTGGGTGTGTCACGCGAAAAGGCACACGCTTAAATTACTCTTTTTTATAAATCAAATAAATACTTCTGTACCCTTGTTATTGTGTTGGTAATATGTTTAATGTTATCAGTATTATGATTTTGAGGAAGAAATGTTGTATGGGAATGTTTTGATTTGAAAAGGTTGTAGGTTCGATCTTAGCTTTTTTAAATTGTAATTGGTAGAGTAGGTAGGGTCTTCGAGATATTAAATATTTAGTTGCGGAATTTACGCGTGTCCTTTTACCATAGCGAGTGAGAAATTTTAATATCGCGTTCTTTCCAGTAGGAATCGTATCCACTATAATCGCGGTTACAGACATACATTGTGCCACTGCACTACGACGTCCTACTGTAATACTCTAATGTAACTTAACAATGATAAAAATCACATCCCAAAAAAAGCCATTTTAAAAGCAAAATTCATTAAAATTGGTTCAGCTATATAGCTGTTTAGAACGTATCATCGCTAACGTGATAAAAAGGGTATTATACAATCTCCTAACTTTATTGTAAATTAAAAAAATAACGATTTTTTTTTCATCTTTTGTATATATTTTTTTTCATATTTTAGAAGAAAAAGAAGCAGCGCGAGCTAACTAGTTCAGTTTATTGAGTCACGTGTCCACAAAATTATTGATTAGTATACTTCATTATACAAGCACACTGCCATATATGGTAATGGTAAAAATAAATTATACGTTAATTGGAGGCTTTGTGACTAATGTTTTTCATACGTTTAATAATATAAAACATATGTATGTTCGTAATGAACTTTAATCTGTCCTTTTTGGGTGATTGGCTGGAAAAAATATTGAAATTTTCGACCTTTGTTGGCACTTTGTTTGTACAGTTGATAACAAGTTAGTTTTCTATGAGGTCTATCGTGGCTTAGGGGCACATGGATGTGACTTTAAACGCGACATTTTTCGATTCAATATCACTCTAAGAAATGAAATATTTAATATTTAAATGAAATGGTAGGAGCGGTATGGCGCGGCGTTGAGTTCCGCCATTCCACATGCAATGCCTCAAGTTATGAGGAAAGTGGTTAACGGAGCAGAGTGTTAACACTAGGTGATTTTTCTATAGAGTGTTTAAAAAATTTAACTCAGCAGGACTCGATCCTGCACCCATCCTAAGGCTCTTTTGTGAGATTTTTTCAAAATATCGCTATCTAAAGATAATAAATAATTGCTTAAAATTATTATTGTTTGGCAAGAGAGGATGCCATTTAATAATTTTTTTTGCACTTTTTATAATAGTAAAAATGTAAACTTATTCCATCTATGAGAAAGAGAAATATTATTTAGAAATCGTAATTTTTTTTTAACTTAGTACTAATACAAAAATATTGTTGGTTGTCAGTATTTGATTTAGAGTTGTTTTTCCAAATTTCCTCAGTAAACTTATTTCTACTTGTTTCCATTCCACTCCCAAACGGCGTGAGCTGTGTGTATGATAGCGTAACTCAACGCTGCACTATAGTCACCATCGCGATAATGTAAGTTGAAATTGAACCAACAACCATCGCTAGATACAGACGGTCTATTAAAATTTGAAATTCTCAAAATTTATTTTCAATCCACCGCCGTATAATTTGTATTCAATTATATACAAATCCATCTTCATGTAAATTAATTCATATGACATATTTAATAGAAGTGACAACAAAAGATAAGGCGCGCCGCACACTGAGTACATACATAATACGTCAACGAGCAAGCTGAAAAGAGTTATAACTGATTTTTTTTTGTTCTTTTAAAGTTATGGTACATAGCGCTATTCTCACTTGGAATAGTTTATGTAAATGTTTTCATATCCTTGTTGTTCAAGACAAAACGCGGCGTTGAACTCCGTTATTTAACTTTTGCATATTAGGCGAAATCTGAGGAACGGATGGTTTTAATTTTCCTTTTGGTTACTTTCGTGAAGTAGAAGTGAGTGAATGTCTAAACACTAAGTTCCCATGTGCGGGATACAGCGTGAAACTGAGTATTTCAATTTTTTCTTCTGCCTTAAACAATTCTAAGAATCATCTAAAGAAAATAAACAAATTTTCAATCGTTACCTTCTTCCTCTACAGTACTGAACGCGGTAGTTAAATTCAAATTATTAAAACTTCCCGATATAATCTGTGTACATTGTAAAAGGTGGCCATTGTTTGACATGGTATTAGAACTTAGTACTATGTCACATTCAATCTTGATATTTCGTTAATACTAATGTACGTAATGGAAAGTGACTAGATTTTAGGACATATCCTCTAAAATGTTTGAAATAAACAAATTTATTCGGATTGAGGCCTGTCTTGGTGCAGCGGCACTTGACTGTCAACGTGATTGGTTGTGGGTTCGAACCTCACTCGAGGAAATTAAATATTACATTTTTTTAATTTAAATATTTTCATTTCTCCGCTCTGGTATCAAGACAAAGCTCGGTGTTGAGTACCGCCACTAAACACGCAATGACCCAAATTTGGCACTATTAAATTAAAACTGATGTTCTGGCACATTTCCTGAAACTAATAAATGTTTAATCTGTTCCGCAAAACGTAACGCCCAAACGTAATCTTTAGTCGCTTTCAGAGACAACAGATTGCGTTCACAGTAAATAGAAAATATATTAAATCAAAACATCTTAGTTAAACATTATGATAAGGTGCGGCGTTAAGTTCCGCTACTTAATATACACTGAATTCACGATGATGCGGGAAGTAGGGAACTTACATATGTGTCTTAATGAGAGCGGAGTATCTTAGGTTCCCAGGTTCCCTCTGACTATGAAGAAAACAAGCTTTAAAAACTCAGTTTTTAGGTTAACAAAAGGCAATAGGTACTGGTACGAGTACAATGCGTCATATTAGTGTTAAAACATGAGAGAGGATGTGTGCTGGGAAACTCGGCGGATGTCAAATATTTGCGTCGCGGGCGCAGCCGCGTTGTTCTTGTAATGAGAATACGTTCTTAATCATTTTTTGAAGTTATTTTTAACTTACGTATTTCTTTTGTTTCTATATAAAGTTTAAATGATAAACCGCATATTTTGTTCCTACATTACGAGGTATTAAACATTGTGTAGTGAAATTTGAGGAAAAGAATATAAGAAATAGTAATAATTAAGTCCCTCCAGTGTGGATCGAGCTACAATCATGTCGTTCGGCTGCTTGACGTAGATTTTTTTTTATCTTCACGCTCGTATATCGTGGGAACCTAGTGTTACACTCTGTTACCCTTAAAGTAATTCCGTCACAAACCCTTCCGTTGATTTCGTGATGTTGCGTGCTAAGTGGCAGAGCTCAACGGCGCGTTTTGCCTCATCATTGTGAGATGAAAATGAAAATAAAATACTATCTACAGTACAACTGTCCAATATGTGAGGTATACACATTGTGCATATTTCTATAGAATGAATTGATAGGCCAATTATTCTTTTTCCATGTAATATTGAAATTTTGAGTTATTAACATGAAAATATGGGTATAATCTTTTTTTTTTACGTATTTCCCTAAAGTAGCGTTAATCTCTGTTTCCTATCATTAATTTCATTGAGAAATTTTACCGGCTGATACTGATATAGAACGCATAAGTACTGCATATTGTCAATACAGTCTAATAATTCCAAATTATATCACGATGGCTCAAAACTTAAAACTTAAGACATGACATACTACAGTTCTTAGCGCCGCGTTTACAAAAAAGAAACAAAATTTAACCTACCAAGAATTAAACAATGCAAGGCACATCCAAGATAAGGGCACCCGTTCACCAAGCAAGAGAAAGCGATACTATCTTATCCTCAGACTCGTGCGATCGTGCGATTGTTTGTAAAGGCGCCGACAGTTTGTTCTCGCCGAGCCGTCCGTACGTAAATATGTTATCGTTACTCGTTTATGTCCGGCTTAATTTTGAGATTAGCCTGGGTTTTGTGTTGTAGGGCGGAGGTCACGGGTTCAGTTTTAAAAGATTTTGTAAAATAAAAGCAAAGCAAGCGTTCATGTCGCAGTGGCACAGCGTCTGACCGTATGCGATGGTTATCAGTTTAATTTCTACTTGATATTATTATTTCTTCATTTCGCAATTTAATGCCTGAAAGGTTGACAGGGAAGTGGGAAGTGAAGTGTCTTAACACTAGGTTCGCTTTCTTTCCCAAAGTAGGTACAGTGTAATACATGCAAAAGCTAAAAATAATATATATATATATAATTCTGTAGACATTTTTTTCTCTTGATATCATCTTGGTACACGTGACAATTGCGATTTGACATTTGAACTCAGTTCCATTTTCACTGGAGGGAATAAGTTAATCTCATTTTTTTACTCTGTTTTAAGAAAGGGAGGTGATGACTTCTACCACTCAATACGTAGTAAAACGACGTAATTTCTTGATTTTAGACAATCCGTTCAGATAGAGGCCTGTCGTGGCGCAACGGCACAAGCGAGTGACTGTAAAGAAATATTTAATATTTTCAATTTAAATATTTAACATTTTCATTTCTTCGCTCTGGTAACAGGTAAATCGCGGCGTCGAATTCCGCCACTGTATCACGCTGTATCCCGCGCATGGCAGGGTAGGCAGCCTGCATATACAGCGTGAAGCTGAGTGAATGAGTTCAGATCTACTTGCATTCACTTTGTCTTTCAAGTATTACTTTAATTTAATCATAGTGTAATTATTCATAATAATAATTTATTGTAGCAAGAGATACATAACAATGGATTACAACACTCAAAGTAAGATTTAACTTGTGGTATGGATATTAGAACATTAGAAAAATTATTGATTTAAAAAGATGGATGTCTGTTACACTTTCACGCTTAACTACTGAACATATTTAGATGAAACTTAAAAGTAATATAGCTAATATATGAGAATAGCATATAAGCTAAAATTTATAATTAATATTTAATATAATTTGGTTATAATATGACAATAACTTCAAGCGGACGAGGCCGCATTTTGGCCGTTAGTATAACGTAAACAGATATGTAGTAAGGTTTTTTTTGATTTGACGATGATGTATACTGCATAAGGCACGATAGCAGAGAGAACTTGGGAACATAGTGTTGAGACACTCCGTTCCGTTTCCCACTTTCCGCCGAATGTCACGCCTTCTCTTTATACCGGAGCGAAGAATTAATAAATGGAGATCGAACCAGAACCTGTCGCATTTACAGTCACACGCTTGTGCCTCTGCGCCACGAAATAAATAAATAGGTACATTAATTATTTACTTTATAGTAAAGCTCTTAACAATTATATTCTCAACATGAACTCTAAAGCGGGCGGTTACTGGGTGGTACAATTGGAACGGTTAGACCACACCTCGCGCACTGTTTTACGACTGGCCACTAATGCTTACATCTTTTCTAAAATTCTTATTAAATTAATTGTATATATGTTGTGTTTTTTTTTTATCTGTATACTAAATTTTACTAAGATATTTTCCAGGTAAGATTAAAAGTAATAACATTTTTGTGCTTGAAATTGCTTGATTCAAAATACCCTAATAAGCAAACTGATAATTAAAACATATGTAGATATAATAAAAAAAAATTAAAACAATGCAAGCCGTCTATAGATAGCCGAAACAAATCTGTACAAATATCACCGCCAACTTAGTTTGCGACGCCACTACTCTAATGAGGAATATTAGTTTACTTCATAATTTCTTTTCATTTCTACCCTCTGGTATTTTTTTTTTCAGCTTCACGCTGTATCCCGCACTAGGCAGGGTAGGCAGATGGAACGAAAGTGAAACCTAGTGTTATGACACTCCGTTCCCCACTTTCCGCCGAATTTGAGGCATTGCGTGTTGAGTGGCGGAACTCAACGCCGCGCTTTGCCTTATTACCAGAGCGAAGAAATGAAACATTAAATATTTAAATTGAAAATATTTAATATTTCAATTCCTCGACTCGAACCCAGAACCTGTCGGTTACAGTCACACTCTTGTGCCGCTGCGCCACGACAGGCCTCTGGTAAATGAAAAAGGAAAAATAATGAATTACTACTTGTACCACAACAGCATAAAATTAGTTTGTACTTAACCTAACATTAATATAGCGCTAATCACCACGTATTAATTTGGCAAACTTCATTCTACATTGCGAGTAATGTACTGTAATCACTATCATTCTTGGTCGGCAGCCAGCAATAAACTTTATACATAATATAATGAATATAATGCCTCTATACTGCATCTAAATCATGAATTTAATTTGTGATCACAGAACAAGTGTTTTAGAAGTGGTATTAACATGTAATTACATAATGTAATGTATATCTGTCTGTGTCTGATAATATTTGAGAGGACGATTATTTAAGCAAATGAATTATAAAAAGTGAGGAATGGCAAGGTTTTAATGAAGAAGAAATATCTTTATGCTAAATACCAAATTCACTGGGCCCTGCCATACAAAACAATCAGGTAAAAATATATTAATGTTTTAGGAATGCTTCGCCAAAATTTCACTGTGCATCATCATTTTCGATAAACACTGTCACTAATGACGGAGTGTGGTGATCACTATCATTGTAAGTAATGTCAGTACAAATATCCGAAAAATTAAGATGATGATGATTGAGGCCTGTCGTGGCGCAGCGACACAAGCGTGTGACTGTAACCGACAGGTTCTGGATTCGATCCCCACTCGAGGAAAAGAAATATTTAATATTACATTATTTCAATTTAAATATTTAATGTTTTCATTTCTTCGCTCTGGTAGAAGGCAAAACGCGGCGTTGAGTTCCGCCGATTAACACGCCATGCCTCAAATTCGGCGGAAAGTGGGAAACGGAAGTGGAACGGAATGTCTTAACACTAGGTTCCCGGGTTCCCTCTGCCTACCCTGCCTCGTGCGGGATACAGCGTGAAGCCAAAAATATAAATAATAAATACAATTGAATGTAATACATTCCATTAAACCATATTTCCACTAAAGCATGTAAATCACTCCTGAAAAATATCTCTAGATACGCTCATATAAGTTCTCTCTGCTTATATAACAAAATGGAATTCCGTTAAGAAATTTAAAGTGGCCAAATGCGAGTTCGGTCAACCATAAACTGTATACAAAATTCGACAATAACTAACCATAAACAAAAAACTTTTTGATTACATTAACTTGGTAGATTAATTTTGTCTATGGTCCAATACATGAAAGATTTTAATATTTGATATTAATTTCAGCTTAACATCTCCCCGCGTTGTAGAAAACGCAGATAAACAAAAATATTACTGTTTTTTTTTTGTAAATTGATATCTATTCAACCCCAAAAGCAGACACGATAGTATTTTCAAAATACTCTCATCTACAATACAAAGTGCACCGCAGGTCATTAAATATTTCATGGTCTCATGGCTCACGACGCTGGACGTCGACATAAGTTTATAGTGCCAAAGCAATCTGTACCATATAATGTATCTGTTATGATGCGTATATTAATATTGTTATTTATATATTATATGTTAAAACTCTTTAGACAATTGAAATATAGTTTATTTATTTTATTTTTTTATTTTTTTTATTTTAGTTTATTTGATTATTGTTTTTTTTTTTAAATTAAAGTAAGCTTAGTAGGATAAGGCATTCCGTTCTCATTAATAAATTTGTATTCTCCACTTTCCGCCAATTTATTGAAGCATTGTGTGTCAAGTGGCGAAATTCAACACCGAATTTGACTATTAATAGTTTAATTTTCTACTTTTTTTTAATTTATAAGGGAATGTTAACATACTCACCTATTATCATTTCCTTGCCTCAATATGAAGACATGAAATGATGCGGCGTTGAGTTCCGTTACACAAAACTCAATGTCAAAGTTTGTTTAGCAGAAATCTCTAGTTAAAATTGAAGAAAAACACCAGTGATCCATATAGATATCTCATATAAAATGACTTATTTGAACCGAGCGTCCATTATGCCAATTAAATAAATTCATATCAAAATAGCCAATAGACAAAAATCAAGCTTAGCTCATTGTAATAAAACACAATAATTTAATTTCGTTAGAACTTATATTGGTCTCTGACTAGAGAAAGCTGATATTTAAAGTCATTATAAGCTCTATTTTCTGAGTTTTAAAGTTTATTTTGGAGTATAATTATGAATATCTTTTAAGGGCATGTTTTAAACAGCTACCAGCGACTCCCGGGGTGGCTTGTACGATGTTAGCGCGTGACACTGCTCTATTTACGATAAAGGCAGTCGGTTTATGGATTCAAAAACGAGCTGCGCGGTACAGAGGTTGTGGCTCGCTTTGTATGAGTACATATTGTTGTTAGAAATTAACTTTTTAAATAAATATTTTTCTACCATAATATATATATATATATATATATATATATATATATATATATATATATATATATATATATATATATATATATATATTTGGAGGGAACCTATTGTTAAGGCACATAATTTTCTTCACACTGCCCAATTTGAGACATTATGTTTTGAGTAGCGGAATTAAACGCTACGTTTTACCTTGTTACTACGTCAAGGAATAATTCACCCGAATATGCTAATTGGGTTTTCAACTCTATATTGCTGCTTATAGTAAGAAAATGTGGTACTGCACTACGAGGTGTGAAAATAAAATTATGTTAAATAGACAAATCCCCAAATTGAACGTAAAACCATCTTATTTAATATCAAATATTTGACATTACGGCCTATCGTGGCACAAGTATGTGGCTATAAAGCTACAGGTTGTGGGTTTGATTTCCACTCGAGGAACTTGAATAATTAATGTTTTCATTTCTTCGTTAACAAGGCAAAGCGCGGCGTTAAGTGCCGCCACTATGTTTAGTGAAGTTGCGTGTTTACTATACCTCAAGTTCTGCGAAATGTGGTAAACGGAACGGAGTGTCTCAACACTAGGTTCCCAAGTTCCCTGCCAGAAGCGGGATACAGCGTGAAACTGAAAAAAAATAATATTGAAAATTGTCATCGAAATCTTGAATCGTATAGCACGCGATTCTAACCATATTACCCGCACGCGGTGGCACTGTGCGCTTGTCTCGCTATTAACGCTCAGATATATTCGCCTCTAACAATCGGACGGAGGTTTTTGAATAATTATAAGCGATCCCGCAAAAGCCTTATAGGAAAGCCGCTGACCCCACGTTTTATATGGGGTTAAATGGTAAACAAAGCAATAATATATAGATATATTATCATTGAATTTTAAATATAAATTGTTGATTTGTATATTTTTTTACTATTGGCTCAGGCAAGGGGACCTCGTGTTCTTTGTGATTAATAAAATTTGACCATTTTTTTTTAATTTATGACGTTACATGTTGATTGGCGTAACTTAACGCCGTGCTTCGTCAACAAAAGTGAGGAAATGAAAGTATATTATTTTGTTGCGTTTTTAGTCAAACGCTATCTAACTGCGCTACAACGGCCTCATTTATTTCTATGCATAATATTTTTAAATATTTGCTACATTTTGATAAAATGCATCGATAAATTGAGTAATCTATTAATTTGCAAAAGAAAATAATAAATTTCAACAAGAAAACAGCAAACTGAATATATATTTTTTTTAACCTTGATAATCACAGCGCGGAGTTAAGTTACTTCACTTAACACTCAATATCTGGAATGTAGAGTTGGGATCAAACTTTCTTAACGCAAGGTTCCCTAAGACCACCTTCCCATACGGAAAAACCATAAAATTGCTTTTTATAATACTTAATTTAACTAAAGAAATCCGATTGGTACGATGCGTATGTTAAAAATGTCAAATCGACGTACAGTTTAGAAAACCAATTTCAAACAAAGCTCATCGTACACCTTAGAACGACTCCATAAAGCTTTATAGCATTCCCATTAATCGAATGTATTTTTATGTGACCCAGCCGCCATCTTGTTAACCCTGCTTCCGTTCGACATAAAATTTTACTTAAAATTCTTACAATATTTACTTTTTTTTATGTAAAGTATTTTTGATGTTTTTTTTTGTGTTTATTGGTCTATTCGTCTAGCAATTGCTTTGAATAAGAAAAATCTTAGCATTCCATGGACTGATTATGATGATTCCTTGGAGCAGTGTCTGGAACTTGTGGCCCTAATTAAAGCCTAAAATACCTATATTGGCCTGATTTAAATGCCTGAATAAAATTTATTTTGACTAAATTAGATCGATCGAGCGTAAGCGTAAGCGTAACCTGCGACCATAAGCGTGCAACTGTAAACTCGACAAATTGTGGGTTCGAGCCCTAAACGAGAAAGTAAAATAAATAATATTTTATTGGTAACAAGGCAAAATGTGACGTTGACTTCCACTTTTCAATTCACAATATTTCTATTTCAGTGGAAAGTGGGGAACTGATAAGTTTTGGGAACGGAATATCTTAACACTACGTTACTGATTACCTTACTACCTACTTTACCATGCGCGAAGTACAGCGTGAAACCAAAACAATAAGACTTAATTAATAAATCCTAGGAATTCTTTCTTTCTTTCTTAGCTTCACGCTGTGTCCCGCACGAGGCAGGTTAGGCAGAGGGAACCCGGGAACCTCGTGTTAAGACACTCCGTTCCACTTCCGTTCCCCCAGTTTCCGCCGAAATTGAGGCATTGCGTGTTGAGTGGCGGAACTCAACGCCGCGCTTTGCCTTATTACTATCCTAGGAATTGTTATAAAAATGTCAATGTCTAACATTAAACTATCTTTTTTGCCATTTTTGAATATTAAACACGCTATATGATATAATTATCAAGTACATTTCCACATTTGAACTTATAATGTCTACACATGATTAAATCCTATAACAGTTCTTTTTGCATTCACGAAGTAGAACAAAGTAAGCACCATCCCGAGATAAAACGTTCAAGGATTCTCAATCACATATTCAAATGCCTCTCTATAATTTTCTATCATCAAATTCTCTTATAATCCCCATCTATATTTTTATCTCTACATTAAATCTTACCTTAAAAATGAATGGTATTTCATGAGTTTTTCTGTAATTAAAACTTTGATCGATTTTAAACTGTAATTTTCTTAGCGCTAAAAAGCAATAAGATTCACACCTCACGTCCTGCGAACGTTACGACGCATTGGGACAGATAAAGATGTTGTTGAAAAAATTCAGAAGGTTTCATTCCCACTTTGCGATAACAATGGCTCAGTAAAGGTTAATGCAGAATGGTATTTATGGAGCTTTTCAATTTAAATTGGTAAAAATACAAGAGTGTGCTTAAAATTGTTATTATTGTTCTCTTGGAACTTGTCAACGATAACAGGTAAAAGATAATTACAACAATGTATAGCCTATGATCTAGTGACAACAAAATGTACGGACGTCATGTCTGTAAATATTAAGTAATTATAACAAAACGGTCAAGTGCGAGTCGGGCTAGCCTACTGAGTGTTCCGTACGAATTTTTTAATTGTAATCACTGCGAAGAGTACTTAACTGATAAAAATTTTAAAAATTAAGTATATGTTTTTTTAATATAAAAAAATATATATTTAAGGTTTTTTTTTGTGTTTTTTTTTTAAATTGTCAAGTTTGTACCGGGACAATATAAGAGGAGTAGAAGTTATAATTACGCTACGAATGTCACAAAATATTCGGCAAAAATAAAACGGTCTCGAAATTTAAACCTGGATATTTGATATTAATTCCAGTTTGATACTACCAAATTATCTTAAGAAAAATAATATTTATCCTATCGTGGCGCAGCGGCACAAGAGTGTGACTGTATCCGATAGGTTCTGGGTTCGATCCCCAGTCGAGGAAATGAAATATTTATTATTTTCAATTTAAACATTTATTGTTTCATTTCTTCGCTCTGGTAATAAGGCAAAGTGCGGCGTTTAATTCCGCCACTCAACACGAAATGCCCCAAATTCGGCGGAAAGTGGGAAACGGAAGTGGAACGGAGTGTCTTAACACTAGGTTCCCGGGTTCCCTCTGCCTACCCTACCTCGAGCGGGATACAGCGTGAAGCTAAAAAAAAATAATAAAAAAAAAATAAAATATTACCAGAAATACAGCACCGTTGTACTATTAGTAAAATATATAAAGATATAATAATTAAATCGCAATTATTGCGTTATAACTCTTAAGGTTCCCAAGTTCCCTCTGCCTACTTTGCCATGTGTAGCTAAAACATAGATTGATTTTGAATGGCACAATACCTGTTTTAATAAATGTGGAAACCACCTAATGTTCAACTCTCCCTAACAAAAAACAATACGATGCGAGTTTCGACGCGGCACGTGTTATTTGACAAATAAAAAGCTGACGTTCGGAACCAAAATGAAGGGAAAACGGGAAAAATACTTCGGCGGAGTAAAAAAAAGTGATCGAAAATTGATTGTAAGCTTTTTGAGCTTTATTGTTTTGCTGCCGTATTGGATATTTATTCCACACTTTCGAAGAATAATTTGGTACTAAAAATAATATAGCATTATACCTATATATAAAGCTTATATATTTTTTTAATCCGTTGCACCGCAGTGGTGTAAGTGTGTATCTGGTAATCGTGGTTGACGGTTATAGGTTCGATTCTCACTCGAGGGTATGGTAATTTATATTTTTTTGACAAGGCAAAAGAACAGCGTTAAGATCCACGAGCAGAAAGTTCTGCGGAAAGCGGGGACCATTTGTTGCTTTAGATTCTAATGTATATCATTTATATTATATATTAAAGGCGCATCACACATTTTTCGCCGAATTCTTTTGGAAAGTACGGTACGGAGTGACACTAGGTTCCCAAGTTCCCTCTGCCCACCCCGCCATGTGCGGGGTACAGCGTGAAGCTGAAAAAAAAATCTTCTGAAACTCAACTCTAAATTCCCGACATAACGTGTTGAATAGCGGAACCTAACGCCGCACTCTATTTTACCAGAACAGCAAAAACAAAAACAATTCATTCATGTGATGGGAATCAAACTCACAACTATCACCAACTAAAATACCCTTTCTGTTTAAATATAATCAAATTATTGCTTTAATAAAAATGTTAATTTCTATAAAACAAATGATTTAAAGATAAACAACATGACTTACAACGAGCTTTCCGCATTTGTCATCGTAATAGCAGTTTCCATTTACGGCTAGTGATGGCTTTACTAGTATTTTTCTATCGATTACTGTATTATGAGGCCTGTCGTGGCGCAGCGGCGCAAGCGTGTGACTGTTACCGACAGGTTCTGGGTTCGATCCCCAGTCGACGAAATGAAACATTTAATATTTTCAATTTAAATATTTAATGTTTCATTTCTTCGCTCTGTGTTTCATTTGTCAAATTTTGCGGAAAGTGTGGAACGGAAGTTGAACGGAGTGTCTTAATATTAGGTTCCCGGGTTCCTTATGCCCACCCTGCCTCGTGCGGGATACAGCGTGAAGCTAAAAAAAAAAGATTTCTGTATTTTTTTATTGATTTGCAAGCAAATTTGGTCTGAATTTTAGATAAAAAATTGGTGATAGACATATTGGTGCAATGGAAGAGTATTCGTCGCTCAACCTGAATTCTGGGGTCTAAGCGGAGAGTGTTATTAAAGAATGCTTGTCTCTAAGAGAAATTAAGACATTAGACATGAGACACTACACTTTTTTCTCACTTCTCGCTCATTTTTCGAGACATTGCGTGTTGCGCGGAATTTAACGCCGCGTTTTGAATTCCAAAGCGGTCAAATAAAAGTAAAATTATATTTTTAGAAGTGCCTGATCTGAAATTTCATAAGACAACGAAGGACAACCATACTGAATTGGCTATGGAATAAAAAAACACACGCCAATTAATTTAGGAGTTAATGTGTTGTAGATAGACAGACAAGTCAAACATACAGTACTCCTCCTTTTGCTTCTTATAAAAATAGTGACACTGAAATCAGTCTGAAGCCCCTACTTCATAAATGTACATATTTGTGAGAATTGATGTTTGTTTCACGTACACGCAAAAACTACTAAACAGATTTTGATGAAACTTTGCAGTCATATAGCTTATACACTAGAATTATACATGGGCTACAATTTATATAAAAGCTACGTATAATTTTAAATCAGGCTATGTATAATCGTAAACTTAAACAGGCGAAGTCGCGTTCAAGTCGCTTGTACTGTAGTATAGTAAAAGTAAGAAAAGCTGAAAAACTAGACCGAGTTGTACCGGGAAACTCTACAACCGTTAAGAGTAAACAACGATAAGCTCCCACGCTGTGGCGATACAAAAACTGGCTCATTGCGATGCGACGCGCGACTCCGTACTCGGCATTTTTATTTTGAGATCCTTCATGTTGCAAATTATTATTTATTTTGTTTGTTTGTTTATTTGTATTGGTTGATTGGAAAATGGAACTGGTGATTTTGAAATTGAAAAGTAAAGAACATAGTGTTGAGTCATATTATTACTAATTTTAACTCAGCTTCTCGCTGTATACCGCACGCGGCAGGTTGGGCAGAGGGAACTTGGGAACTGAGTGTTAAAACACTCCGTTTTCCGTTCGATTATTATTAATTACAAATGTATAATTATCTCAAAAATCAGTACGTCAGTTTCTAATATTATTTTATAAACACCAACTTAACAAGTTTGCTTAGCAAGCTTAAAATTTATGACTTTTTACATTTTTTCTTAATTATGTAGAGTCTAGTGATGCATTATTATTTGTAAACAATCTTGACGGCTTCTTCTGTATTCATTTTCTAGCTTATATTTGGCACATAGTATATGATAAGTAGAAAGAACCCGAGTATCTAGTGTAAATCTCTCCGTTCCCATCAGTTTCCGTTCCCGGATTTCCGCCGAATTCTGGAAGTATTCTATTTTGGCAGTACGCGTATGACAAGTAATAACTGGTGACAAGGCAGTATGCGTGTTGAGTCCACCACGGACTGCCTTGTTACCAGATTATTTATTCTGCTTTATTCTGCACTATTCTTCACAATGTATTTAACTTATATAAAACAGGTATGTTCTTTTAATTTCAATTTCAAGAAATCATCGATCGCCAATTTACATAATAAAATGGTAATTTCTCAGCTATGTTATGAAATTACTGCATTATCTTTACATCGACAAGTTCGTAGAAGTAGGCTGTCTCATAGAAAAACCTATAGTGTCTATATTAATTATTTATTCACTATATAGTGTGTAGTGGAGCGTACATCCGGCTGAGCGTAGACAGGGGGGCGCCCACATTCCACGAGCTTAGAAGTTCCATTAGACTTTAAATATTACGTATTTATCAGTTTCATCATTTTTCCTGCAAAGTAGGGTAAAAGGGAACCTAGTGTTAAGACACTCTGTTTTACATTGTACATCTTATTTTATATATACATATATAGTGTCAGACGTTGCTATTACATTTGAGTGCTTTAGCGCTCATCTCAAAAATGGCTAACCAGATTTAAAGACAGTTTTCAGTATTATATTTTGGCAATTTTTCATCAACATTTAGTTTTATTTTATTTAAATTTGTTGATAATTATTAGTACATTAAATAGCGTAATTCAAGCGGGCGAAGCCTTGGGCGGGTCACTTTTACGTTATAAAAATAATGTCAAACATTTATTAGCCCTAGAAGTGTTTGGGAAAAGTGACAATAAAGTTCTGTAGGGCGAGCATCTGCCAATCTATCCTATGTTTTAGGATATATTATATATTTTGAAGCAGTTTAAGCGCAGTAGGACAGATCTTAGGTCTCAGGTCTAGTTGCAAGCTTGGTGGTTACAGATTCGAGTCCCGCTTGGTGTAATAATATTTTTTCAGTACTACATTTAAATAAACCAAGGTTCCAATTTCAGGTTTCCATAGGCTAGAAGAGAATAGTATTTATTACGAGTTTATATTTTCAAAAGTGTGAATCTCAATGATATGTCAAGGTTCCCAAACACCAGGTTAACATTAGGTTCCCAAATGCCTAAATAGCTTATGTACTTATGTACGGGATCTCATGTGAAGCTATAAAAAATATTCTACTACCACTTTCACTAACAAAATAATATTAAAAAAAATCAACTTAAGTTTTTATAAAACAAGAAATTGTTCCAAACAGAAGTTCACTCAATTGAAAGCTCATATGTAACTTTAAAATCTTTTATGATTAACATAAAAAGCATATGTGCTGAAGCATGTCGTGGCACAGGAGCACAAGCTTGTGGCTGTAAACGCTTGTGGCTTTGAGTTCGATCCACACTCGAGGAAATTTAATTTAATATTTTCAAAGGAAATATATAATGTTTCTTCGTTCTCGTATCAAGGCAAAGCACGGCGTTAAGTTCCGCCACTCAATATGTAATGCTACAAATATTTGCGAGTAATGACGAACAGAACGTAGTGTCATGACACCAAGTTCCCAAATTCCCTCTGACCACCCTGCCATATACGGGATACAGCGTGAAGTTTAAAAAAAGCTTATTTTTTAAAATTAATAATACATTAATCAGTACCTTAGATACGTGTGAAACATAAATAAATGATTTCCTGCAATGGCAGACGAAAGGGCGTCGTAGTTCTAGGAACTAAATACCTACATTTATTGTAGATATAAATGTTATGTGTGAAATCAATCGTTTGTTACAATTCTTTCACACGGTTGATTTTTCTTTGCCTACATTTATTTTAAATCAATCGTAAAAAATAACTTTTTCTAAGCTTTTACTTTTTTATCTAAACACTGTATCCCGCGCACAGTAGTGTAGGCAGAGGGAACTTGGGAACCCACTTGGTTCCCAGACATTCCGTTTCGTTTCTCACTTTCCGCCGAAGTTCGTGAAACATCGTGATCAGTTGTAGAACTTAACGTTGTGCTTTGCCTAGTTACCATAAAGAGAAAATTAAAATATTTAATATTTCAATTCTGATAAGGTTTTCAACCTCAAAACCTTTCTCGCTTACATTGACACGCTACACGTTGTTTCCCGTTCATAGCAGAATAGGCAGAGAGTACTTGGGAACCTAGTGTTAAAACACTCCATTTCATTCTACACTTTCCGCCAAATTTGAAACATCATTTTAAGTGGAAGAACTAAACACTGCGCTTTGCCTTGTTTCCAGAGCGTAGAAATGAAACCAATTAATATTTAAATAGAAAATATAAAAAATTCACACTCTATTCAGCTTCACGCTGTATGCCGCACATGGCAGGGTAGGCAGAGGGAACTTGGGAACCTAGTGTTAAGACACTCCATTCCACTTATGTTCTACACTTTCCGCCGAATTTGAGGCATTGCGTATTGAGTGGCGGAACTCAACGCCGGATTTATCTTGTACCAGAGCGAAGAAATGAAACATTAAATATTTAAATTGAAAATAGTAAATATTTCGTTTCCTCGACCGGGGATCGAACCTAGAACCTCGGTCAGTTACAGTTACACGTTTGTGCCGCTGCGCCACGACAGGCTTCAT
The DNA here is from genome assembly GCA_019049475.1 of Eueides isabella. Lineage (NCBI taxonomy): Eukaryota > Metazoa > Arthropoda > Insecta > Lepidoptera > Nymphalidae > Eueides > Eueides isabella. The sequence continues at coordinate 13,573,595 of CM032396.1, forward strand.
CATTAATATTAGTATAGATATAATAATGGAATTGTGACATGTACTCACTATGAATACCTACCATCCCATAGCTTCTTATGAACTTATCACGTACATTCTACCCGATGAAAGGATTTTAATTAGGAAAATTGAACGCCAATAATCTGAGATGACCACTTTAATGTGAGAAAACTGCAGACTGCATTTCCACGTACAGTCATAGAGTATGTTATTGTAGAGGATACAAACAATATAAGCTCGATGAGCAGTGGGTTCGATTCCAACTCTAGGGCGATTATTATTTTCTGGCTTTGAAACATGGTGCGTCGTTGAATTCCGCCACTCAACCATCAGTGTCTTGAAAATTTGATTAAACGTATCTTACGAGGTTTTCTTTGCCTTTCTATCTGTAGGACAGAGAGTGGCAAATTAAAAAGTATTTGTAATAAAGACAAAAGCGCGGCGTTGAGTTCTGCCACTCAACACGCAATGCCTCTAATTCGGCGGAAAGTGGGGAACGGAAGTGGAACGGATTGTCTTAACACTAGGTTCCCGGGTTCCCTCTGCCTACCCTGCCTCGTGCGGGATACAGCGTGAAGCTAAGAAATTATTATTATATATAGTTAGGTAGCACTATAACTAACAATGCTTATCTATACTTATAATTAATCTGTAACTGACCTTGTCCGTACATGAAACCAATATGTTTGTTTTTAACAAATCTTATACGGGACGGAATATTTTTTTTTGTCTGTTTGTTTGTGCGTTTGTACGCACTAATCTCAGGAACACCTTACCAAATTAATATTCAGTTTTCGCTTTTATAATATAAATAAGTAAGTTATGTCAGTTTAAAATATTAAGTTCAACAATACATCGTCCACGACGTCCTTGACTTATCATTCCATTTATTATTTTTTATAAAAGATTAAGAAAAAGAGAGGGTGCTTTTCTACAAAGCAAGGAAGGTAGAAAGAACCAGTGTTAAGACATTTCATTCCCCACATTCCGCCAAATATTCAAAACATTGTGTGCTTAGTGGCGGAACTAAACGCCGCGGCTTATCACAGAGAGTATATTCTAAATATCTTATTTAATCAACTGGAACTTCTCTCCTTTTGCATAATCTGTGTCCACGCACCGACTTGTATCTTAGGCATTCTCGCGCGTGCACGTTTTTGCGACCGGCAACGACGATGACTCAAAAATGTACGATTATTTATTATGTTTTAAAACGTTTTGGTTCAGTTATAGAGATATATTTTAGATATATTTTATTGTCAGCTTCACGGTGTATCCCGCACATGGCAGTAGGCAGAGGAAACTTGGGAACCTATAGTTAAGACAATCTGTTCCACTTCTGTTCACCACTTTCCGCCAAATTTGAGGTAGTGCGTGTTGAGTAGCGGAACTCAACGCCGCGTTTTGCCTTGTACCAGAGCGAATAAAAATGATACATTAAATATTTAAACTGATAATATTAAATATTTAATTTCCTCGAGTGGGGATCGAACCCACAACCCGTCGGTTACAGTCACACGTTGGTGCCGCTGCGCCACGACGGGCCTTTTACTCTTTAATAAAAAATATATATTTTATTGGATATCAGAAAATTAGTTTTAACTAGCCTTACTTGCTTTAAAATACTATGAGTATCTCAAACATTTTGTGTTGATTAAATATTTGTTTACTAATTTATTTTGAATAATATGGCGTTAAGTATGTATATAAGTTATTTATGGTCGCGATCGGTCGTGGCTTCGATACCCACTCGAAAAATCGAATATTAAATTTCTAAAAATCGAATTTTCAAATGAAACACTGAACATGTTCATTTCTTCGTTCTGTTAACAAGGCAAAGGCAAATGCCTCAAATTCGGCGGAAAGTAGGCGACGGAACGTTGTGTCTTAACAGAAGGTTCCCAAGTTCCCTCTGCCTACTCTGCGGGATACAGCGTGAAGCATTATCCAATAATAAGCGGAGCATCAAATGCCTATAACATTTTCATAACACGCTCATAGCAATAAAGGACAATGGTTAACAATAAAATAATCAGCTTGCAGTCGTGCATCGTTTCGGCTCGACTTTTTTATGCAAAATCTACTTTTTTTTCTCGATTTCTTTCGTTATCTCGATGCACTCCCGCACTGATTATGTACGGTGCATGGATATGCAAATGTAATGTACAGTTAATATCTAGATTATAACTATATAAGATCACGATCTTGATGCTTTGGATATCTGTTGTGGTTTGAAGAGCTGCACTTTTATAATTTATATATAAATTGTATTAGTTAGGAAAACGTTAAAGCTTATTTGTATGTAAAAAGCACAAGTATGCGACTTTGAAGCGACAGGTTGTGGGTTTGATCTCCACTCGAGGAAATGAAATATTAAATATTTTCAATTTCAATATTTAATGTTTTTTTTTTTGGACTGGAATCAAGGCAAAACGTAGCGTTGAGTTCCGCCTCTTTACATGCAATGTCTCAAATTCTACAGAAAGTGGAGACCGAGATGAAGTATCTTAATACTAGGTCCCAACCCTCTGCCTACCCTACCATGTATGCGGGATACAGCGTAAAGCTGAGTGACTGAGCGAGTCTAAAGAAAATTATAACTTTGTGAAACCTATTGTTGTACAGAAGAAATATTTAATATTTACATTTCGTATACTTAGCAGCGTTGAGTTCCGAGATTCATCGAAACGGAAGTATCCGCATGAGAACGGAGTATTTCAACTTTTCGCAGGTGAAAAGCTGTGTTTGAGTTATTGAACCCGAGAAAGCTTCCATTATATACATATATATAAAATTAAGCTTTTTCTGTGAAATTATTATTTTTTAATTTAATTATATAAACAATATGAATATTAATGATTACCATAAATATATACCATAAATTAAAAATTATGTAAAACAATGTTATAGACATTTAAAACCAATTAACATGCCTCAGTCCATGTTTTTCTTACTATTACAAATGATTGTAAAATCCAGTTTTTGTTATACATTCGTTCTACGCCATTGAGCGTGTTGCGTTCTATTTAACGGTACGGTGTTCAACGCCACCGTGTCTGCTTTGCTTGTTTGATTTTAGACTGATTGTCTTTTCAAGGTATATTATAAACCTGCGATCCGCCCGCGGCATCGCCCGCTTAATTTACAACATTTTTTATACCAATCTTAATTACTTTCTTCTTCTAATAACATTAGTACTATTTATGCATAGAAAACTAAAATTTTAGTAAACTAAATAAATATACATTTTGTAGCGAATTTGTCGAATTAAATATTTAAAAATTAACGTTTTTTTTTAAATTTATTAACCGATTTAGATAAAATGAACACTGAATGATAAACGAAGGTTGCTAAAATATATCAGTGAAAACTGCATTTAAATCTGTCTGTGTAGCTATTTCTGAGATAAACGCGTACAAACACACAGACTAATAGACAAACATTTTATAAATCACAATTTTCGGCCCTATTTCATTAATAAACGTACTAAAAGTACTATGAGGCCTGTCGTGGCGCAGCGGCACAAGCGTGTGACTGTAACCGACAGGTTCTGGGTTCGATCCCCAGTCGAGGAAATGAAATATTTAATATTTTCAATTTAAATATTTAATGTTTCCTTTCTTCGCTCTGGTAATAAGGCAAAGCGCGGCGTTGAGTTCCGCCACTCAACACTACTTCTCTTCCCGGGTTCCCTCTGCATACCCTGCCTCGTGCGGGATACAGCGTGAAGTTAAGTATAAGGATTAGAACCTTCAATCTGTCGCGTTTACAGATACACGTTTGTGTTCCTGAGCTACAACAGCCATAATTTTATTATGCTAATTCAAATAGAGATCATATTTTTCTGCTCCTACATGTTAATTGGTACATATTTACGTTGGTCGTACATCGTCCAGTCGCTTGAGGCAAGTACTTTATTAAAGTAATTTAATTATAATTATAACTTTAACTTTACATCGATACTGTCGTGAGCGAGTATTTAGTTTGCCTACCTTTTTTATATTGGCTTTTGAATACTTTTATGTATTTTTTTTTATTTTAGACATTTCTCCATTTCATATACTGCTTGTTTAGTGGCGGTATTTAGTACTGCGCTTTATCCCATTTTTTTAATGTTCAAAATTAATGTCAGTGATGGCATAATGAGTGTCTGTGAGCGTGCGGGTTTGATTGTCATTTAGAGAATAATATATATTTTATTCTTGCTCTGGTAACTAGACAATGCGCAGCGTTGACCTCCGCTCCATAATACGCATTCCTTTGAAACGATTGTGGGGAATGGAGTGTTTTCCCTCTACTTGCCTGGTTAAATGCGGGATACAGAGGGAAAATAATAATATATAAGTAGAGCATTCAGACTCCTACGATCATGTCACACAAGATTTTCATTTCATGTTCTTAATTAATACTTTTGCGTGTTGAAAAAAAAAACAACGTTAATTAAAAAGTCCTGTTATCTGAAACATTTAAGCCGATAGATATCCGCACGACACTCGACCGGCTAATCAACAGTGAAAGTTTTAAGGCTCCAAAACCCACATACATAAAGTGCGTGAGGGCTTTTCAATAAGTATTAAATGCTCAACATGCAATGCTTTAAATTCGGCGAAAAGTGGGGATCAGAAGGGAATGTCTTAACACTAGGTTCCCAGGTTCCCTCTGCGTAACCTGCCACGTGCGGGCTACAGCATGAAGCTAAATTTAATCATTTAGGCAATTGCAATCACTTGTGAATCGTCAGGTTATATGGAAATGTCTGTTGTGTCAGTCTGACAGAAAGCTACCACAGGCTTGGTAGGTGGTTCTACTAAAAAGAGCCAACAAGAAACTTAACAGTTGCTCTTTTTATTTATTTATTTTTTTTATTTTTTTTCAACTTCACGCTGTATCCCGCACTAGGCAGGGTAGGCAGAGGGAACGGAAGTGGAACCTAGTGTTATGACACTCCGTTCCACTTCCTTTCCCCACTTTCCGCCGAATTTGAGGCATTGCGTGTTGAGGGGCGGAACTCAACGCCGCGCTTTGCCTTATTACCAATGCGAAGAAATGAAACATTAAATATATTTAAATTGAAAATATTAAATATTTCATTTCCTCGACTGGGGATCGAACCCAGAACCTGTCGGTTACAGTCACACTCTTGTGCCGCTGCGCCACGACAGGCCTCATAATACTCTTTTTAAAATATAATATACATATGTGGAGTAACAAAATCGTTTTGTTGAATTGAGTTGAGCTCCGTCATTAACCACAAAATACCTCCAGAACACAGAGGCAATAGGGAACAGTAGTGTCATAATAGGAATTGAGTGTCTTAACACTAAGCCCCCGGGTTTCCTCTGCCTATCTTGCTATATGTGAACGTGATCAAAAAATATATTTTGAAATAAATTTTGTTTGTAAATTTCAAGGACTTTTAGTTACTTTAATAATCTAGAAGGTTTCTGTTTAATTATTTACGTATTTATATATTTTTAAATTTGAGCTAAAATTTCAATAACTTTAATAATTATATAATATATTCTTGTATATAACAGGGCTACTTATTGTTTCTGTTTTCTGGTTCTAGGTCTTCAGTATTTATATTTTAATGATAAATATCTTTAACAGCGAACTACTTTTGCTGAAAAAATATTTTGTGTCCTATTTTACTTTTGCTGCTAAGATTGACGTATAGGTACAAACAAATTTAAAAATACTGTATCGTAATTCTTATAATTTGTGTCAAATATTTAAATTTTTGGTATAACATATTCTCTTTTCCCTTTAAAATTGGACCATACATCGGCATAAAAGAAAAGATCTCGTTTTGTTCTAATTAATGTTTTTAATTAAGTACGAAAAATATATATAAAAAAAAAAACAGTTTAAAGTAACGGGCAGAGGTGTGGCGCTTGTACTAAATGTATTTGTCACGTTATGCTCCTGGAGATACAAGTGCAGTGTAACGTTGTTGCAATTAATTTTATTATACAACAATGTCTAGTGATTTTTTTTATTATTTCTCTTTATCACGCTTTATCCCGCACGGAGTAGGATAGGTAAAGGGAATCTGGGAACTTAGTGTTAAGACACTCAAACATTCGGTTTCATAGTTTCTGCTGTATACTTCTACCATTGTGTGTGGCGAAACTGAACGCCGCGTTTTGTCTTATTACCCAGAGCAAGGAAATGTGAATATTAAATATTTCATTTCTTCAATTGGGGATCGAACCTACACCGTTTCGTGTTTATAATCGCACGATTCTGTCTCTGCACCATGAGTGGCTTCTCTTTGTATATATAAAGAGTTTTAAAATTTACTTTATTTTTTTTTTCGTTTCAAATATATATGGAGTTTTCTAAGTTTTTTATATCATAAAGTATCCATTGTAAATGAATGTACAAATTAACTCATGAGCTTACTTTCAGACTGACAAATAAAATAACTGTTGTAACTTAAAAATGTGCTCTCAATCTTGACATTTATAAAAAAAGAGATTAATTTTGTTAAAAGAAATATTTCTTGTTTATTTTATCAAGCAGCCTGTCATACTGTCATATCGTTTTGTGCAGAAATCGAACCGAGAATAATTCGGTTAGTGTCGGGGTCGACGGTTTTTAGTCCATCGATTTAGCGCGTGGTTGCTCGCGGCGGCTAGGGATGTGCTTTGTTCGAGTTTGATATGAGAAAACATAATTTAAATAGTATGGCAATCCCTTTTTAAAAAAAAAATGCAATTATATATAGATAACTACACGTTACATAATGTTTGGGTACCTTAAAAATTGTATAAAAAATTAAAGACATACATCAGTATTCTTTTACATTCATCTCTCTTGAGAAAATAAAAAAAAAATATTTTTAATTTGGTCTGATAAGAAAATAAATTTGAGTTCTGTCATTCAACATGCAGTATTTAAATTTGGTAGAAGTGGCAGTGTCTTAACATTAGGGTTGTCTCTGCCTTCCTAGGTATGTTTTTACATACCTAACTAAATAAACCAGCGAGAAGCTAAAATAATCACTATGAACTTCTATTTAAATAAAATATATTGTAATTCTTTATGGACAATGTAATGATATTTTTTATATATTACATCACTAGCACATTGATGCGCGTAAATCGGTGCGCGTGCGCACCGTAGGGCACTTTCTCGTAATTCGCGCTTCCTATCCGTTTCGGATTGGACGCGTTATCAGGATGCAATTTGCTAGGTTTCAATGCAATGCTATATGAATTTTATAATATTTTTCAAGTGTTATATTTTGGCCTTCATTTTATAGATATATGTATGACGTACGTATGTACGATTACATATGTAGATTTAACATTCGGTAGTGTTACGTGGCGTTGTATAAACCTTGGGAAGTATAACGGAAAGTGCAGTTTTTCCCGTTACGGGCAATTTTGAGATATCTTTTCCCACTGCTTCCCTGAAATGTTATGTTTTAACATGTTTTTTTTTCATTTATCTGGTTTAGCGAATTAATGAGTGACAAAGGATGTGTTAATTTTTATTAGGTATATATAATAATAATTTTGCATAAAAAAATATATAAATATATTAAACTAAGTCTGCCATAATCATTATAGGTTTTGAAAAGATAAATATTATAAAGTTAAATAATGAGGCCTGTCGTGGCGCAGCGGCACAAGCGTGTGACTGTAACCGACAGGTTCTGGGTTCGATCCCCAGTCGAGGAAATGAAATATTTAATATTTTCAATTTAAATATTTAATGTTTCATTTCTTCGCTCTGGTAATAAGGCAAAGCGCGGCGTTGAGTTCCGCCACTCAACACGCAATGCCTCAAATTCAGCGGAAAGTGGGGAACGAAAGTGGAACGGACAAATCAGTTTCTATAACAATCACTCTGCTCTCTACTCAGCTTCACGCTGTATCCCGCACATGGCAGAGTAGGCAGAGGGGAGAGAGAGAGGACTTGGGAACCCAGTATAACAATACTATGTATAACAATCAAAGTATCATTAATTTTAAACTTTCACAAAAAGATATACGTATGTTAATTACAATGTTGTACGTTTAAGCAGAATCAAATTAAATCATATATTATTGTGATACGCCCATACACTTATTGAATAATCCTTTTGCAAAGCTTAAATTTATTTTATGACTTCACTGCCTTTAGTGTAAATAAAGGCTTGTTATTCTGTAATCGTTATGTTCTTTTCCAATATATTTTCCTCTACGTTATTAACTGGTTGATAACGCGATCCCAATAGCTTTTATTAGTTCGAATGGAAAAAATCTTTTATTTTTGTGTTCAATAGTTCTTTTGTTGAGGAAAGCTATACTGTATTTATAACTGATCGTTTTATCTTAGTAACTTACAAAGTATCATGTCAGAATTATTCATGTGTTCCTTAAGAACACTGCACAAAGTGGGGAACGGTAGTGTCTGTATGGGAACAGAGTGTCTTAAAACTAGGTTCCCGGGTTACCTTTGCGTACCCTACTATGTACTGGCTACAGCGTTAAACTAAAAAAAAAACCAGCCGACTGAATTACAATTTGACTATTATATTGTAAAATAAAACGAAAACGATCGTACGTAAATACTCTAGTACTTTATTCATTTTGCTTTAAGTATTTTTTTTGTATGAATTGTAGGCCATTGGATACAATTTACCTTAAATTTCCTTAGTTCCACTTTGAAGCCTCATTGCGGAGTTGGCAGAGGGAACCAGGGAACCTCGTGTTAAGTCAATCCATTTCCATTAAGACACTTTTGCTCTCAACTTCAGTTAGCCTCGTTACCAAAACTGGGGAATGTATATATTAATTATTTAATTTCGTCCGAGGACTGACAACTTGTCGCATTGATAACTGGTCTCAAATGTATGTAATAAAATAAAATTATAATACGCCGAATTCTTAATTTTAAATAGTTGCCTGTTGAGGCGCAGAGGCACATGCGTGTGTATATACTGTAAAGTGAAAGGTTGTGGGTTTGATCCCCACTCCAATAGTGAAATATTTTATATTCTCATATCATCGGTCTGGGAAAGCGCGGCGTTAAGTTCCGCCATTCAACATGTAAAACCTAAAATTCGACAAAAAATGAAAAATGGAGAGTTACTAATGTTAACATTAGGTTCCCAGGTTCCCTCTGCCTACTCTGCAATATGACGGATACTTTGAGCAAAAAAAAATATATGTAATAATTTTAAATACTACAATTTCAATTAAATTTGAACCAAATTCTTAATGGAGACAATTATAATTATTAATAACTTGAGACCAATAATGTACTTGCTTAATATATTATTATACTTAATAAACGTACATTTTAAGTAATTATAAGTGCTTTAACTGAGTGATAATTAACGACCTGACAAGTGAAACTATGTACTATATTATATATTTTCTCGTATCGTACCTTTTGAAATTCGGTAATTGCCCAAAATTATATGACATCTATGATTATATATATATTTATATACAAAATAAAAGTAAGTGTGCCAAATAATTTATGTAAAAATGCTTTTTTTTTATTTAATTTTTTACGTGAAAGTTATAACAAAAAAAGTGGTATTATTTTTACTCACTCAGCTTCACGGTGTATTCCGCACATGGCAGGGTAGGCATAAGGAACTTGGGAACCTAGTGTTAAGAAACTCCGTTTTACTTATATTTCCCACATTCCGCTGAATTTCAGGCATTGCGAACACGCAATGCCTCAAACTACTCAACAGAGTAGCGGAGCTCAACGCCGCTTTTTACCTTATTACCAGAGCGAAGAAATGAAACATTAAATATTTTAAATTGAAAATATTCAATATTTCATTTCCTCGACTGGAGATCGAACCCAGAACTTGTCGGTTACAGTCACACGCTTATGCCGCTGCGCCACGACAGGCCTCTAAAATTATTATTTTTAAATTAGGACATTAACGATATTTCATTAAAAATCTTTATTTAGAGATAAGTTATTTAACGCCGTGGTTTGTCTAAGAAAAGCGAATAAATAAAAGCAATTTAATTGTTGATGACTTACCAAAAGCAAACAAAAATCATGACTTCATACATTAACTTAGTTATATTGCTTTACGATGTAAACCACTCAGTAGAGTAGACACACGTAACCTGGGATTTTGCTTACTAAACTTTTGTTCTACATTTTCCACCAAATTCACGGGGCATTTCGTGTTGAATTAACTCATCTTTAAATATTACGGCGTTAAATATCATCGTTATATGTTGCGGCGTTGAGTTCCGCCACTCAACACGTAATGCTTCAAATTCGGCGAAAACGGGGAAACCAAATTGGAACGGAGTATCGTAACACTAGGTTCCCAAGCTCCCTCTGCCTACCCTGCCATGTGCGGGATACAGCGTGAAGCTGAGTGAGTGAGTAAGTTAAATATCACTTTCAAAGTTGAGGGAATCGAATACAAAATGTTTCATTTCCCCTAATTGGACGCGAATCCACAACAGTCACGTTTACATTTCAATACTTGTGCCATGAATGAAGAACTGAAGATAGAACTGAGTGTCTGAGTTTGTAAGAGAGAGTTGAGAGAGAGAGAGAGTGAGAGAGTTTTAGTTTTTAATATATTTTTAAAACTTAATACTTTATATTTATTGAGGCCTGTCGTGGCGCAACGGCACGAGTATGTAACTGTAAACGGCAGGTTGTGGGTTTGATCCCAGCTTGAAGAAGTGAAATATTTAATACTATCAAATGTAATACTTAATATTTTTTTTTCAATTCTTCGCTCTGGTAACAAGGCAAAGCGCGGCGTTGAGTTACGCCTCTCAAATTTCAATAATTCAGCGGAAGTGGCCTCAATTTCAGCGGAAAATGGAGAACGGAACGGAGTTTTTTAACATTATTTCTCACTGCCATGTGCGGGGTACATCGTGAAGTTGTGTGAGTTAACACTTTATAGACTTTTATACTTGGCAAGCGGAGCCACGTTCAACGGCAAGTGGTATAAACGTGCCTTTGTCCGCGGTTACGTCCTACTAAAAGGAAAAATAAACGCGCATATGATTATAGCGAGCTATATCCGAAAAGATTACGATCTTATCTTGCCATCGGTACATGGTCGTGTATCTGGTGATTTACACTGTACGACTCTTTCAGGGGTACGATGCATAAATAAAAAATGATATTAATAAAAAAAATATATAAAGAAGATAAAGGCGGCGTTAAACTCCGCAAATCAAAACGCAATGTAACAAAATATCTGTGAAAGCAGCGTCTCTTGGCAATAGCTTACGTCTGTTTGTCCTGTTGGTTGAGAAAAGTTGATGTTTTTTTATTAATATTGACTTTACTGCTCTTAATTCAAATGTTATTTTTTCAAAGTATTTTTTATTAAAATAAAGTTACTTTGTTTCATGTTGGTAATCTGGGGTGTTATGTTCTGCCATCCAACTAATACACAAATTGATATTAATTTATTTATCACGAAATTTTCTCTTAAAAATAATAGACGAAAATATTTATTTTTTTCTATAATTTTCTTACTTCTACTTCTTCTTTGAGGTCTGTCGTGACGCAGCGGCACAAACGTCTGACTGTAAACGATAGGTATTGGGTTCGATCGCCACTCGAGGAAATGAAATATTAAATATTTTCAAATTAAATGTTAAATATTTTCATTTCTTCGCACTGGTAACAAGGCAAAGCGCAGTGTTGAGTTCGGCCACTCAACACGTTCCCTCTGCCTACCCTGCCATGTGTGGGATACAGCATGAAGCTGTAATACTTCTACCTATTAAATACACGCCATATTGACAATTTATGCATAAAAGTCTATACAGTAAAAAAAATATCTTTCATACTAGAGCGTGCTTAGCGGAGGGGGCACAAACTTGAGACTATCAACTGGAGGATGTGAAAAATTAAATATTTTAATATATTCTCATTGACAAACTAAACTTAATTCCTCAACCTACAATGCTTTATGCGAAAAAAACACCGTGAAACTATCGTTTTACTCAACTTCACGCTGTATCCCGCACATGGCAGGGTATGCAGAGGGAACATTGGAACCTAGTGTAAAGACATTCCGTGTTCACTTCCGTTCCCCACTTTCCGCTGAATTTGAGGCATTGCGTGTTGAGTGAAACTATTATTTCAATTGATAATTTTAAAAAATCACTCATAAGTAATATATATATATGTAAGATAAGCTAAAAATCAATTAACAGTCATTACTCTGCGATCGACAAACATTTATTAGCGTCAATTAATTTAAAGCTTTCAACATATACTCATAAAGGTATTATAAATGACCAATTTGTGTAACAGATTAAAGAAATATGTATCAATCAAGTCATTGATAACGTCATGTTAAAAACAAGCACTTAATGCTTAAGTAGTTTATTTTTTTAGCTTTAAACTGCCTCAAGTTTCCTCTGCCTACCCTGTCATATGCAGTATGACAGGGTAGGCAGAGGAAACTTGAGAACCCAGTGTTAAGACACTGTGTTCCCATTTAGACACTTCCATTCCTAGCTTTCTGCGGAATTTGATGTATTGAGTGACGGAACTCAATGGTTTTTGCCTCGAAACCAGAGCGATGAAATGAAAATATTAAATATTTCATTTCCTCAAGCAGGGATCGAACTCATGACCTTCCGCAGATTTGTGCCCTTGTACCATGAAAGGCCTCAATAAATAATTATGTTACCGAAATCGTTTATCTTAAAACATTGTATGAAAGATAAGAAGAACATTGATAAGAATAAGATCAAAATGCAACTTTAAAGCCATTTTTTTTTACCAAAATTGTATTTTTTAAATCTTGATTATCATGATGATTGCATATTTATATATATTTTTTGGGTTTAACTTTCAATATAAAATTATTCAATTGCATGTAAATAAAACACTTTCGTTTCCAAATGAAGTATATGTATATATGAGTAGTAAGTATGAGCTTAGTCCTTGAGGAATAGGGTAGCGCTAAGAAAATATTTTCCGAAAATTAAATAAAAAAACCCGTCATTTACCATTTTTTTACCGGAATTTAACACCAATTGAGGTGTACAATTCACTTGTATAACAAATATATGTAATATGTATAAATAATTAATTTGTTGAGATATGATTAATTTATAATCAATTTATTAAAAAAAAAAGAAGTAAATTAAACCTAACATGGCACCTGGTTAGTAGCGTGCCATTGTAAACAACAAGTTGTGAGTTTGAAAACCGCCGTAAGTAATTAAATATTTAATATTTTTATTTCTTTGCTCTGTTAACAATACAAAGCGCAGCGTTGAGTTCCGCCACTCAACTTGCGATACCTCTAATTCGGCGGAATGTGGAAACGAAACGGAATGTGACACTAGGTTTCCAAGTTTTTGTGTTTTAATTTTTAAACTCCATGTTAAATTAGAATATCAACAAAAAATCGTTTCCGATATCGTCACGACCCCGTTACCTATAAATAACACCTTATTAATGCGCTCCTCTGTAATCTGTCTTAAGAAATCCCGCATTGTGTCCACTTCTTCCGAGCTTTGCAAGTGCTCTTTAAAAAAACGAAAAGCGTCAAAATGTTCCGTTATTTTTTAAGATAATGTATGAAATTATATAAATTTCGGTTGTTGTTCGATAAATTTAAAAGAAATATTTCTATAAAAAATAAAAGTTTAAAGAAGATTTAATTTTTTGTAGGATATGGGTAATATTTTTGACTGATTTCAAAAAAAGAAGTTATAGGATGAATAATTGAAATCAATTTATTTTTCTTTTTCAATAATATAGTTTTTTCTAGTTTTTTTTTGTTATACCTAACTAGTGTATACCAATATATAATAGTTCTTGATTCCTGATTCAAAAAAAGGGTGTTAAAACTTTAACCTGTCTGTCTGTATATCTCTCTGTAGCACTATATGTCTTAAATTAATTTTTACTTACTTACTTAGCTTCACGCTATATCGCTAAATTAATTTTTGATTTTTTTAAATAGAAATACGTATTTATGACGGTGGTTCTGAGCTATGTTTAATAAAAATCAGATTATCAGTTTTGGGTCTGCAAGCATTTTTGAAGACAAAAGTAGTGATCCTTTGGGTTAGAGGTGTTTTTTTTTTTTTTCATTTTTAATTTTGCTTTGCTTGTTATGTCTTGTATATAGCGGAGTAGGCAGGACGTAGTGATAGACACTTCGTTACCCAAATACCACCCCTTATTCGTGATATTGCGTGTTGACTGACGGAGCTTAACGCTGCACTTTTTCCTGTTACCAGAGAAACAAAAAAAAAATGTCCTACTGTTTTGATTTTATCAAACCTGACGACTTTTTACTGGTTAAGAATTTCCATTGTACCACACGAAACCAGGCAAGACCGCTAGTATCTATACTTTAAGTACCAACGCTTTAACGATATTGTCCCCTCAATTAAAGAGAAACGAAGCTAAAGTTATTTTCTTTAGGAATTTCGCGCTGGCTTTTGGTCTTGTCAATAAAATCCATATAAATTGCCTCTACCGAGCCGAATTTGAATATAATAGCCGTTTCCTATGGCTCGCTTTTTGCCCCTTAGCTGAGGCCGGCAATCCCTGTCCGATTATATTGTAAGCAAATTATCTGTTTGGATCTGGCGGTTTGAGCAACCTTTCTTACTTTTTATCAGTATGTATGTATGAATTGATATAGCTTATTGATTTATTAAGGAAATTTGTGTTTTATTCGTATTGGTATGCATGTTTGAGGGCCGCGTGGCGCAGGAGCTTGAACGTGCTGCTGTGAATGCGACAGGTAGTGTGTTCGATTCATGCTCGAGGAAATTTAATATTGCATTATTTCCTTTTATCGCTGCGGTAACAAAGCAAAACGTAGAACGTATTGAATTCTGCCATCGCTTCGGGAAAAGCTTCCAGATTTCGGCGTAAAACGCAGAACGGAAGTGTCTTAAGTAGAATGTCTTAAGACTAGGTTCCCGTGTTCCCTGTGTCTACCCTGTCTTGTTAGTTTAAAGTGTAAACTAATTCTTATAAACTTTTTATATTAATAACCAAAAAAGTGACAAAAATATCATGTAAAAAGCAACTCCATTAATATTTTTATCGTTAACACTGTATAATATAACCTCTTTTGGTGTAGTCGGGCAAGAGTTGTGCCGCAAATGATATATGAAGACATATTGTTATTTTCACACATGATGACTCTCGGTAATGATCGATTAAAGTGCCAAAATTTCCTGTTAAGGTCATTTCGCGATGCACCTCGCGATGGGCATATAGTGTGGCTGTTTGAAATTGGCATGTTCCAATTAAAATGTTTATTAGAGGTACATTAAATAAGTTAATTATGATTTATTATATATACACACACAATTAACATTGTAAATAAGATTCTTCTTCTTTTTACTATTTTGTTTGTTTGTTATTCCACACTTAGGACAGAAAATGCTAAATTTTTAATTTAAAAAGCGTATAAAAATTTTGAACGTATCAATATTTGAACCCGCGTCTCTTGAAAACCGTTCAAGCGCTCTGACAGTTTTCAAGAGGCGCAGGTTCAAATCCTGGTTCGTTCAAAATTTTTATACGCTTTTTTAATTTAATTTTAGTAACTGATTTTTCTTGTTTTCTGACATAAACCAAAAGCGATATAATAAAATATTTTATATTTTTTTATTATGATAAGAAATTATATTAAATAGCTTAAAGTAGTCGTTACCTGCATCCTTCGAAATTATTACTTAAATTAACAACATGCCAAATTCAACTTGCTAAGTAGTTTCACTTATGCGTTAACTGTCAGTCACTCCGGTAAGGCGGCCGCGATGCAAGATTGTGGGTTCGATTCCCACTCGAAGGAATCAAATATTTCATATTTCTCTTTTTCCCTATAAGGTTGAAATATTTAACATTTCCGTCTAATAACATGCCAAAGCGCGGCGTTGAGTCCCGCCACTTAACACGCAATGTTAATGGAAATGTATGATCTTAACACTAGGTTCCCAGGTTCCCTCGGCCTCATGCCTGCTCATGGTATTATCCAGTTAATAATATTTTAAATTATAACCAATTTATAATTGCACAACTCATACTTAAATTAATTAAATTAATATTTTAGTTGACAATATTGCTTTCACGTATTATATTTTAAATGGCCTGTCGAGAGTGGCAACAGTAGTCGTTTCCGCCACGCGCCGCCATTTTGTAATCGCTGTACTCAATTAGGACGTACGTCTCACATTTTGTCTATAAATGTTTTTTTTTTGTTTCCATTCAATTTTTAACCCCCCAAGCAAAATGTGTGTACGTATGTGTCACCGTAGCTCCTAAATGAATGAGCTGGGTCAAATACAATTTTTATAATTGAAAGCTTTGCTTATCGTGGTGGTTATAAGATATGTTTTAATTTATATGAAAATAGATAATTTAAGATTCACAAGTATTTTACCGTTATGAAGATATACTACCTTGTAACGTTTTTTAAATTTTAAATTATAAGGTGCAGGTTTTACTCTCAAATATATTTAATTAACTTCACACAGTATCCCGCATATAGTAAGTAGATTGAGAATACATAGTGTTAAGACACTCTGTTTCGTAACTTTTTGGTGTATAAAAGTTAAGTTTTTTAGGCTTTTGTAAGTTCTTAATTTATGGATGAATAATGAATAATAGATTTTTTGTGTTTTATGCTTTATCTCGCACATGGCAGGGTAGATAGAGGGAACTTGGGAACCTAATGTTAGACACTCCGTTCCGTTCCTCACTCTCCGCAGAATTTGGGGTATTATGTGTTGTGAACTCAGTACCGCGCTAAGCCTTGTTACCAGAGCGACAAAAAAGAAAATATTAAATATTTCATTTCCTCGAGTGGAGATCAAACACACAAACTGTCGAATAACAGTCACAATGCGCCTGCATCACGATATGTTACGAACGTATGGCTTAGTACACAAAGCGCTTGGACGAACTCCACCAGGCGTTGATTCAAATCCCGCTACGTTCAAATTTAAAAACATTTTTTATATAGATATTTTCAGTGACATTATCACCTCAATATTTAGAGTAAAAGTTGTTTATGTGGTGAAATATTTAATATTTAAAATTTAAATATTTAATGTTTCATTTCTTCGCTACCAGAGCGATGAAGTATTTTGTCGCTCTGGTAACAAGGCTTAGCGCGGTGCTGAGTTCAGCCACTCAACACACAATGCCTCAAATTCGGCAGAACATGGGGAACGGCAGTGGAACGGAGTGTCTTAACACTAGGTTCCCGGGTTCCCTCTGCCTACCCTGCCTCGTACAGGATACATCGTGAAGCTAAAAAAACAATTATGAAAGAGACATAATATTATTTCTTTATTTATGCTCTTACGTCTTAAGCACGTACATATCACGTATATAAATTAAGGCTATGTCAACAATTAAAAAAAATATTAAAGTTAAAATTATAACAGTATCAAGTATTTTATATAATGGCAATTATATGGTTAATTTACGTAAGGCGGTCGTGTGTGATAAGAAAAGTGGCCCAAGAAATTCCTGGCCAGCACTTTCTCATAATGTTTAAAAAAATAAATCGATACATTTTAAAACATTAAACGCAATTAAAATGTGACAACAGCTTAAAAAATATAATTGGTGTTTAATGCTTGTTTGACTTGTGTCGGTAAGAGTGTGTTAGTACTGAAATAAATGAGTTTTCGCCTAGAATTCTTATTATCTTATAATTTTTTTCAGCTTCACGCTGTAATCCGCATATGTCTAGCCTGTGGCAGAGGGAACTTGGGAACCTGGGAACCTAATGTTAAAATTAACCTAATCGGTACTATTTAATATAAATATTACGATTAATAATGTAATAATGCAAAAGCAACTGCAAAGTAATATATTATAATATAGAGTAAGGCAGGCAATACGTACATAGAAAACGAGACGCCACGGGGCGTATTTGGACCACACAGCCGCTACCAGCCAGTGCAGTTGCAATTGCACTAAACAAATTAATAGTAATAAATGACGACATCGCAGCACAGTTGGTTATTTAAAGTATTTTAGTTTATCTGGTCTATTTGGTTATAATATGAAAATATGTGTTCCTCCGTCATCAACACGCAATACGTCTGAGGGGAAAGCTGGTAACGGAACTGAAGCTGATTGATTGATTTATGAATATAATTATGAATAATTGTTTTTTTTTCTGCTATGTATCCTGTACATAACAGAATATGGAAAGGAAAAATGTGTATATATATATAATAATATATATATATATATATATATATATATATATATATATATATATATATATATATATATATATATATATATATATATATATATATATATATATATATATATATATATATATATAATATTGTACACCTACTACTACATTTCCCACCTGACGAGGTTGGCTGGTAGAAAATGCTGTTTAGCGTTAAGCCCTCCTTTTGTGCAAATTTATTGGTATAAATTGTGTACAATAAAGAATAAATAATCAAATATTTTAAACGTAAAAACATAATCGGCTAACTTCACGCTGTATCCCGCACATAGCAGGTTAGGCAGAGGGATCTTATGAATCTAGTGTTAGGACAGTCCGTTCCATATCTCACTTTTCTCCGAACTACCTCAATAGTAATACATATAATATAATATAATATAATATAATACAATACATATAGTATAATACAATACATATAATATAATATATAATACAGGTATAGTGTCTTAACATTAGGTTCCCAAGGACCCTTTGCCTGCCTTGCCATGTGCAGAATATAGCGTGAAGCTGAGTGAGTGATTATGACTAACAATACTGATAAAAGCACTTGATTAATCGTTATCTATGTCTTATCTTTCAGACGTTTTAGTAATTAATATATGAATAATTTCTTTTCCATAACTTAGGAATAAAATTTCTTTTCCATAACTTAGGAAGTAATAGTAAAGTAAGAATTAAAACTATATAAAGCGTTAAAGAAAGTACTTTAACTTTTAAGCTGATGGCAAAAAGTATATAAGCCGTCTGAAGGTAAATTTACATAAAACGTAGTTCTTTGAATAAATTCGTTAAAGCCTTTTATAAACTTTTTGGATATCGCTGTGCAGCGGCACAGGCTTGTGAATGTAAACGCAACAAGGTGTGGGTTCGATTTCCACTCGAGGAAACGAAATATTGAATAATATCAAATTAAATTTTACTGTTTTAATTTCTTCGCTCTGGTAACAAGGCATAGCGCGGCGTTGAGTTTTACCACTTACTACGCAATGCCTCCGGCGAAGAGTGGGAAACGGAATCGATTGTTTTAACACTAGATTCCCAAATCCCCGCTGCCTAGCCTGAAAACACATGGTTTTTGCGAATAAAAGTACTTTATAACATATCAAGAAATTATAAGATATATCCTTAGTGCATTTTTATTTTTTGTTATTTTAGCAAGAGGTTTAAAGCGCTAAACGTCAGTTGTACAAAAGCGATAAATAAATATATAAAAAAACATTGTTCGTGATGAACTTAACCTTTTGTCTTTAGTTTGAAATATATTATATTGGCCTCTTAAATAAAAACAGTGGAAAAAGTAACCGAGTGTCTTAACATTAGGTTCCCAAGTTCCCTTTGCCTACCCTGATTCAGTATGAGACTCTGAAAAGTAGGTATATATGAAAGAACTTCTTATGAGAAAAATCACCTACAATAGCTAAAAATATAAACTTAGTTTAAACTTTCGATGTAAAATATAAAAGCTTCAATTATATTATTAATATGAGACGGTAAATATCAACACGACGCGAAGAATTTTAAAAAAGCAATTTTTGAGAAGCTCCATTGATTTATCGAACAATTTGCCTTAACACTGATTGTGTGGTGAAATTAAATACCGTTCGACCAACCTCTTCTGTATTTAAATATATAGTGCTAGTGAAACGCTCGCGACTTCGCTTGCTTGGACTTTATAATTATTAATTTTACTAATAAAAGGCAATTTCAGACATTTTAATGAAAAAGTTACTTTGTAGCAATTATTGTCGAACGAACGTATAATTATATTTATATTCATAATTTATTTATAGCTGTACAACTATTTTTCTTTTTCAGCTTCACGCTGTATCCCGCACTTGGAAGGGTAGGCAGAGGAACCGTGGAGGCTTAGTGTTGAGATACTCTATTCTGTTCCCCACATTTCGCTAAATTGGAGGCACTGCGTGATAAGTGGCGGAATTCAACGCCGCACTTTGTCTTGTTACCAAAGCAAAAAACCATGAAAATATTAATAAAATATTTTCTATCCTCGAGTGATCGGACACAACTACCTTGTGGCATTTGCAATCGCACGGTAATATTTTTTATTTCTTCATAAATATTAAAACATAAATTGATTTTGTTTCAGGTATGTAAAATATGTATACTGGATGGCTGGCTGTCGTAAGCAGTTCTCAACTTTACGTAAGTCCACGTAATTTGCTATTACGTGTTTATAATGTATTCGTTTTTATTAATATTTATTAATTATTCTCATTTCCTGCATAGGTACATGAGATATTTTGTTCCTAACTTCGGCCATTTTTTCGAGACTGTGTGTTGGTGGCACTCAACGCCGCGCTGTGTCTTCTTAACGAAACGAGGAAAATGAATATTGATTGTTTTTTTTTTTTTTTTTTTTTTTTTTTTTCAGCTTCACGCTGTATCCCCACTAGGCAGGGTAGGCTAGGGAAGTGAAACCTAGTGTTATGACACTCCACTTCCGTTTCCCACTTTCCGCCGAATTTGAGGCATTGCGTGTTGAGTGGCGGAACTCAACGCCGCGCTTTGCTTTATTACCTTGATTGATTTATGAATGATCATATGGAAATCGAGCCTACATCTGTAGTGCTTATGTACAGCCACAGTAGTCAAACGCTGTGCCACTACGCTATACTCTTATTTTATAAAATTATTGGAAATAGTGTAAGGGTGCACTAAAGGAGGAGTTTTCCAATATTTTTTTTATGGAACAGACGGAACAAACGAGCGTTTATCTGATGGTAAATGATTACTGACACCAGAATAATTACATTATTACTGGCCTTTTAGGTGGAAATACTGTTTCTGCTTTTTCAAGGTACTCATGGTATATCGACCTGGAAAAACTACCGCAGGTAGACCATTCTATATGTGTGACGCGTGGAAGAGTACCATGTATCCAGATGTTCAGAAGAGTACAAATATCAATTTGTGTTTGTGACGTACTGTTCAGTTGGAATTTTTTTGGCAGTAACAGGGATGGATGGTAGAACATTCCCTTTAACACTTTCTTCCTTGAAACATCTTAAGAAAATGCACCGCGTGGAGTTTGTAAACAAAATCCAAAATCCTATGGGCATGAGAAAAATTGAGTTCTTTTTTTTTTATCACCGTCGCCCACGGCTTCGACTAACTCCAGAGGAGCTACAGGAACGTTGCCGTCCTTTAAAGTGGATGGGCACCGGGGCCCGGCATTACATAATGCGAAACACAGTGGCCAAAGCCGCTACTTAACGCCGGTCTTAAATGCCGGGGGTGGTAATAATCCGGACGAGTCTGCCCATGCGTGCTGCCATTACTGGCAACGTGACTCTACCACACGCAAAATGTTGTGGCTCAGAGACATAAGCGAGTGACTGTAAACGACTGGTTGTGTTCGATTTTCGGATGTGTTCGGATTTTGATTTTTTTTTATTTATGGATTTCGATTCCCACTCGAAGAAGTAAATTATTTAAAAGTTTCATTTTCTATAATAATTATTTTATAAAAAGTCAAAGAGCACTGTTCAGTTGCCCCATTCAACACGCGACGCTTTAAATTTGTCAAAAACTCGGGGACCGGAATGTCTTAACACTAGGTTCCTAAGTTCCCTTTGCCCCTCCATATGGGGTATACCGCGTGAATCTGAAAAAAGATTAGAAAACAATCCACACCAGTAAAGTAACCAGCATATAATCCACCATATCCATTTGACGAATCTCAGAACACTTTCTAAAACCAAAACACAGCTATTCACCTCTATTTAACATACGATCTAATTTGGGCTTGAAATTAAGCAATACAAACAAAGAGACAACAACAATTAGTATTTACATTTGTTCTATTGCACTAACCCCATATCGGGAGTGGTAATGTAGGCTGCTATTACGACGTGACGTCACTGTCACTGAGTCATGAGAGTTTTTAGTTCTATATATATATATATATATATATATATATATATATATATATATATATATATATATATATATATATATATATATATATATATATATAAGATTTTTGTTGTTTTTTTTTTCTTTTTTCTCTCGCTGGGATACAGGCAGGGTAGGCAGAGGGAACCCGGGAACCTAGTGTTAAGACACTCCGTTCCACTTTCATTCCGCACTTTGAGGCATTGCGTGTTGGGTGGCGGAACTCAACGTCGCGCTTTACCTTATTACCAGAGCGAAGAAATGAAACATTAAATATATATGTTTCATTTCTTTATTTATGTAGTTCAGTATATACAATTTAGAGCTATTTTTGATGTTTATAGTGGTTTTGATTGTTGGGCCTGGACAGCGTGAATCTAATTGGATTTGATAGCTCAACTGTGAATAATCTCTATAAGATATAAGTTTTTATTTTAGTGATATTGGCTGTTGAGTGGTGGATCTCAGCGCTTTGTCGTGTTACGGAAAGTGTCTTAATGGTAACATAGTGTCTTAAAATTAGGTTTCAAAGTTCCCACTGCCTACCCAGCCATGTGCGGGATACAAAGTGAAACTGAATCTAAATTAAGAAAAAAATATATATTTCCTCGAGTGTGCATTGAACTGTCAACAAAAATCGGGAAACGGAAGTTAACATTAGGTTCCCAGGTTCCTTGTACGCACCACGTACCCTGCGTTATCACAACTTAACAACATGTTAAACTCAGCGAGCGTTATAAGTTTAATTCATACTTATTTTTTTGTATAATCTCTGCATACATTTCATATCGATGAATAAATGTAAGTACTCGTATGTTTCGTAAGAACTAGATACTGCGTTCGCGTGGTTCGTGTAACGCGTTTTTTGTGTAACACTGCAAGTGTTGGCTTCTATACTTTGTTGATTTTTTAATTTATTTATCTATGCCAGAGACCCGTTTTTGTATGACATAAGTATTGCTTTAATATTAAATTAAATTATAATTAATTTAATTGTCACTGAAATAATTTTAGCATATTCTGTACTTAGTGAAGATATACATTTTTTTTTTTACTTTTTTTTGGTGAAGGAACTTGGGATAGGTTCCCAAAAGAGTTAAGATACACCATTCCGTTTCTCACTTTTCGACAAATTTAAAGCATTACGTGTTGAGTGGCGGAACTCTACGCCGCGCTTAGCCTTGTTACCAGAGTGATGGAATAAAAATATTAAATATTTCATTCACTCAACACGCACTGCCTCAAATTCGACGAAAGGTGGGGAATGAAAGTGGAACATAGTGTCTTAACACTAGGTTCCCGGGTTCCCACGGCCTACCCAGCCTAGTCCGTGATAAAGCTGAAAAAGAAAAAAAATATATATATATATATATATATATATATATATATATATATATATATATATATATATATATATATATATATATATATATATATATATATATATATATCATCATCATTTTCAGCCGTTCGACGCCCACTGCTGGACATAGGCCTCCCCCAAGGATTTCCACGACGATCGGTCTTGCGCCTCCCGCATCCAGCGGTTTCCGGCGATCTTGACCAGATCGTCGGTCCACCTGGTAGGGGGCCTGCCCACTGAGCGTCGTCCGGTTCGTGGTCGCCATTCGAGAACCTTTCCGCCCCAACGGCCATCGGTTCTTCTTGCTATGTGTCCCGCCCACTGCCACTTCAGCTGAGCAATTCTTCGAGCAATGTCGGTAACTTTTGTTCTCCTACGGATCTCTTCATTTCTGATTCGATCACGTAGGGTAATACCAAGCATTGCTCTCTCCATTGCCCGCTGAGTGACTCTGAGCCTTCTTATGAGACGCATAGTTAGCGACCACGTCTCGCTCCCGTATGTCATTACTGGCAACACGCACTGGTCAAAGACTTTTGTCTTGAGACACTGAGGTAGCTTGGACGTAAAGATTTTTTGTAGCTTCCCGAATGCTGCCCATCCGAGCTGGATTCGACGAGAGATCTCTTTTTCGAAGTTGGACTTACCTAACTGGACCGTGTGTCCCAGGTATACGTAATGGTCAACAACTTCGAGGGTAGTGTTCCCAATAGTAACTGGAGCAGGTACTACATGGGCGTTCGACATAATTTTCGTCTTATCCATGTTTAGCTTTAGTCCTGCTCTTTGAGACACACTACTGAGATTTTCAAGCATAGTGTTCAGATCTTCTAAGGTCTCAGCCAGTAGAACTACATCATCGGCAAAGCGAAGGTGAGTAAGGTACTCGCCATTTATGTTGATGCCGTACCTTTTCCATTCCAGAAGCTTGAAAATATCCTCCAATGCCGTAGTGAAAAGTTTCGGAGAAATTACATCTCCCTGTCTCACACCTCGTTGCAATTGGATAGGATTAGAGCTCTGGTTTTGTACTCGGACCGACATAGTGGCGTGTTCGTAGAGATACCTTAGCACTTCGATATACCTGTAGTCTACTTGGCACCTTTGGAGAGACTGCAGCACTGCCCAGGTCTCAATCGAATCGAAGGCTTTTTCATAGTCCACAAACGCCAAGCAAAGTGGCAAATTATACTCTTCAGACTTCTGTATAACTTGCCGCAGCGTATGTATGTGGTCTATGGTACTAAAGCCTTTTCGGAAACCGGCTTGTTCGGGAGGTTGGAAGTCGTCGAACCTGCAGGCGAGACGATTTGTGATGACTCTCGAAAACAACTTATAGACATGGCTTAGGAGAGAGATTGGTCTGTAATTCTTCAAGAGTGTTTTATCACCCTTTTTGAAAAACAGAACAACGTCTCCTCCACTCCACGCTTTTGGCGTTTTGCCTTCGAGAATGACGGAATTAAACAGTCTCTGGAGGACTTTAAGTATCGGCCTACCGCCCGCTCTCAGAAGTTCTGTAGTGATTCCGTCGTTGCCAGCCGCCTTGTTGTTTTTAAGTTGTTTAAGAGCCATACTAATCTCGCACAGACTGACGTCCGGGATATTCTCAGTATAACGTCGGGTAAGCTCGGCTCTGGGATCTTTAGCCAAACTTTTAAAAGGTGCTCGCGTGGAATACAATTTTCCATAGAAGCTCTCTATCTCTCTCAGAATTTCAGACTTCGTCGAAATTATGCTACCGCTATCAGTTTTCAGCTTTGTCATTTGGCTTTGCCCAATAGACAGATCTCTTGCGAATACTTTGGAGCCTTGGTTCCGCTCGATAGCCTCTTTAATATATGTTACATTAAATTGGCGAAGGTCGCATGTTAAAGATGTAGATATCTGCCTATTTAGCTGCCTATAACGACTAGCATCATCTGATTTCTGTAGCCTCATTTCGCGTCTTTGTTCCATAAGCTGGAGAGTCGTATCGGAGAGTTTCTTTGGTTTTGTACGGTGTGTTTTGAAATACTTGTACCCTACCGTACGGATAGTATCCACTACCTTGTTGTTTAGATCGTCCACATCTAAGTTGTTCTCAAGGGCTGCGAAGCGGTTTTGAAGATCGAGCTGAAAGCTCTCAGGGTTTTGGAGTTGTGCGGGTATTGGTCGGAGCGTAGACTTTATCAATCGTGATCTTTCAAACTTAATGTCGATATTCAATGTGCCTCGTACCAATCGATGATCACTGCCTGTTTTCACAGTGTTGATCACAGAGACATCATTGAATATTTGCTTTTTCGTCGACATGATAAAATCTATCTCATTTTTGACTTTACCATCCGGACTCATCCAGGTCCACTTCCGCTTTTGGGGTTTCTTGAAGAAAGAGTTCATCATATAGAGGCCCTCCTTCTCCATGAAATCAACCAACATTTGGCCTCTGGCGTTCCGTTGCCCAACTCCAAATTGCCCCACTCTCAACTCATCGCCGCAACGTTTCCCCAACCTTGCGTTGAAGTCCCCCATTACAACTGTGTAGTGGGTTTTATAGCTATGCATGGCTTTAGAGATATCCTCATACATAGCTTCCACTTCGTCGTCATGATGTACCGAGGTCGGAGCATAAACCTGTATGACATTCAACAAATATCGTTTCGATATTCTGAGGATCAGGTACGCTACCCTGCTCGATACACTACCGACGGAAACCACGTTGTTAACAAGGGACTTATGGACGATATACCCGACACCGCCCAGGGACTGTTGGTGGCCCTCCCGGTAGTATAGCAAGTTACCGGACTTAAGGATTATCGTGTCCTCCCCCTCTCTTCGGACTTCGGATAACCCAATAATATCCCAGTGTAACTTACTTATAGCTTCTTCTAATTCTACTAACTTTGCGTCAGTCCTCAGTGTACGCGTGTTATATGTTGCCAGCTCGAGTCGTCGGTGTTGGTAGCCGGATCTTACCCGGTGATTCTTAGCACCCCTTGCTCTGCCGTTACCATAGCCGCTACCGTAGCTAGGAATAGCAGGGCTGCCGGGGACTAGGGGCCGTTTTTGTATTTGGCTATCCATGGGGGGGTTTTGCCGTAATCGCCACGCTTGGCAGGCGGGTTGGCGATCGCAGTATGATTTCAGAAAGAGAGAAAGCCATAGTTTCAGAAAGATGCTGCTGCCCATCTTCTGCTGGCTATAATCCCTTAGTCGCCTTTTACGACACCCACGGGATGAGATGGGGTGGTGCTATTCTAGGCCGGCATCCACACGGCATATATATTGTTATATATATCTATATATATATATATATATATATATATATATATATATATATATATATATATATATATATATATATTTCATTTGAAAATATTCTATTTCCTCAAGTGGGGATTGAACCCACAACCTGTGTTACAGTCATAGGGATGTGCCCTTGCGCCACTACATGTCCTTAAATAAATATTATCTCTTTTGTTTCAACACAATCCAAATAAAATACATACTTTTTCTAAGCAGAAGCGAAGAACGAAAAAGAGACTTTTGTCACTACACTTTACCAATACAAGATAAGAAAGTTAAACGTTCTTTTGTCGTGAAAGTATGTCAGGCTTTACATATATAAGCGGTTAAAAATAATTTAAAAAGGTATGCGTTACAGTGGAGCCCTCATTATTGCTTTATTGTATGTATTTATGTATTTAATACGACTGAAATTACTTTCCTTTTACAACTGTATTTAATATTGATTAACCTCGAAATGATTTTGCTGTATTTTTTTTTTTTAATTTTTATTGTTTAAATTAATATAAATTGTTTTTGATTGTTTCGATAGAGGTAGAGTGGTAGCTTTTTAATGGTAAGGTGGTGATTGTGGGTTCAATCTCAAATTGGGGAAGCTTAAATTATTTGAAATTATGGTAGATAAAGTACGGCGTTGAGTTCCGCATGTACAAAAATAATGCCTAGAAGTTAGTTTTGTTGCGAATTCTTC
The DNA here is from genome assembly GCA_019049475.1 of Eueides isabella. Lineage (NCBI taxonomy): Eukaryota > Metazoa > Arthropoda > Insecta > Lepidoptera > Nymphalidae > Eueides > Eueides isabella. The sequence continues at coordinate 13,601,072 of CM032396.1, forward strand.
TGTTCCTTATTAAAATACTTTCGTTCCCCACAGTCCGTACGATTCGTATTGAGTGATGGAACTCAACGCCGCGCTTGCCCCGTTGTCTGAGCCAGAAAATGAAAATACTTTCCGTATCGTTATTTACGTGTATACCAGTGTTTTTGCGCCAGGGCAATCTGAAATAGAATACTTACTTACTTAGTTTCACGTTGTATCCCTAGAGGGGTAGGCAGAGAGAACCGAGACTAACGCTACTGCATCGACATACCTCTTTCGCCTCATCCACTGTCATCAACCTCTTCATACATGCCCTATGGAGGTCCTCATGCTTATGACGTGACCCTCCTCCAATATCGTAGATACTGTGTTTTCGAAGTTCCACAAAGGTAGCCTCTATTTATACCTATAGGTATTCTTATTTTACTTTAAAATCAATTTTAATTTTTCCATAGAAAGACCAAACGTTGTAAATCGAGAACTTGTTTGATACAGTAAGTGATCGTAAAGTATGACAGCTCGTTGCCATTCTCATACGCCAGATAAGATCTGCTCGAGATTTCGCTAATCGATACCAATTAATCTTTAACCAGTTAACGTGGTAATTAATAATTTACATTTTAAACTTGCGGTAAGTTTTATATAGAAAGTGTTCATTTTTCTTTCTGTCTTTCTTAGCATCACGCTGTATCCCGCACGTGGCAGGGTAGGCAGAGGGAACCCGGGAACCTAGTGTTAAGACACTCCGTTCCACTTCCGTTCCCCACATTCCCCCGAATTTGAGGCATTGTGTGTTGAGTGGCGGAACTCAACACCGCGCTTTGCCTTATTACCAGAGCGAAGAAATGAAACATTAAATATTTAAATTGAAAATATTAAATATTTCATTTCCTCGACTTGGGATCGAACCCAGAACCTGTCGGTTACAGTCACACTCTTGTGCCGCTTCCCTGCCTAGTGCGGGATACAGCGTGAAGCTAAAAAAAAAAACAACATAATTTAGTCAATGAGACAAATGGGTGTGTTTAGATACTCATCGTGTAAAACATCTCAATACCTCATCTCGCATATTGCTTTCACGTCTAATTGAATTTCGCAAGCTTACTACGCCAAAGTTGTGGCTAGTAAATTCGCTTTTTATGTTATTTTGTTTTCGCTGTCTCCCACAATTGGGTTTTTGAAAAAAAAAATTTTTTATGATAAATAGAAAGATTATATATTAGTTTATAATTAATTGAAAAAATGTTTTTTTTATGTATTTTAAATATTATTAATAATAAAGTTTTAAAATACATAAAAAAAATCAATATATATTTTTTTCAAAACCTAATTGGGAAGCAGACGGTATACGGTATGCAAAGAGAAATTGGGAACCTTAGTGTCAAGACACTGCGTTCTCATTATCACACTTCCACTTCACACTTTTCACCGAATGCTTCACATTGCGTATTGAGTGACGGAGCTCAACGCCGTCCTATGCCTTGTTACTAGAGTGAAAAAATATAAAATTAGTAAATTGTGTAAAAAAATGTATCCTCTCGTTGTCGTTAATAACCTCGTTTGCTAGAGTTGTCTGATAATTTGTATAATCCAGTTTTTTTACCTACTGTACCGCACAGGTCAGGAAGGAACCCGATAACTAGTGACCGACCGAAAGTTCGGTTTCGGTTTCGGTTTCGGCCAGTTTCGGCCAAGAATTCCAGTTTCGGCCATAGTTTCGGTTTCGGCCATAAAATAGCCGAAACTTTCGGCCGCGCCGAAACTCGAGTTTTTGTCAATTATCGTGCGCGCCCCGATCGGCATCGGCCTCGGCAGCGCCACCCGACTAGTTCGTATAATAATAATAATAATTATTAGGTGAAAAATTATAAATAAATATCTTTAAATTTTTCGAATTATTATTGGTTTTTTTTTCTTAATCTTTGAATTCTGTTTTTAATTTGCAATAAACTATAATATGTATAGTTGAATATTCATTAAATACAAAATGACATATCTAATTTCATGATATTGGGCGTTTGCGTTGCTTAAATCATCATTTTTATTTCATTTAGCTCTATTTAACTATCTGTCTCAATAGTAATATGCAAGAACATTAACATATACTAGATTTCAATATGCAATAGAAATTTTAATTATGTTTAAGTAAGTTTCGGTTTCGGTTTCGGTTTCGGCCGAAACTAAGAGCGAGGCCGAAAGTACGGTTTCGGTTTCGGTTTCGGCTGAAAAAACAGTTTCGGTCGGTCACTAATTATAACCTAATATTGAAACACTCCCTTCCCATTGATATCTCATATGACATACAATTTTAAGATATTACGTGTCGAGTGGCGGAACTCAACGCCGTGCTACGTATATGTTTATAAAGATTCATTATAACGTTTTCATTATTTAATACTTTAAACACGATAATTCCCAGGATTATACTAAATTCAATGTAAAACACTTAGTGGCCCAACTGACTAACGTATTCACTCATTATCTCGTCAAAACCCAACGTGCAAATGACGATTTACGAGCGACACGCCACTCGCCGCAAAAATGTTCAGCTGACTTTGATATATTGATCGCTACAGTAGTCGTTACGAGAAAAAAAACTTTATAGAGAAGATTGTAAGCCGTTTTTTTTTTGTCTATTTTCTTGGATGATATCAATTTATGTGATTGAGAAAGTGATACGTCATTTCGGGTTTTAGTGTAAGTAAGTAGTAGTGTATTGAGACAAGAAACAGTAATGTTGTTTAGTATAGTACTCAGCTTCACGCTGTATCCCGCACATGGCAGGGTATGCAGAGGGAACCCGGGAACCTAATGTTAAAATACTCCGATGCACTTCCGTTCCCCATTCTCCGCCGAATATGAGGCTTTGCGTGTTGAGTGGTGGAAATCAACAAAAACATTAAATATTTAAAAAGAAAATATTAAATATTTCATTTCCTCGACTGGGGATCGAACGCACAACCTGTCGGCTACAGTCACACGTTCGTTCCGCCGCGCCGCGACAGGCCCTTAGTATAGTGGATTTTGATATATATTTTTTTATTAATAAAATGAAATGAAAAGCTATAAATATTTTACAGTTCAAGAAAAAATATTATTTATTTTAATTTCAGAGGAAAAAGTAACTCTTTTTACATCCGACAAAGTGTTAAAGGAGAATAAGAGGAGAAGTTGTATGTTTGACCTGTCAAATAGATAGATCTCTCTTTATGTTTTTTTTTTAATTTGAAGTCTTTTTCATCATAGTGTTTCTTATTTTCTTTTCTTCTCATTTTTAAAAATCAAATTCTCAGTTTAAAAGTTGTAAGCACTTGTCAAGATGAAGTAGTGATTTTTGGGGTTGAGGTCTAATAAAATGTTTATAAATTTTAATTATCTGTTACGTATGTTCATGATTGTGTAATTAATTTCATGTTTTTTTTTTTAAATATCAACGTTATTAAAGAATAAAATGTGAAACATTCAGTAAGACACTATTTTCCACTTAACTTTTTATCAAACAATCTAAAACAAACGTGGTTACGCCGAACAATAACACTAGTATCTCAATCACAATTATTTTTAAAGGTTTGTAACTGTAAATACGATAAGTATGTGGGTTTGATTCCTACTTGAAGTAATTAAATATATTTTTTTTTAATTTTCCTTGCTTTTTGGTATCGAAGCAATGCGATGCTTCAAGTTTAGCGGAGAGCGGGACACGAAAGTGCCCTAACGGGAACGGAGTATCTTACGCTAAGTTCCCAAGTTCCCTCTACCTAAACTGTGAGGGACACGGCGTGAAATTGAAAAAAAAATTACATACATTTAATAACGGCTTTAATAACAGCGTAGATTAAAAAACGACGACCAGCTAGTGATGTGATCGTTACAGATCGATGGATCGATTCAATTACCCCTTAATGACGTTGGTAATCACTGGGTCTTATTTGTTATTGGTCGGAATTGTTGTGCTTTGGCGTAAGTTGAAGGGGTTAGCGATTTTTTGTTGTTTAGCGATTTTAAAATATGGTTGTAATTTCAATTTTTATTTGCTTTGTTGAAATTTCTTTGTCTCTAGCAGCTTCACGCTGTTCCACTTCCGTTTGTCTCCTTTCGCCGAAATCTTGCAGGAATATTTAATTCAAATCTAATGTAGTTATCGTAATATATAGAAAATTAGCTAATACACTGTAAACACAACGATTGTAAGTTTTTAGAATTAATTATTACATATTCTATTTCTTGGCTTATAACAGCGGCGTTAAGTTGCGCCACTCAACTGGAAATATCTTAAGAATCCAGCGATCAGATCATTTCTGTGAGTATCCTAATGAAAACTGAGTGTCTTAACACTTATATATCCAGTTAACGATATATACGGAAAAAAAATCTTCACTACGGAAAGAAAATTCAGCTGAAAGTACTGTACTCTGTCTTTGTGATATCTTTTTTTTTAAAATAATTCAATCGAGAATAAAAATATAAATGTTACTTACACCATAAACAAAAATCACTGAAATTTAATAGTTTTAAACAAACATTGGTATTACGCAGTGGTTAGTTCGTAAAAAAACTATCATTAAGCCTCTGCCTTTGAGAGGCGATAATTTCACTAATCATACCCTACGATACGATACTATAAGTGATGATAGATACATTTTGTATCACTTTTAGAGATCTCTTCGTTGTATTTTTTATATCAAAAAAATATAAGAATTTATTCTTTTTTAGCTTCACGCTGTATCCGGTGACAAGGCAAAGCGTGGCGTTGAGTTCCGCCACTCCACACGCAATCCCTCAAATTCTTTGAAAAGTGGAGGCCAGAAGTAGAACGGAGTGTCTTAACACTAGGTTCCCAAGCTCCCTCTACCTAACCTGCCATGTGCGGGATACAGCGTGAAGCTAAGAGTATATTAGATTTAAATAACTTCCATGTATGTATGGGTTACTTAAAAAATATTATTACAATTTTGTACAAAATCGACACAGTAGTTTTGCTCAAAATGATAAACAGCCATAATAAAGATCCCCACAAAAGAGAATTAACCGTGATTTTTAATCAATATATTTTATATACTTTCACGAAGACGCTACGAAAAGAAAGTAGTGTCGAAAATTACGAGTTACAAGTAACGCTTGAGGCGGCCAAGAAAACAAAACTGCTGTAGCATAATTATGTTATAGTGGTGTGATTGTATCGATAAGAAGACTGGCTTTTGCACACGGATATGTTTATTTTTTCTTTTAATTTTGTTAATTTATCTATGTATGAGTGATGTTACATATGTAGTACTAAATTCTATTTAATTATTTTTTGTTTTTCTTTTTTAATTTTATTTTCTATAAGGAACTTAATATATATGATTGTACTCGTATATCTGACGATAAAAAGTTTTTTCATCTGTAAGAGGCCTGTCGTGGCGCAGCGGCACAAGCGTGTGACTGCAACCGACAGGTTCTGGGTTCGATCCCCGGTCGACGAAATGAAATATTTAATATTTTAATGTTTCATTTCTTCGCTCTGGTAATAAGGTAAAGCGCGGCGTTGAGTTCCGCCACTCAACACGCAATGCCTCAAATTCGGCGGAAAATGGGGAACGGAAGTGGAACGGAGTGTCTTAACACTAGGTTCCCGAGTTCCCTCTGCCTACTCTACCTCGTGCGGGATACAGCGTGAAGCTAAACAGAAGTAAGCAAGCAAGCATCTGTAAGAGAATTTTTTATTTATATAATTTAAATTTGATTCTCGTTCAATTATTTAAATTTTGAGGTTATATTTTACTTTGTTTCTCATATACTGCACAATAAATAGCCTGTAGTCTGTATTTTACACCTCACTTTGTCTTGTTACCAGAGCGAAAAAAATAAAATAATCAAAGGAAAATAGGAAAAATGAACTTATAATTGTAGCTTTTACAGTTAAACACTGTGCTGTTCCCCCGTGATACCCTCGCTAGCACTACTTACATACCAATATTGCATATTATGCAAATTTGCAGTACTGAGTCAACGAATTTCAACCTGACACCTCGATTGGGACAGGTTGGTGTACGTTGAATACATACTGTAAAAGACAATTTCTGTTTGAACTGCAGCTATATTTGCATAAGATCACTGATATGGTATAAATACAGTAAATATTAAGAAATATTGTGAGCAGATTATGATCGTACCGTTTATTTTATGATCATCGGTACCTTTACAACACTTACTTTTATTTATGTTATGCAATATGTTTAATTAAGTAATTATATATCGAAAATTTCCTTAAATTTTTACATATTTAAGGCATTTTTGTTTAAAGATTTTTACATATTTTTGTATTAATTGTCAGTATTTTCTCAGAAAACGTAAAGACAAGCAATTTAAATATTATATAGTAATAAAATGTTTTACAAAGTAAAAAAAAATACTGGTTTTTCAAAAACTAAATTAAAATGGAAATATAAAATGGTTTTCGCTTAGAATGTAATCTAATATGGCTTATTTTTATACCTTCACGCTGTATCCCACATACGGTTGAGTAGGCAGAGGAAATTTCGGAAGCTAGTGCTTAAGACACTCCGTTCTGTTTCTCACTTTCTGTCGAAATGAGGCATTGATGTTGAGTGGCGGGACTCAACGTTTTGCTTTTAACTTAAATAAAAAAAGCTTAAAATTTAATAAAATGATTATATTATACACAAATTATACCAAAAATAAGTATTTCTTAAAAATACTTGCTTTTAGTACAGACGCTTTTATCTTATCGATATGATCTCGTCACACCACTTGCAACGCAATTACCATGCGGAGAGCGTCACGTTTACTTTGCAAACATCAAAGGCACCGACGTCTTTTGGGACCAAAACCCAGTACCACTGATAGTGTTATAATTCAGGAACTGACCCAGAATGTATATGTCGATTTAAAATGTATTGCTGTAACTTATTTTTGTTTGTATTTGACTGTGCAATCCGTCGTGTGTTCTCTGTACAACGTGACATGGGCGAAGAGATTACTGGCACGCTTGAGACGCCATAAACTAAGAACGAAACGGAGCAGTGTATTTTGGGTATTTTTTCGTAATTTGTATCTTTAATCTATAAGAAACTTGTCACAGTTATTCTTCATATTCCAGTGAAAGGAAATGTTGGTAAATCAGGAGAAGTTACTTGCCGTTAAGTATTAAAGGTACAGTGAAACCATTTATAACGGAAATATTCTACATAAAATTATAAAAAAATATCCCACGACAGCATATGTATATCTTTTATGGTTGACTCACAATAATACGTGTACCTCCCAATAGCATAGCAGTTCAGATCAAAACGGAGGAAGGACATTATGCAATTTTTTTTACGAAAAACGACGGAAGAGGGAACCCGGGAACCTAATGTTAAGACACTCCGTTCCACTTCCGTTTCCCACTTTCCGCTAAATTTGAGGCATTGCGTGTTGAGTGGCGAAACTCAACGCCGCGCTTTGCCTTATTACCAGAGCGAAGAAATGAAATATTAAATATTTAAATTGAAAATATGAAATATTTCATTTCCTCGACCGGGGATCGAACCCAGAACCTGTCGGTTACAGTCACACGCTTGTGCCGCTGCGCCACGACAGGCCTCAATAGTAATTTATAAATATTGAAAATAAAAACGTGATTTTTTTTTTTTTCAATTATTTAGAAATATAGCCGTACTTTTTACCGTAAAGCTAATAAAAATGTAAATATAATTTTTGACATCAATAAAAGACACCATAAAACATAATACTGTCATCTGAATGCAAATTATGATATCGAAACTAATTTTTCATTCGCCAAGCCCAAAATCAACTGTAATACTTTTAAACAACCAATATTTGTAATTTGCTTATACAAGTAATTTATATACTGACTCTGATACTTGAAAAGTGACTAAATTTTACATTACAACGATGTGGGTTCGATTTCCGCTTGGTGAAATGATTATTTGAGGCCTGTTGTGGCGCAGCAGCACAAGCGTGTGACTGTAACCGAAAGGTTGTGGGTTCGATCCCCACTCGAGAAATAAATATTTAATATTTTCAATTTAAATATTTAATGTTTTTATTTCTGTGCTCTGGCTCAAGGCAAAACGCGACGTCGAGTTCCACCACTTAACACGCAATGTCTCAAATTCTTCGCAAAGTGGGAAACGGAAGTGGCCTTAACATTGGGAACCTAGTGTTAAAACCACAATTTCTCTAAAATGATCAAAATAAGAGCAGAGTATCTCGAGTCTAGTTTACCTTGCAAAAATTCAATTTAATATATAAAAAAAAACAATTTACATATTATAACATAAGAGAAGTAATGCTAATGAAGTTTCTGTACATCGGTTCGTTAGGAGCGCGGGCGCAGGATTTATGAGCGCACCGACAAAGTAATCGATATCGACATGCTAAATCATGCCGTGTACAACACTATTTTACGCTACTATCACGTGTATATTGTTGCATTAATTTCTATGGTTATTTTACTCTAGATTATTAATATATATTTTATATGAAAACATTTTCCGTTTATTGGGGATTGGGTATAATAGTAAATCTATAATGAATTTTAATGCCCTCCTGGCGCAGTAGTTCAGCATCTGACTGTAAACGATAGTTTTGGATTATATTCTTACTCGGAGGAATTACATTTTTCTTGCTCTTGTAGACAAGTCGTTACGTTCCATACCAATTTTAAATGCAATGTCTCAAGAACTAGGTTTTCTCTTATTACAATGTTGTATGGGCAAAAGTGTAAAGCAGCTTTTTATATTGTAGAAATTGGGATACTGAATTAGAGAGACAATTACACTTGATCAAATTCCAGTCCGTCTCCAGTTTATAGTATGGCTAAAACATTTCTCTACATATAAAATTAACATTCACCTTGTTATTTTAAGTGTTGTGCAACTTTTTTATGCAAGAATTTTGCAGCTTACCATTTAAAGGAAGTAAACATATGTATATTATAAAAACAGGACACAAAATATTAAAATTATTTCTCCTTTAAGAATTAATTTTAATTTTTAATTGGATTATTCAATAATGCAAAAAAAATATACAAATCATTAGTGTATTAGAATGCATAAAGTACGTTCCTAATTTGACCTCTGATTGTCTACGATGAGAGATTACCTCAGAAGTGGCTGATAGGCTTACCACCTTACCAGACCGACTAAAATCACGCAATTGATTTTTTTTGTATTTAATAACACCAATATTAAATTTCCTTTAGAAATATATTCTATAAAAAACCTTTGTAAAATATATCAAATTAAAGAGTTCTAACCAAGTTACTGCCCATTGGACTATAAACGACAAATAAAATAATTTTTTTTCAGCTTCACGCTGTATCCCGCACTAGGCAGGGCAGGCAGAGGGAACGGAAGTGAAACCTAGTGTTATGACACTTCGTTCCACTTCCGTTCCCCACTTTCCGCCGAATTTGAGGCATTGCGTGTTGAGTGGCGGAACTCAACGCCGCGCTTTGCCTTATTACCAGAGCGAAGAAATGAAACATTAAATATTTAAATTGAAAATATTAAATATTTCATTTCCTCGACTGGGGATCGAACCCAGATCCTGTCGGTTACAGTCACACTCTTGTGCCGCTGCGCCACGACAGGCCTCATAACTATAAATAGTGAAATAATAAATTCATAAAAAAAAAAACATTTCAAAAATAAAACTTTCTCAACAAAAGTTATGGCTAACCTAGCCACTACAATTAAAACCGCCCGTTATCATCACCTAGCACTATACCAGATAGAGTATGCAAATAAAATTATTGGTACTCGGCCCTCGAGGATCTTAGGCAAAGGCGCCGCGAGATACCGCGCGTCGATTAGATTTATAATTTACTGCCTATGTATGTATTTATCAGGGAAAATAAATTAGAAATTCGTTAGATATAGACGTAGTTGCCAATTATTTGGACAATTGTTATGTGGTTGGTATTCTTTGATGTTGTTTCTGCCGCGTTGTTGTTTTGGGCGTATCTGGATTTTTCATGGGGATTTTGACTTTGAATTTATATTGTTGGTTTCTTTAATTTTTTTCAAGTAAAATTTGTGGGGTGGGCAATAGTGGGCAATTTTTTTAGGGTAGGCGAAAGTCATTAAATACAGTACGTTTTAACGTGCGTGCTATATCACAAGGTAAGTAGTAATAACATAGTATTAAAATACTCTATAAAAAAATGGCATACTAATATTAACTGTTAACATAAATCGAAGTCGCTAATTGCGCTTCAATAAATAACTAACTAAGTCATCAGAAATCTTAACGTTAGGTTCCAAAGTTCCCTCGGTCTATGCTGTCACGTGACAAATTATTCGTCACACTATTTTCCTTATAATAAAGTACTAATATTAAATTATACCTAACTGCTCGTAACTGTTTCGAAATTTAAACTGTATGTACTTGTTGGTAAGTAAAAATGAATACAATTTTATCACTAAGTTACTTCACTCGAGTGGAAATCGAACCTACAACCATCGGGCATACAAAGCGCCACGTCAACCAACCAAACCAACCAAAATATAAAATAAAACCACTTATTTGAAATGATTGAATTATCAAAAAAATCACCTGAACAAGTTATTTTACCACTAAATCTATGTAGAAGAAAAAAATTAAGCAAATTTTCTCCATACTAACAGTACAAAAGTGGGAGTTGCGCGAAGTTAAAAATAAAACATCAATAATAATATCAAAAACATTACCACGTATTTAAAAACTAGCGTATCGCAAAGACGCCATCCTTCATTATCTCTAATTGACGTTTCGAACAATGCGGCTCCACTCGAATAGATCGATAAAAAATCGTAATCTATTGAAACGAGTTAGTTTTTGCTCTGTACGTCCGAGCAATTTGAAAAATATCGATTTCTTAACTACAGATCATTATGATCGATATATTTGTTGTTTTTTTGAGCTTCACGCTCTATCCCGCATGTAGTAGGGAAGTTAAAGGGAACCCAATCCGTTCTACACTTTTCACTGGATATCCGAGATATCTCCGAGTGAGAATCGAACCTTGGTAGTTAAAAAACTTTTTTACTGTAGATTTATTTTTTAATGTACTCAATTTACGTAAACTTATGAATAAATCATGATTTACGATGTATAGACAAAGGTCAGTTGCTTTATTATAGATGCGTTCAGTTCACTAGTTTGATTGGTCGTGCGATACGAAAAAAGTTACCTTGTCATATCGAATGAAACCTTTGCATCGTTAATTTATAGTAGTTATGTAGTTTCTATTATAATTTTTCTATTTTTAAAACGGTTGGTTCTATTAAAGAAATATGTACAAATTAATATTTATATTACTACTGGTAATCTTTTTAAAATTAAAGAAAAAAAAATTAAAAGAAACAATTTTTACATTTTTTTAATCTGTGCTGAATAATTTTATGTATTTTTTTTGTATTTAATCTATTAATAATATTTAATTTGTTTTTGTCTATTCAAAATAATATGAAATAAAAAGAAACTTTTGAATCTGTGGTAACTCGATTAGTTCTTATAGTCAATACATCACATTTAAGTCAGTCATATTTTTTCCTATTAACAAAAAAAATAAAGAAATATATATTTTTACAATAAAACAATAAAAAACAACCGTATCACAGGCTGTACGGCGAGGTTCTATACGTATTTTCAATCGCACGGCGGGAAATCGGCCACGCCTCCGCCCCGCCCCTCGGCAACTTCACGCCGGAAAGCGGGAAACAAGTGGGGGTAAAAATTGAGACAGCCGATTGAGTATCGCGTACGCTGTACGTGTACGCTACGTAATGGTCGATTTAATATTATTTTTAAATACGATGTAATAAGTTAAATTAACTCTTAAATGTTAAATGGAGATTTTTCATTTAGAATGGCGGCGTACAAATTTCTTGTTAATATAATTTTAATTTATTTTCAATCGTTATTTACATATATATATATATATATATATATATATATATATATATATATATATATATATATATATATATATATATAACATGAAAATTTTACTACGTTAATATGTACAGTAATATAAAGCTATGGCGGTGTGTAATTTTAGATTTAAAACTGTTTTTTTTAAATATTTATATCATTTATATCATTTTTTTGATAATTACATATCAAATCTAACAGTTTATATTATATTATATAATAAATATAACATTTTTTGGTACGTACTTCCATTTGTCGTGGCACAGAGACATAAGCGTGTGACACGCAAAGGTCTGGGTTCGATTCCTAACGAAATAAATAAAAATTTGTATGTTTATTTCTTTATTTACGGTTACGAGGCAAAGTGCAACGTTAAGTTTCGCTTCTCAACACTTACAACAACCTTAACTTGGCGAAAAGTGAAGGACGGAAGTGTCTTAATGGAACGAAGTGTATAAACACTAGGTTCCCAAACTTCCTCTGCCATGTGCATGTGTATCCCGCATATGGCAGGGTAGGTAGAGGGTACTAGGGAACCTAATGTTGCCATAAACCGTTCCGTTCTCTTCATTCCGCTGAATTTAAAGCATTGCGTGTAGAGTGGCGGAAGTCAAAGTCAAAAAAATAAGAATTGACGAAGGATAAACAATTTTTGTTTTCTCATATCAAAAATAGTGTACCATTAAGTTTTGCTATTCGACACACAATATCTTGAAAATCGAACGAAAAGTGGGGACCGGAGTGTCTGAACACCGAGCCTGTCTTGGCGCAGCGGTACAAGGGTGTGTCTGTAACCGATAGGTTCTAGGTTCGATTTCCACTCAAAAAAGTGAAATATTATATGTTATCAATTTAAATATTAAATGTTTTCATTTCTTTACTCTAGTAAAAAGGCAAAACGCAGCGTTGAGGTCCAACGCCTCAAATTCGGCGGAAAGTAGGGACGGAAGTGGAACAGAGTGTCTCGACTCCAGGATCCCTAGTTAACCCAGTTCCCAAGGTAAAAGTCAAAGTTAACTCTTAAAATTAGGTAACGAATTATAAATTCAGATCTTTACATTATTACAGTCACCATAGCGCAATAATCCATTTAGGGAAATAAAGCTGCTCATATCAAACCATATTATACAATATTTTTACTACTTTTTAAAATGTTAATCCACACTAAAAAAAGAAAAATACTTATTTTGAAATTGTATAAAAATTTTAGCGTAGCAGGAATTAAACCTGCACTTTTTGGAAACCGTCCAAGCGCTCTAACCCACTAAACCATACGTTCTCATCAAGCTACGTTGAAATTCTTATACGCTTCTTACAATTTATTTATGTTGTTATAATATATTAAAAATGGAAAAGTGTCAGGTCTTGGTCCCCTTTGCAGCTTACACTGTGAACCTTAGGATAATAATATTTGAAATAACAACCTTATTCTTGGCAGCTTTCACATTTCTACTGTGCCATATGGTATAAACATTATACAGGTCGAAGGCCGACCTCGATTCACTCTTAAATAGGAGTGTTTTGTAAACATTGAACATGAAATATAATATTGGATAGAAATCGTTCTTTCCAAAAAAGGTGTGATACAAACTGACACTAGTCAAAATACGTGATTGATAGATCTATAGTGAATAGTTAATTTAATTAAAAAAGTAGCTAGAGGCCTGTTGTGGTGCAGGAGTACGTGTGACTGTAGGTTACGGTTTCTTTTCCTACTTGAAGTAGTTAAATGTTTAATGTTTTACTAACCCCAAAGCACGTCGTTGAATTCAAATTCAAATATTTTTATACAATGTAAGACATTCTTTATTTTTGAACGTCAAACAATTTACCACCAGTTCACTAAAGTTACTGCCTCACACCCGAGAAGAACCGGCGAAAGAAACTTAGCGGGACATGTCTTTTTTTTATTTTTAATAGTGTTTACATAATATTTTTATAAGTGACAATGATACATTTGAAATAGTTATCATTTATAAAATCGTTAATTTGGTAATAAATTCTACACACAAAGTTGAGTTGAGCTGAGTTCTACTACTCTATGAAAGTGGGAAATGGAACGGAGTGTCTTGACACTACGTTGACAAGTTCCCCCTCTTGAGGTACAATGTGAAACAAAAAGAAATATTGCAAATATTAGTGCAGCCAATGTGGCACAGTGTGAGGCACTTGATTGTAATTGCAATCGGTTCGATCCCGACTCAGCATACAATTATAATGTCGACTCTGTTCCGTTCTGTTCCGTTCTCGTCTTTTCGCCGAATTTGAGGCATTGTGTGTTGACTGGCGGAACTCAACGCTGCACTTTACCTTGTTACCAGAGCGAAGGAAACGCTAAATATTTAAAGTAAAAATATTAATTATTTCATACGCTCGTGTGAGGTTCGAACTCGCGACCTGTCACGCTTACAGTCACACGCTTGTGCCACTGCGCCACGACAGGCCTCTATAATTATATTATAGCATTTATAACAATATATTGCATTTCCTTTTAGCCACACACAATGCCCACCCACGGTCTAGGAAGTCCGGCATCTAGAATACTTAGTTTTCTATATTACAATGCACTCAGTACTTCAAACGCGCCGCTATCCGATGATAGCTGCGTTTCTTCCTTTCGATATTCTTAAGTAAATTGTTAGGTGGCTACAGGTTCGATAAGCAATGGTTTCCTTAGTTATATTTTTGTCTAAAAGGCATCGCTGCGTTGAGTTTTACCACAGGATTGCACTGAATGGAGAATAATGTGTATTAGTTAATTTTTTTTTAATTATCCTCACTTAGCAGGGTAGGTAGAGGGAACCTGGGAACCTAGTGTTTCTTTTCCCATTGAGACACTTCTATTTATTACTTTTCGTTGAATTCTAAAGACATTGCGTGTAGAGGCAGCGTAATTGAACGCCACGCATTGCCTTGTTATCAAAGTGAGGATATTAAAAACTATTAAATATTTTTATTTCCTCGAGTAACAATCGAACCTACAACCCGTCGCGATGTACCACTGTCTTTTGCATATAGCTGGTACGGTTAGGTTAAGACACTTCAAATCCCACTCAGAGTCATGTTTTGTGGTGCAAATTGTTTAGTGGAGCAACTCAACACCGCGCTTCGTCTCTTTGTCTTATCAGAGCAAGGAGACAACAAATATTTTTCCTTCAGGTGTGAATTGAACCTACAACATCCGCGATTACAGGCAGGCCTTGAATAAAAAAATAATTAACGTGATTAATATAATCGTATTAGTATGAAAATCTCGTTACATTTATTTACCTCTATACACCCCATTGTCTGATTGTTTTAGCTCAGCTCAGCTCAGCTTCACTTCCGTTCCCAACTTTCTGCTGAATTTTGAAATGGAGCGAAGTGTCTTAACACTAGGTTCCCAAGTTCCCTCTGCCTACCCTGCCATGTGCGGGATACAGCGTCCCACAAGTTCCGTTTTTACCCCATAATTATATACCTAACTCTAAAACAATTACATATCTCATCCAACTTTAGAACAAAATCAACACTGTACCAACTTTCCAACGAATTAAAAAAAAAACGTGACCATTGTTACCATACTTTTATGCCTATCTAACAACTTTACTAGCACATTTAGACACGGTAGCGGCCTAAGATGGTAAAAGGTCGTGTTCATATAAATTTGGTGAACATTTATAATTATCGTTGCTTATTTGGGAGGTAGAAAATTTAATGTCCAAATAGGGGGGCTTGAGTCAGTCGCCCACGCGACGTTTTTACACTATACGAACGAGATAAGGATATGTTTGTGTCTGTTGTGGAGAAAATGTATAATAATAGCGTTTTGAGTGTAAAGCGATAGGTGTAAGTTCGATTCCTACTTAAAGCTATTGTTAGGCGTACTTGTTTTGTTTCAACGCTTTGTAGTCAAAGTGCGATGTTGAGTTACGTTTCCACGCTTTGGTAGTCGAACCACGGTGTTGAGCTACGTCAATCAATATGTAAATGTTTCCAAAATTGGGCGGAAAGTGAGAAACGGAATGGAATGTCTTAACAATAGGTTCCAGATTTCTTCTGCCTACATTACCATGTATAGGATACAGCGTGAGGAACTAAGAAAATACATATTCAATCAATACAAATATACATTTTATTCAGAATAAAATTGATTAAAATGTATATTTTAAACAATTCCGAAAACAATACGGGCCTTCATGTTTAATGAATTTGTTGTCTCATAAATATCAATACTTAACACTAGGTTCCTCAGCCTATTCTACTATAAAAAAATACATATAAACCAGCGTTAACAGCTAGTCCTTGTACTTATAAGGAAATCAATTACGTCACCTGCGCCCGCGCATCCTACAGACTCATTTAGAGGGTCGTAAAACCTAATGATTTATACATTGATTTATTACGATTTATGTTTTGTATGTATAATTTGTGTCTTGTGTAAGTGTTTGTATGATTACTTTAATACAAATAAAATATTTTTAAAACGAACCGTTAACGGGTACAAATCGTCTTTTTTAGATAGGGTAGGGTAGGGTAGGTTGAGTGAACTAGGGAACCTAGCATTATGACACTCGATTCCCCACTTTCCGTCCAATTTGAGGCATTACTTGACAGTGTTGAGTGGCGGAACTGAACGCCAAGCTTTGCCTTGATACCAGAGGAAAAAATATTTTACTTGAAAATATTAAATGTCTCACTTTCTCGAGTGGAAATCGTACCTACAACTGGTCGCGTTTGCAGTCCACCGCTGTTTTTATTAAAAACTGTTATTTTAGTAAAATAACAACACTTTCATACATATTATAGTATAGATAGTAAACAAAAATTAAGTATTTAATTTCACAATTTCTCTACCAAATTTGATTCTACTTATAAATAATTACTTACGGTGCAGATGTAAAACTAAAATAAATATTACGGCTTCGAATCTTACCAAAGAAAACACAATGAAATACTTGTATAAATTTATTGAAACATACATACTTGTAATATTATTATGAAGTTGTCGCTAAAGTATATATTAACACCTATGCTTATATTTATTCAGCATATTTTTCCAGCTTCACGCTGTATCCAACATACCTAGGTAACCTAGTGGTAAGATACTTCATTATTTAACACCTGCTCATTCGACGGAACTCAACGCTACACCTCGTCTTCTTACCATAGCGAGGAAATAATAATGTTACAATTCCCCAAATGGGCGTCGAACCCTTAACTATCATGTTTATAATCAAACGGTACGCTACTGTACTATAGCAGGGTTTGGTAAAAAAAAAAAATCTTAAAAAATCTAGCCAATGACTAAATATAAAGACTATCAATGGATAACCGGAAGTACATCAACAGTGCAAGAAGTCAACCACCGCACCAAATCTGTCTTCACCATTCCTCCCACGTAGATCATTAAGAGGCTAGACAATTCCCAAACTGTGTGTCAACGAACCGGTATCCTGCGAATGTGTTTCCAATAGGTGATGATGTGACAAAATAAAATGCACGCAGGCTACTTCCGTGCAGACGAGCCTTCCGCCCGAAAGCGGCCGTTGACTCGGATCTAAATGCAAAGCATATAACGAATTACGATTTAACGATGTTGTTAGTGTTGTACAGTGGCCATGTGTGTTGATTTTTTGGTGAGATTGGTCCTATAGTTCGTTAGTGTAGGACAAGTATTGATTTGATTAGAGATATGATACATTTTGATACAATATAATATCTTCCAGAGTATTATTCGTAATTTCTTTTTTTTTAATGAACATATTTCTTAAAACAAAATTATTAACAAGAGACAAGAAATTGAAAGCTAAAAATATAAATGCATTAGATATGACTTCAATAAGATTTGAACCCGCATCTCTTGGATGCGTCCATGAGATGCGGACAATCCGTTTGTTACTATTTGTTAAAAATGAAGTCTTCAATAAAACTCCACCTTGTTATCGACCTCGTGCAAGCTCGTTCTATTGTCTAGTGATTATTGAGTATAGTATGTTTAATATTTTTTTTTTAGCTTCACGCTGTATCCCGCACGAGGCAGGGTAGGCAGACACTCCGTTCCACTTCCGTTCACCGCTTTCCGCCGAATTTGACGCATTGCGTGTTGAGTGGCGGAACTCAACGCCGCACATAAATATTAATATGTTTAACATAAATATTAATAACATAAATTTATATATTTCTGCTCTCATTAAAATCCATATATTATTTAATCGTCTCAGTTAAATTGCCATAAAAACAATAATATCAAAATATAACATCTTATAAAAGAATTATTTAAAATAAACAATCTATAAAAATAAACTCTGTCCTCCATAATAGAAAAGTATACTCACCCTTCTAACCACCGAATATTTAAACGGAAATGACTCGGACGTGTCCGATCGCCATACGTCACGTACATTTTGTTTTCAAATGGTGAATATTACAATTTATACTAAGCCACAAAATGAATTATTGATACGTTATTGTATCTAAAAATAATTATTAAATTATCAATTCATGTGTCGATCTTTATAAATCTATATATCTATATATAAAAAAAACTCTTCCATTACTGCGTGACTGACAGACAACGCACAGATGAATCTACTCGGCGTAGAACGCTGAAATTTGGTTTCTTTCTTTGTGGAGTGTATGATAGTACAAAATTCTTCGCGTTGATTAGGATAAAGAGAGAATTTTCCGAAATTTCTACGGAAACTGCAAATATAAACAACTAACCATGTGCGTTTCAGAATTGTGAACGAAGGACTTTCTACCAATGCCCATAAAATGGCAAAAATAATCTTGATTCTTATATGGATTTCTTAGTATTTGTTGTTCCAGCGGCAAAAGATATACATTATCTATAAAAACTTAAAATGTCTAACGATCACAGTTTATGAGGTACAGCCGGAAAACAGACACACAAACAGAATTCTGCTCGTTTGTTACCTGGCAGAAGGAAATTCATTCAACAGCGTTCTACGCCGCATTATTCCATCTCTTCGTTGTGTGCCAGTGACTTAATAACCGAAGACATTTATGAATAGGTACTCAAAATTTATCTTAAGGTTATTTAAAGGACGCGTCCATATCTGATCCGCCAATCTAAGATTTAGATTGATAACAGGTGATAGCAATTAGCATTCTGAGGTGCATTTAATACTTTGTTTCGATTATTTTATATTCTTATCTTGTATTTTTATATTGATGCCTTGTCGCCTCTTGTTGGCGCAGCGGCACAAGCAAGTGGCTGTTAAAACGACAGGTTGTGGGTTCGATCCCCACAAGTAAAAGTGGAATGTTTAGTATATTCAAACAAAATATTTAACAGCGCGATATTAAGTGCCGCCAGTCAATACACAATACGCCAAATTCGTAATACTTTAAATTCGGTGGAAAGTGGGGACTTTCCACCGAATTTAACAGAACGAAATGTTTTAAAATTAGGTTCCCATGTTCCCTCTACCTACCCTGCTATGTGTGGTATACAGCGTGAAGCTGAGTAATTAATTATGTTCACTTATATCTGGATATGAGAAAGGGCAGGCAAAATTTTCTCATATTTTATGCACTGTTCAAGAATTAAAATTGTACATTTTTAAATTTCTTCTATATACAATAAACACTTAAAATGTAACTGCATCTTGCAATTTAAATACAATGACACCCAACTTCCCCGGTAGTTGACTAAAATGACATAGAATTTCACGTCACGTCCCCGTCCCGTCGTCGTCACGTACGGTCTAATTGACTGAGTGCATGATGCATCTTTATTGCATATCTAATATTCTATGTATCTCCTGGCGCCTGGTGTTTTTTAATGGATAGTGCAGGTTCGATGAATTACGTTTATGGTAATTTTTTGTACGCTTTCTTTTGTAAGGAGAAAATCAATTTGGGTGATTATCTTATATTATGTTTGATAGCTTATCTGGTTATTATTGTTTGAGGCCGTTGTGGTGGTGAGCTTGTGAGTTAGATACCTAATTGAATTTGGAATATGGAGTGCTAGTGTTAGAACTTGCGGCGTTTAGTTCCGCCACTCAACACGCAATGTCTTAAATCGTCTTAAATACGGCGGAAAGTGGGAACGGAAGTGGAACGGAGTGTCTTAACACTAGGTTCCCAAGTTCCCTTCCCAAGTATCCCGGGATACAGAGTGAAGCTGAGCCATTCGACGAACGGCTTAGTTGGTCAGAGCGCTTGAATGAACGGTTTTCAAGAGGCGCCGGTTCAAAACCTGCTTCTTTCAAAATTTTATTCGTTTTTTAAATTTAAGTTAAATATTTTCTGTCCTAAGTGTAGAATAACACTTAAAAAATAGTAAAAACACTTTCCACTTGTTTAATAATAACATATGGGGTAGGTAGTGAAACAGCCCAGCGTAGAGTGGATACAGAGTATATAAGTTAAAATATCTCACCTTAGCAACAATGATATTTCTTTTTTTAGTGAATGTACCTATATTTAAAAATAATATATTTATATAGTAATTTGATTGATGTCACTACATAATTAAAATTATTACAATAAATTTGTTGCGTTATAGGAAATAAATATATTCTTATTTTCTACGTTATAGGAAATAAATATATTCTTATTTTACGTTATAGGAAATGAATATATTCTATGTTTTTAGTATATATATTATAATATATACCATATTATTTTTTTTATATATATTGTACGTTACATACATATTTATTACAGCAAATAGAAACAAAAAAAAGTATACAGACAGGAAATTAAAATTTCCTAGTAATTGTCTTTGATTTTTAGTTCTTGCAGGATGCACTAGACTTGCCTAGCTAGGCTTTGTATCGCCGCCGTATTCGGTACACGTTCGATAAATAGCCAAATTGTGATCACAAACACGTACGTACACGTTATGTCATCGGGGCGAGATTGTATGAATCGTAATTTGAAATTAGTATGAGAGAAATCTATAGTTTAATTTGTGTTATATAGTTTACTTTCACGCTGTATCCCGCACGTGGCAGGGTAGAAAGAGGGACCCTAGTAAATGAGCGGGAACCTGCTAGCACTTCGTTTCCACTTTCCGGTAAATTTGAAATATTCAATGTTGAGTAGAGGAACTCAAAGATGTATTTTGTTTCTTTACCACAGCGAGGAAATGAAAATATTAAATATTTCATTTTCTCCAGTGTCGATCGAACCAACAACCTGGCGTGTTTACAGTCGCACATTTGCCACTGCGCAACGACTGGACATTTTAAGTATAAGTATGTGATATTTTTTTTATAGAAGTTTGGTAGAATTTTCATTGAAATTGTGTAATTTTGAAACTTGTTATGGGAGTGACTTAGCGAAGGAAAGTACGAAATTCTAATCCAAGCTCCAATTTGAAAATTGTTAATATTTTTTTATATTTACCAACAAAATAGGCTGTGAGGTACTATTTCTGCATATCTATATATATTTATTTTCTGCAGCTTCTTGCTTCATTCTGCTGATTTATATAATTAATCGTCAAATCACTGAGTTCTGCAATTTCCGTTCGTATATGAGACATTTTGTTTTGAATATCGCAACTATATGCCGCGTTTTGTCGCCAGAACGGAAAAAAATAAATATATAAATATATTTTTAATATAAAAAAAGTAATAATTCCTTCGCATTACTGGGTATATCTAAAGTGATTGAACTTTTAAAAGCGATATTTGGCGGCCGATAATCACCGTGACGTGACATCCTTCCACTCCAGCGGAAACTGAGGGAACAATGTTGCGAATATTTATATTAATATTACGTTGTCATCCATTTTTATTACCTTCAAAAAAAATATTTGTTCAATGGTGGTATTAAACACCAAGCTTTAATTTTCTTTTCATCTTAACACTGTATCCCGCTTATGGATATTATCCTATGGGTCCCATATCAATTCCGGATTGTACGTTAACGGAAATCACAATTTATTATTTAAGTATTGTAATTTAAATAACTGGGTTTAACGCTGCACATTGTCTAAGTAGATGATGGAATCATAACATGTTAAAATGTTACGATATCTTGAGTGAAAGTCGGAGTTATAGTCATCGCGAATGGTCAGACATTTTACTGTTCAGTTAATACAGTTTTAAATGGTTGAATATAGCTAAAATATTTTGACAAATTAAGTATAAGTTTACTCGTAGCGATAAGCACTGAGGCGACATATATTTTCTATGAGAATTATTTGAAATTATTTAAAATTCCGTTCTACTATTTTTTAACATTGCAAGTTGTCTGGTAAACTATTACACCGCATATCATACATTATAGGCCTGTCGTGGCGCAGCGGCACAAGAGTGTGACTGTAACCGACAGGTTCTGGGTTCGATCCCCAGTCGAGGAAATGAAATATTTAATATTTTCAATTTAAATATTTAATGTTTCATTTCTTCGCTCTGGTAATAAGGCAAAGCGCGGCGTTGAGTTCCGCCACTCAACACGCAATGCCTCAAATTCGGCGGAAAGTGGGGAATGCAAGTGGAACGGAGTGTCTTAACGCTAGGTTCCCGGGTTCCCTCTGCCTACCCTGCCTCGTGCGGGATACAGCGTGAAAGTAAGAAAGAGAGAAATATCATATATTATTACTGAACCAGAAACACTTGTTCCCTCGAAATGGGATTGAACCCACACTGTCACATTTCTTGCTGCCACAAAATATTTAACGTTTCATTTCACTATTGACCATTCTTAATTATAATTATAACTGAAGCTCTTACATTCTCCGATGGCAAGTTTTTGCATTTTATCAAAGCTAACTGACTTTTCCTTATTGGAAGACCTCATTTACTTTAAATATAGTCTGAACAATTTTTCTCAGTCATCGTGCAAGTCAAGAGCTGTAATAAACCGATATATTTGAAACACTGACAACTTTTTCTCAAGTACTAGAACGATAACAAATCCAATATCTTATGCTATTATAAAATGATAGTTTTTATTTATTAAATAGATAATTACGAATGCCTTCTGTAAGCTACGTATATAACGTTTCATACGAATATGGGTGTATGGTCACATCAAACATATTTCCGGTTTATTTTTCTTTAGAGATTTTCATAGTGTGGGTCGCTTTATTATTTTTAATTTCTCTGTCGTGCTAACAAAACAAACGCGGTTTTGATTTCCGTTACTCAAAACGTAATGTGTTAAATATTTGGCAGAAAGTGGCGATAGCAGTATTTTAGCACTAGTTCCTGATGGTACATGCGGGATACAGCGTGAAGAAAGGCGTGAAAGCGAGAGAATAATACAAAACTTACAATTCTTTAAACGAAGAGAACGTAAAATGCTTAATTTTGATAACTGTATAAAAAAATCACGAACTGAAAATAAATAAGTAACAGGATGATTTTAAAATTAAGTGTCATTAGACTACCCTTCTACATGCGAAAAATAATGTAGAATTGAAAATATTAAATTAGTATAGTGAATTGAGCAGCTCTGATATTCCAAAAAGGGATAGAATAAGAACACGTGCGTACGCGCATCGCCATTACACCGGTACTTCGCGCAAACGTAGTAGTACATGCGGCTTCCAAGCAGATGATAAAACATGATTATAATAAAATATATACTTTTTAGCTGTATCCCACATATGGTAAGTTAAGTATAGGGAACTTGGGAACCTTATGTTAAGACACTCCGTTCCTATGCCCACTTTCCGTTGAATTTAAGGCCTTTTGGGCGGCGGAATTCAACGATGAGCCGCAATGCTGTTTTATTTTTTAAATAACACTATTTAAATTTTCATACTAAAACACATGTGTTATTACTTTACTTTACTTACTTTACTTAGCTTCACGCTATATCCCTAGCGGGGTAGGCAGAGAGGACGGAGCGCTAAACGCTACGGTCTCGGCATACCTCTTCGCCTCGTCCACTGTCATCAACCTTTTCATACATGCCCTCCGGGGGGTCCTCATGCTTTTTACGTGACCTTCCTCCAGTATCGTCGATACTGTGTTTTCGAAGGTCAACCGAGGTCTCCCCCTCCCTCTCTTACCTCTCTTACTTCTCTTATGTGTTATTATTTTTATCAAAATACGCAATTAATAGTCGGTCGAGGTTAATGACACATTTCTAAACGGAATAAATGCCTTATAGAAAAGACTTAAACGCGATACAACGAAACGACATATTATAACGTGCCTCTATCGAAATACGTTTTAGACATTCGCTTTATAATTTTATAATTTTGAAGGCAATTGTGTCATCATGTTAAATAACTTAGCTGTATTTTACACACACATATATATATATATATATATATATATATATATATATATATATATATATATATATATATATATATATATATATATATATATATATATATATATATATATATATATATATATATATATATAGTATAAAGTAGCTGTAATATAACAATCAATTTATGCCTTCAAAGCCTCATTTCAAACACTAGCGTTATAAGGACAGGAAAGATTATATACATATTTAGTTTTTAATTGCAACCAAGTGTTCAAATACTAGTGTTAAGACACTCCGTTCCACTTCCGTTCCCCACATTCCCCCGAATTTGAGGCATTGTGTGTTGAGTGGCGGAACTCAACACCGCGCTTTGCCTTATTACCAGAGCGAAGAAATGAAACATTAAATATTTAAATTGAAAATATTAAATATTTCATTTCCTTGACTGGGGATCGAACCCAGACTCTGTCGGTTACGCTTACACGCTTGTGCCGCTGCGCCACGACAGGCCTCAAGTACGCATAATTCTTGAGGCATTGCGTGTTAAACGGAGGAACGATAACGTTACCACGTTACCACCGTTACTAGATCTAGAAAATTAGAATATTAAATATTTGATTTTCTTGAGTGGGGTTCGAATCTACACCGACTGATTTATACTATTGATTTTTTTTAGCTTCATGCTGTATCTAGCACATGGCAGGCGGCAGAGGGAACTTGGGAAGCTAATGTTAAGGTACTCCGTCCCGTTCTCCACTTTCTTCTGAATTTAAGTGAGTGATGGTACACAACGCAATTTTCTTGTTGCCAGATCGAAGAAATGAAAGAAAAAATATTTTAATTCAAAATATTTAATGTTTAATTTCCTCGAGTGAGGACCGAACCCATAACCTGTCACGTTTACAGTCACGTGCTTGTGCCGCTGCGCAACGACAGGCCTCCCTACTGATACTTCATAATAAAAAGACGATACATAACTTGAAGATATTCATTTACGTTTACAAATGAACAATAACTCTATGATACATTATAAAAATAACATATTAGTAACGTAATGATAAACAAGATCAAATATAACCTCAATTTTATAGACGCCATATAAGGGCATGGCAGAAAGCATTTTTTTAATATGCAAATTTGCAACCTTATCACTTTGACAATAAAGTCGGTTTTTCTTAAACATAAGATACAAATGTACCGTGTGCAAACCGCCAACACAATCATGAGTGGTAAATAATCGTTTTATATATAAGAAAAAAAAAAATGTTATTTATTTATTTATTCTGTTAATATACATATGCATTTATGTACTAGTTTTTACGTTTGGCTTTGTTAGTATTATCAGTAAAATTAAAAAAAAAAAAACGTAGTTTTTAATTTTATTTCTAATGTAATTTAAAAATATATTCCAGTGGTTTCCAACCAGTGGTCCGCGGAACATCTGTGGTCCACAGAAACCAAAATGTGGTCCGCGAATGATTTTTTATTTGTATCACAGTGGTCGCTGAGCTTAGTTGTGTCCTTAAGTGCCTATCGAGTTTTTATTTGATTATTACAATTTATTTTATACATTCCTTGTAGTCTTTTCTAAAAAAACTGCTATTCAAGAGGTTAAAAATGAAAAAAGGGACCTTTGCTTTACCCGGATGCAAACATGATCAAAATATATCCAATACGTTAATATGGGATATAAACTATCTAATATAGACTAGTCGCGGCGCAGTGACATAAGCGTTCTGCGTAACAGATAGTGGGTTTGATTTCCACTCAAGCTAATGGAATATTTAATAGTTTTATTTCCTTGTCCTCGTTACGAGGCAAAGCGGCTATGAGATCCACCACTCAACAAGCAAAACCTCAAAAATTCTCTGAATACACCTATGAAACTTAGCGCCGCAAATTGTCTAACCAAACCAGGAACAATATCATCTTTAAGCATAACTTCTGTTTAACCTATATAAATAATAAAAAAAAATCATTACGTCAAATATCTAATATGATTACCGATCGTTCTATATATGAAGCGCTATTGTTGCATTGTCCTTGATTACAGTGACTAATGTATTTTTGCATAGTTTCATCATTTTAGTCACGTCCAAGTGAGCTGTGTTATTGGTATGCGATGCTGTTTAGCTACATTATACGTTATGTACACAATTTAATTTAATTAACAAAAAAATAATAATATTTGACAACCACAGGGCTTAGTAGGCTACAAATGCTGAAGTATACGGGCTGTAAATACTGACATCTTTGTTGCTTAACGGCACAGTATCTAATGAGTGGGGCGGGTTTGAATCTTACTCGGGGAAATGAATAACTTTTATTTCACATATATAATTAAGTAAGGCGTACAAATTACTTCATTTAGAGGATCTTTATCTCTTTTGTCATACATTTTTTGGATTATTACGTGCTGAGCCATACGTTACGTTACCAGAAAGTTTACCAGAATGTGGAAAAAAACTTTTAACTTGTTGCTTCAAGTGGTGAACAACCAACTGCTGCGTATACAGACACCATATAAATAGACATAATAAATTTAAATATTTTTTATATATTATATAATAAAATTTTATACAAAAATTGATTTATTAACAAGACCAGTCAAGAAGAAATTAAATAATCTGGAAGAAATTAAATATTTTATATTTTACATTTCTTTAATACACAATGTATGTATATATATGTATATGTATATAATTATGTATATATTTCCATTTTATTATTTATTATATTATTGTTGCGATATTCTTCTTTTCCCAAGTCCGTTTTTCTGATTTTTGAATATATTTTCCTTTTTATTGATTATTATTCGTGTGCAATAAAGACAAATAAATAAATAAATAAGTAAATGCCTCCAGAAATCGGCGGAAAATGAAGAACGGAAGTATGTTATTGGCAACTGAGTGTCTCGGCACTACAACGTGCATCTAAAGAAAAAAATAATAATATTGATTGATTATATTTTATAGATATTTCAATCTCGTCATACATAATGATGTTAAAACGCTACTTTATAACAGTGTTCTGTGGCCATTAACTCACGCTTGTTCTATTTTGCCTACCGAGTTTTAGATGTGGGTGATGAGGATAGCATTATGTACCTACAACTAGAGAGCCAAATGGAGCATCGCTTTCTTAAACTTTTTCTCTCACTAACTCAGCTTCACGCTGTATCCCGCACACGGCAGGGTTACTTTCCCCAATTTCCGCTGAATTTAAGGTATTGCGTGATAAGTGGCGGAACTCATACCTTAACGCTTGGCTTTACCAGAGCGTATTAGAGTAATATCAAATAATTAATAATAATTTGAAAATATTCAATATTTCATTTTCTTGTGTGGGGATCGAACTCCCTACCTGTCGTGTTCAAAGTCACATGCTTGTGCTCCTGCGCTGCGTCAGCCATTAATATATTACAATGAGGTTATATTTTTTTAATAAGTTATATATAGGCTATATCTATACACTATATTACTGTAAAGTTAAATGGGAAAGTGTTTAGTAGTTTTTGCATACAAACTAACATACATTCATTGTTAACATCTGTTCCCCAGAAAACGAAAGTTGGGGACTACAGGTGTTTTAATAGCAAAGAAATTTAGCAAAGCATATCCGCGTGCGGGATACAGCGTGAAGCCAAAAAAACAACTTACTTGTATTCTAAGTAAAACCGTCCGTAGACAGAAAATTGAAAAAAAAAAAAAACTGTACTGTATTCACTCTTGCATGAAATCATCATCTGATTATAAGGGCGTGGCGGTCCCATCCATCTCGCACTTAATAGACTCAGTCTTTTAACCAACGATTAATATGTTAATCGGTACGATATCTTTGTGTCAGTGTTCGTATGTTTTATTATATCTAATATGGATTCACATTTTTTTACAAGTGTCACCTTTTTTCTTAATGTGCCTATTTAGAAAATGGGATTCGACCGTTATAACTAATTTTGGCATTAATTGATTCGTGGCCTGTTAAATATCTTAAGCTTTTTTTTCTTCGTTTTGGGTAAAAGGAGGCCTG
This sequence comes from Eueides isabella, assembly GCA_019049475.1. Taxonomy (NCBI): domain Eukaryota; kingdom Metazoa; phylum Arthropoda; class Insecta; order Lepidoptera; family Nymphalidae; genus Eueides; species Eueides isabella. The sequence continues at coordinate 13,629,200 of CM032396.1, forward strand.
TCGTGGCGCAGCGGCACAAGCGTGTGACTGTAACCGACAGGTTGTGGGTTCGATCCCCACTCGAGGAAATGAAATGTTAAATATTTTTAATTTAAATATGTTTTCAATACTTCGCTCTTATTTATCTTATACAAGGCAAAACGCGATGTTGAATTCCGCCACTCAACACGCAAGGCTTCAAATTCAGCGGAAAGTGGGGTACGGAAGTGGAACGGAGCGTCTTAACACTAGGTTCCCAAGCTCCCTCTGCCTACTCTGCCATGTACTGGATACAGCGTGAAGGTAAATGTATCGTGAAATCTATTTAAAACGAATCCATGGGCAAGTGCCAGTATAAAAAACCCACTCAAAATTATATATCTTACCAAGTTTACATATAATTACTTTAATAGCAACGTACTTTGGTCCAAATGTACACGATTAATCATACGCTGTCAATACGATCGACCGGAAGCGTAAAATTATCAAAATGATATCTTCATTCACTCAACACCTCCATTGTCGAATACATGTGTTATTAAAGTAAATAGATTATAGCTTTAAGTTTGAGAGCTAAAAAGAAAAGTAAATTAAAATGTATGAAATAATAAGGTCGAAACCCTATCGTGCCGCAGGAGGATTCAAACTCGAGGAAATATATTTTCATAATTGTGCTTTAGTAACAAGGCAAAGTGTGGAATCGAATTTCATCACTCAGCACGCAATGCAGAGGGAGGGAACTTGGGAACCTAATGTACCTCCGTTCTGTTCCCTACTTTCTCATTGTGTGTTGAGTGGCGTAAATCAACACCGCGATTAACCTTGTAAACAGATCAAAGAAATAAAAACAGTAAATGTTTTATTTGGATATATTTAATATATTATTTCCTAGTTTTGGAATCGAACCCACTACCTGTCGGGTTTACAGTCACACGCTTGTGCCCCTGCACCATTACAGCATTATCTTTTAGTATGTTTACTGCACTGAAAGTTTGACATTATTAGAAAATAAATTTAAGTTAGGAATATAAAAGTTTCGTTGGAAACTAAATTAATGTTGATTGACTTAATTCAATAAGAAAAATGCAACAATATTATTATAATTTTTAACGAAGTGACTATTGGTCCGATAACTGTACGAATAATTTCTAATTAGTCGTCTGGGTATTTTTTTTGTTGGTTAGATTAGGTTAGGAACAGTTTTATATTATTGGGAGAGCTTTATACATTTCTTATTTTTTATTGCTCCCATGATGATATTTTACCACCGTTACCTCTTAAGACGTTATAATTTGAAAAAAAAGTTCTAATTGTTGAAGATAATGTATCTTAAATGTATCTGGACTAATAATCAAGTTACTGTACAAATAACTATCAATTATTCGTACAGTAACCGGACTAATAATTAAAAATGATTCGTACGGTTATCGTATGAATAGATTCAGCCAATTTTTAAAAAATAAAAAAGCTACGTATTTCAACATGCCAAAGGACTTTTTGGCTAAAACACGAGCAATGAATGCGGGTTTGAGCTTCACAATTAACTTTATTCAAGCGAGATATTGAAATTAACCAATTACTTCGAACTCGTAACTACATCGCTAACGGCTATCTGTACTACTGCGCTACAATAGCATCATATACATATATAATGAAAAGATTTATTCTGAAAATTTTCACACGTATCGAAGTGAACTTAAAAATCGTTTTAGATATTTTTTGTGATACTTTTGTTGCGCCGCGGAATGCTTTTAACTTGTTAATACCATTTTGACATAAAATCTTGTGTTCTTGCGAGCTAAGAATTTGAATTATAAAATCCATTATCGTAATAGAAGCCGTCATGGCGCAGTAGCATAGCGTCTGAATATAATCACGGCAGTTGCGGGTTTGATTCCTATTTAATTATTCTTTTCTCGTTCTGGTAACGAGACAAAGCGTGGTGTTAAGTTCCGCAACTACACGCAAGAACCTTACAATTGGGAAACGAAATGTCTTTGAATAGGTTACGTCAGGTTTGGTTAGACTACCCTGCTATACGCGTGAGGTAAAAAATTATAATAATGAAAATACCACTTATTGTCATTATGTTAAAGAAAAAAATTGTTTCTAATATTTTTTTGTCAATAAAATGGCTTACTAATCTCTTCTATTTTTTATAACAAGAGCTTTTGAAAAAAAAAAATAACGTAAATCTATAGATAGGTATAAATACACATAAAAAACTTCTGTTATACAGTGACTGAAAGATAGCGGCATGGCTACTAGACCGCACACGGCAGGGTAGGCAGAGGGAACTTGGGAACCTAGTGTTAAGACACTCAGGTCTACTTCTGTTCACCACTTTCCGCCGAATTTGAGACATTTCGTGATGAGTGGCGGAACTCAACGCCGGGCTTTGCCTTGTACCAGAGCAAAGAAATGAAAACATTAAATATTTGAATTGAAAATATTAAATATATCATTTCCTCGAGTGGGGATCGAACCCACAACCTGTCAACCGTTCGATATCTAGTTTAAAATATAATAAACTAATGAATATTAAAATAATAATATATTCCCGACCAAAATGTCACAAATCTAAAATGACAGTGACAATGGTTGTAGCTCTGAAACTTAATCCTGTTTAAAAAAACAGTTCAACCGACAGACACACAGATCCACAGACAGGCAAGTCAAACTTTTAACACTCCTTTTTCTGGGTCGGGTGTAAAAAAAACCAAATTGACTTTAAAATAATCACTGATTTAGTATTCTGCTCGAAAACTTTCTTTACACAATTCTAATTAAATTCACACTAAAGCAAATCGTAATTTTGAACGCATCGTGTCAACGTTACATATAACATAGTATATTTTGTCAAACAAAGTTTTGAACATTTTTGTTACATTTCGCCATTGTTAGGTTTTTTATATACAATAAGGCCGTGTTAAACAAGGGGACACGATTATAGCGGTACGTGGACGGACAACTAATTTTATCGAACATTTCCTCCGATTTAAAAGGGTACTTTAAAATTATTTAATTCTAAACATTCTGTTGAGCTTTTGTTGTGAAGCTTTTGCGAAATGCTTTTGCGTACGCGTAATAAATGCTTATCGAGTGGAAAGTGGAGGGAGGAGTGCAATTTTCGCTTTTTGCTGGTCCCGGTTGCACTAATGATAAAAGATATTAGTAATATTTTTTTTTTAGTTTCACGCTGTATCTCGCACGTGGCAGGGTAAGGGAATCTGTATACCTAATCTTATGTCACTGTGTTCCCATTAAAACACTTCCGTTCCCCAAAATCCACCCAATCCTGATTATGAGTGACGTAACTTAATGCTCTCCTACCTGAACGAAGAAATGGAAATATCTTATACTACTTACCTACCTATCACGTTTACAGTCGTACAGTTGTGGCGTTTCACTTGGCAAGGCTTCTAATAGTTACTAAGAAAAAAAAATATGAATAAGTTTGTCATCATTTCGATCATATGGTCACGATTAGATAGTATTATTCCCGGACTGACTCTCTAGTACACTCTTACAGAAGGTCAATGAGGGCAGCTTAACTTAGTCGATCGAATTGCGGATCTCACGTGTGGCTTTCTGATTTCAACTCTCTCTTGAACTACAAGGTGTTGCATGGAAGAATATTCATGGTGAGAAGTATGTCCGAAGTAAGTAAAAATGCGTGGTTGGTCAGTGAAGATGAATTTATTGGTTATGAATTCATTCTAAAACAAGCAGGTCAAACTTTTAACACTCCTTTTTCTGGGTCTGGTTATTATCTTCGTACTTTTTCTAGAAGACACAAAAATAGTTGTTGAATTTCCGAGCTTTTGAAACTTCACTTACTCGCTCACTCAGCTTCACGCCGTATCCCGCACACGGCAGGGTAGGCAGAGCGATATGGGAACCCAGTGTTAAGACACTGCGTTCCACTTTCGTTCTTCACTTTCCGCCGAATTTGAGGCATTGCGTGTTGTGTGCCGGAACTCAACGCTGCACTGTGCCTTGTAACCAGAGCGATGAAATGAAAATATTAAATATTTAATTTGAATATTAAAAATTTCATTTCCTCGAGTGAGGATCGAACCCACAACCTGTCGTTAACATTCACATGTTTGTGACGCTGCGCCACCACAGTCCAAATGATTTCACAAAGTTAATATAATTTACTCGCGGGTACCCTTATCTTTAAAGAAACTTATCCATTCTGGAGCGCTATACATTTGGACAAGTACATTTTGTGTTTGTGTACGTACTTGATGCAAATTATACTATAATGGAGCAACTTGACTTCGACTCGCACTCCAGAAAGTATATTTTTCCACTTTGAAGTCAAGTAAAAGAAAATCACTTATCAAAAACTATTTTTTTAGCCTAAATGTTTATACATTTAAAATTGAATTCGTTCAGAATTGTAATTATTTCTTTTTACGATTCAATATATGTACATATAATACATTATTATGTATGTATGTAATCGTGTAGGCATATCTTCCGACCTGCTGTGTTCACCCCGGTTGCTCTCATTAGAGTATGATGATTTAATGAGTAAAAAAGTATGCCGGAATTTTAGAGCTCCTTTAAAAATATATATTAATAATATTATTGGGCCTCATTTCGTGTTTCAAGTGGCGGGTCTTAACGCCGCGAAAATAAAATAATTTTAGTATACAACTATTATAAAGCTACTGGTGTAAAAGCGTTTCAGAAAACGTAGATAGTTATAAATAATAACAATAATTATAATCAAATCATTTTACTATATTTGACTATTATTTATTTTTATTCTATAACTTATTGAGGCATGTCTTAGAGCAGCAATAAATGCGACAAGTTGGGGGTTCGATTCCCACTTGAGGAAATGAAATATTTCATATTTCGAACGGACAAGTTATGGCGTCAACGCAAATTCAACGCAATGCCGATTTCGGTTGAAAGTGGTTCATGGTACAGAGAATATTAGGTTCCCAAGTTCCTTTTGCGTACCCTGCCATATGCGGGATAAAGCGTGAAGCTGAAAAAAGAAACCAATAAATACATTATTAAATTTAAACAGAACACTTAACATCGATAATCTCTTACGCTTTACCAAAACATTTTTTCCCATGGATATTTTATCAATACCCCATATGTACCAACATTGCAAATTTTTTATGCATTACCATCTCACGCTGCGACGCCTCGTCCCATTGAGTTTACCGCTCAAGTATACATTACTAAGCCACAATTGATGAAACAATATCCAATGAATAGTCATATATCGAGCAGGGAGGTCTTTCTGACTTTTTTTTTTATATATATATATTGTATATTTATATAGTTCCTATCGTTGCCTTCTGAATTTGCAACGAAATCATTCCAAATTGACAGATGCTATAGCAATTATATAATAATTTTCAACAATTGACAAAATGGATGTTTTGTCTCAGGAGAACTTACATACAATATATTGATATAAGGTTGATTTTGTATTAAATGTTGTATTTTGGGTAGATATTTTCGTTATTGGTCGGCAGCAAAAAGCGAAATAGGTTTTTGTGGCGCTCCTTAAGGACCACACAAGTTGGCTGATAACGCGGAGTCTGTCCTGTCACTGTCTGTAACCAACTATAGTTTGGTGGATATGTATGTATGTATGTTCGAATAAATCAATCAGAGATGGATTAGGGATTTTTGGTTTTTTTTTTTATAGATAGGCATATTTTTCAAGTTTTTTCTGTCAATTCTTACGTTCTCACTTTCCATTCAAATTCATTAATTTTTGTGGCGGATCTCAACGCCGCGCTTAAAATAAATTTAATATCATTATTATGGTAATTTACCCAACGGTCGCAGCAATAATATAAGGTTATCCCATTGCTTCATGTAATAGGCTAACATATACTTGAAAATTTATTAAAAATTATCTTAAATTAAATTTTGTTTGATAGGTAATTTTAATATTAATAATGTACAGACAGATTATTATATTTACAAATGATTTTTTTTTTCATTTCTGCAACATAGCCAATAACATGTAATTGTAGACTATCATGGCCTTTTGACAATAGGCTTGATGTGGTCTTACGCAAGCATATAGTAAAAAAATATAAAAGGAGAAGAGAAATTACTGTTTCTTTCATATCTGTTCGTTAAAAATAATATATCAAGTTTTTTCGCAGTTATAAGTAGAACATTTTAATAATAGCTTCACGCTGTATCCCGCACGAGGCAGGGTAGGCAGAGGGAACCCGGGAACCTAGTGTTAAAACACTACGTTCCACTTCCGCTCCCCACTTTCCGCGGAATTTGAGGCATTGCGTGATGAGTGGCGGAGCTCAACGCCGCGCTTTGCCGTATAACCAGAGCGAAGAAATGAAACATTAAATATTTAAATTGAAAATATTAAATATTTCATTTCCTCGACTGGGGATCGAACCCAGAACCTGTCGGTTACAGTCACACGCTTGTGCCGCTGCGCCACGATAGGTATGATATATATATTTTTTTAAAAAATATATTTTATTTAATAATAATTGCAAAATTTAATATGATTTGTATAAATAAAGGTGTTAAGTATGAGTCGAAACTGCCCATAGAGAATTCTGTACCAATATGAAAAAAAATCATTAAGCAGCAAATTTCATATAAAATATAGTAAAATAATTTTCTTCTTGCATTAACCATACCAATCCCCTCGCAAGAAGACAAGCAGAGAGCAAGATTACAAATGTAGAAGCTCGCCTCTCAATGGAGGCAATGGAAAATAATTTTAAAAGCTAGAGAGACAGTTCTCTCACTATCTCTATCTTTAAAAAAAGTTATATAGGAATTATTCTATTAATTCAGAAGTAATCAATATATGGACCGTTTATTTTGAAAGTGATGTAAGTCCATTTTTTAAAAAAAATGGAATATGACGTATTTCATGCTTAATTTAATGTAATTTTTTTATGTATAACTAGTTCGAGTTTAATTTCTTAAAAAAATCCCATGTTTTATACAACTTAAAATCGGTCGGTAAATCAAATTACATACTTATCGATTATGAAAGTGGTGTAAGTCCAATTGGCAGATTTTCGCCGATCAGTAGTCTGTTATTTTTAATTCATTTGTTTTATCATACGTGTCATCTTACGTGCTAAGAGTTGTTAATTTAGGTTATTTATTCTATTTTTTTTTTCTAATAATAGATAACTTCATACTAACATCACATAGTGATATAGGTAAGAACAAATGGTAATATTATTTTATAACAATTTAAAATATTTGTTTTACCTAATTATAAATAAATTCACGCAGACGTTAAGCCTATGTATATAAGCAAAAGAATAACCAAATATTCAGAGGATGAAAATAATTCCGCTATAAACAACAAATTAACGATCCGTGAAAAGAGAAGAAGAATAATAGAGGTAGATTCCTCAGATGAGGATAATATTATTGAAAATTAAGAACAAAATAAAGAAAAATATTTGCAACGAATAAACAAAATAGAGCGAAATAGTGGTCGATAGTATTATACAAAAAGAGGAAAATTCATTCCAGCAAAACAATTTGAATCCAAAAATTGTAATTGCTTAAAGAAATGTATTAACGTGTTACAACGTATAGAAATTTTAGATACATTTTGGGATATAGGTGATTTTAAAAAGTAAAATATATTTCTATTTGCTAGTGTTCTACAATAATCTGTGAATAGAAGAAGACCTAAAAATAATTCGAGCACTAAAAGGGAATATGTTTATAAATTTTACCTAGTCAATTCTGGTGGACCGATTTTAGTATGTAAGAAGTTTTTTATGAACACCTCCGGTGCATCAAGCATATTTCAAAACACTGCCACATGCAGAGCATAAGTAAATACTATCAGTACTATATAATTTTGACAACGCAATTAGTGTCTCAAATTAAATATTGTCTTTTCATGAGTATTTGTAAATAAAATGGTATTAAAATAAAGTATATTTTAAGAGTTTTTTTTTATTGAAATTTCGATGTGTACAGTTGCTTAATTTTGAAAGTGGTGTAAGTCCATTTACAGCCCATAAATATGTATTACTGTAGTCTAATTCACCTACAACAAATCTATATTAAATGCCAGACTTCATACAAATTGCCTGAATTTTTTAATTAACAGATATGCTAACCTCTAATTTTCTCGAAACAAGAGAATATGGACTACACCACTTTCAAAATAAACGGTCCATATATATAATAAAAATAATATGTCTAATACCAATTTATATGCGCAACTTATCTTTATCCTTTACAAGTTCAAACAAAATTATATTTAGTAATTATTTTTACGTTATTAAGTCAAATTGAGCTTTAAAAGTCACATGATTTTAAAAATAGCCCGGTCCATTTTTCAATACATAATTTTATACTGTTTTTAAACGTTATTTCCATTACATTTCATGAATCACAATTAACAATTTTCCAAGTAAAACAATTATAAAATTTCATATACCGATATCATACAAGTAACATATGAATCAAGTGTTATCGCAACATCGGCTATTCATTTAGAGCTATTAACATCAAAATCGGTACAGTTTTTCGTTCGCTATTTCATTCTTTAGCAACTTATTCATATTTCAGAAGTTTTTCTTTTATATGATTTCATATGATTTTTGAAGAGACCTCTCCATAGCCTTAAGAGCTTGATTTCTATAGCACATTAGTTATTTAGCTTTGTTCAATATAATGGTAGTCCGTAGTGATCAATCATTTGTCACATCGGACGATAATCATGATTTGTGCGTTTGTTTGTCTGCAAAAACACCGGCCCCTGAATGAAGGGGAACGTTTCGACGTTAAAGATGACGTGAATTTATAATGTAAATATGATATTTTGTTACTTAATCATCTATATGAATAAATGAAAAGATTTCGGACTCTGTTGTTTCGGTTTTTTTTTTAAATAATAATAATAATAAAAAATATTACATAATATTTCAAAATACATTAGTTTATATTGATACCGTGTGGATTTTTTTGTTAGAAGTATATGGCGGGACAACACCGTGTAAGGATGTATGACGAATTAAAGTAGTAAATACTTATCATAGTTATGTAAATATTTAATGTTTTCATTTCTTCGCACTGGTAACAAAGAGCGGCGTTGTGCTCCGCCACTCAACTCGCAATACTTCAAATTCGGCGGTATGAGTGGAACGGGACGGAGTGTCTTAACACTAAGTTCCCAAATTCCCCCTGTCTACCCTGCCATGTGTGGGACATAACGTGAAGCCAAAAAAGAAAATTATAATAAAATAAGTACCTATGTTATAAGTACCACCATCTCATTTCTGAAAATAATATTCAAATTAGAAAATAGTTATATAATAAGTCTATTTTAGTTCGTATATAAAGGGGATGGACGAAAGACACTACCCAAAAATTCGAGACATTGATTTTTGACATTGACATTGGTATTTGGTGAAACTTTTTTTCTTCTTCAAGTTAAATTAATTCTCTTGAAGAAGAATCGAACCCAACTAACACTAACAATAGATGATCCATGAACACTTTGAACTTTTGAAAAACCAATTAAAAACTATACGACAGGTGAATTTTCTCGCTATTAAAGCACCAGGCAATGCATCATAAGAGCTGTCAAAGCATGATTTATATCGACGAGCGACAGTTTTTCAGGACAACTTAGCATTAAATTTTTGCCGTGTTCGTACATTATAGCGTCTCATTAAGATGTTATACTTTGAAATCGTTACATTGTTGCAGAGACGACAGGGATTATGATTTGTGATTATTTTTTTGCTTCGCACTGTACGTGTAAGCAGAGGATTTTTTGTTGATTGGCGGAACTCAACGCCGCGTGCTTGGATTTTGAAATTTAAATACAAATACATCGAGGTCACAGATAAAGGCTGAGCCACTGCCTCTCCTATAAATAAATATTATTTAGTATTTTTTAAGAGTTTTTAATGTGTTAGAACTCAAGCAGCAAAAAAAGTTTTGATTGAATTATGCCTTGTCTTTTATGTGGAGTGATTTAACTCTATGCTCATATTTGCCTCTTAGACAAAAATATTTAATAAAATCTATTTTTTTTTATAATTTTGGTACGAGAGGGAGCCACTTCTTCGGTTGACCTTAGAAAACAGAGTATCTACGATACTGGAGTAGAGTACTACTCTTTGTAATATTAAACAAACCACTGAGCCTAAGGTTCCAAAAATGAAAATGAGTAATGTACTCAATATACAAGAAACATGATAAACGAGGTGACGGAATCAGTTATTTATGAATACGGGAATACTTGTTCACGGGACACAATGGTTTTACATCCAAATAACAGAAGCCGTTTGTAGGAAGACCATCATATTTTGTATAAATAATGGAAAAATAAAAAATAGGGTTAAAACACTTAATGTAGATATGGTAAGGAACAAGATCAAAAATTTTCTTTAATAAAATCACAAAAACCACACTCAAATCGGTTTATTAATTTTAGAGCTACGGTGCTATAGATAGACGCGTCAATTTTTTTTTATATCACCTGATTTAGATTATTATTTTCATTTCTTCGGTAATAAGGCAAAAGGTTCTGCAGTACTTGTCGCGTTTACAGTCACACGCTTGTACCTGCATCACGATAAATCAAATTATTAAAAGTAATAATAAAATATGTAAAACTTTGTAGCTGTTCTACTATTTAAGAAAATAATAAAAAAATATGACATTCAATAGTCAGTACAAAAAAAACGTTAATTAAAAGAAAAGGTAAAAATATATTTTTCGTTTTCTTTCACTGATCATCAGTTTTATTTTAAGTAATTGAGTTGTTAAGCGTGAATTGAAAAAATCAAATTATTAAATTCACTGACCATTAGTCATAAATTAAATTGATTTTAGTTTCATTAATTGCAAACAAAATTAGAATTATAATTATTATTAATTTTTAGTCTTTACTACTTTAATTCCTCATACATCTTTACACGCCCGCAGTGTTGTCCCGCCATATACTTCTAACAAAAAAATCCACACGGTATCAATATAAACTAATGTATTTTGAAATGTTATGTATTTTTTTATTATTATTATATTATAGCCTAAATATATAAAATCTTTACCAAAGCAGAATTACTACATCAAGTTTAACAAAAAGTTTTGATCTAAATCCGTTCAGTGAAAATGAAACAAACATCCATTCTCACTAATTCATATTTATAATATTACTAATATTGAGGATTTCTTTAATATGCAGACTGTCCACGTAGCGTTTCCAATATAGACACCCTAAAGGCCAATAGGTCGGATCGGTAGCTGAGATGATGCGATACGATATCGTTTCGTGGCAAAGGTCGAAGAGACCATTGTAAGACGAACAGCGTGCAGTCCCTTACTCTGTTTTTTTTTTATTATATAAACTTATTCGACATATCGATATTTTAAGATTTGCTTTGGCGGGATAATAACATTATTCTTGTTGTGTATCGTGTTTCATTTATTCACTCTGGTAAGAAAGCAAAAACCGGCGTTATGTTCCGCCACTTAACACGCAATGCCTTAAGTTCTGCGGAGAGTGGGGAACTGAACGGAGTGTTTTAACACTAGGTTCTCAAGTTCCCTCTAACTATCTTGCCGTTTGCGGGATACAGCGTGAAGCTGAAAAAAACGTATATAGTTTTGACGTCGTTTTCCTATTTCGTGTTAAATAGCGGTACATAACGCCGCGCTATCTCTTGTCAGAACAGCCAGAACTAGTTAATCGCGCCCCAGGATTGGGTATTGAACCTATATCCTATAACCCTGAACAACAATAGATATAAAAACTGTATAACCTTTGTTAAGAATTATTTTTACTTTTTTTTTAAAGTAATTATTTATATGTATTATTACACAGAAAGAAAAAAAACTCTCTCTCAATTGTTCGTAAATAAAAATATATATATTTTTAAATTATCGTATATTGCATTGTTAATAAAACATCACAGTTTATCGAATGGCACAAAACGGTTAAGATATAGTTATTCAAAGAAACAATCACCACGTGCCTGTAAGGATTTCCCATTTAACCACAAAGACTTCTTGCTATACAAATACGTCCATACAAATATTACTTAATATCTATTGAAACCAAACTAAAACATTAAGTTTATTTTTAAAAAAATACCCAAAGTGGGAAACGGAAATGATTTAATTGGAACAGAGTGACTTAACAAGGTTCCCAAGTTCCCTCTGTCTACCCACATATAAGCGGGGTTCATAAATAAAAAAAAATCAACTATCGTCCACAACATTAACTATACATACCAATAGAAATTGAACATTAAATCCAATAAAGTAGTGTTTTTGCGAAACAAATGTATACAATACAAGAACAAAAGCTAATTGTTTCAAGCTAAAAGGACCAACATTCGATTCCCGAGTGAGGCATTGATACCAAAAAATGCCAAATATGATTGATTTTCAAACAGTCAATGGCTTTAAGACTTTGTTTTTCGGCTTGAAGATAAATAATTTATTTTCGGTACATCCCGTGGCTTGGCTTTGGCCGTAGCGTTATTTTTGCGTTGAATATCTCGGTGTAGACAAAGGGATAGAATTTTGCGATATCGCGTATCGTGTCGTTTATCTTTAATATTTTGTATTAACTTATCATAAAATCAACGGCCGTAGATGCTTTTGCCTAAAAAACTTTCGCTAAGGGCATATAAATAGTTTAAATTGTACGTTTTTGTATTAAATATTTGAGATATGATTATGAAATATATTTTTGAAATTACTTAGATTTGTAAGTGATAAGATTGTTAAGTTTTTTCATACAATTCATATATATATATAATGTATACTAACAGACCTGCACGGCTTCGCCCGCTCGTCCATACTAATATTTGTTAAGTATTATTTAAATGCAATATATAACATAAAGATAAGGCAAAGGGCGGCTTTGAGTTCCGCCACTCAACACGCAATGCCTTAAATACGGCGGAAAGTGGGGAACGGAAGTGGAACGGAGTGTCTTAACACTAGGTTCCCGGGTTCCCTCTGCATACTCCACCTCGTGCGGGATACAGCGTGAAACAAAAAAAAATATTTAAATGTATTTAGGGAAAATTAGAGCTTCAACACAGAATACGTAATTTCTTGAATATCAGGCATAAGATGAGGAATTAAGTGTAATGTATAAGTATTACTAGCCTGTGCCGACGGACGGGAAAAGGAAAGCTCCAGGAAAGGGAAGTCGATATAGATGGGTGACTCTTATTATGTGTGAAAGCTATGTACGATTAATCTACAATATTCAAATATTAGTATATATTATCATAGTACAAGTATTTGATAATTAAAGGCATAGCTATACATATTTTCATATAATATTTTAAGTGTTTACTGCAGAGATCGACTACAAAAATAGTAAGGAAGGGATACATATTTTTAGTATGTTATATTTAAACAGATGGCAGCAGTAGAAAAGCACTTCATATCAAAACAATCTAACATCATTTATTAAAAATATTTATAGTCATTTAATTTTTTTGGTAAATATGACTTATAAACTTGTTGAGTTACGCCACTCAACGCGTAGTACCTCGTTCGGTGGAAAGTGGAGAGCAGAAGTTTCTTAATGGGAACGGAGAGTCTTAATACTAGGTTCCGAAGTTCCCCCTACCTGTTGTCATGTATCGAAAAAAAAAGAATAAAACGTAATAAACTAAAATTTTAAATTTAAAAAAGCTTACAAAAAAATTTGAACGAAGCAGGATTTGAACCCGCGCCTCTGGAAAACCGTTCCAGCTCTCTGACCAACTAAGCGCTCTGACCAACTTTGAACGAATGGCTTAGTTGGTCAGAGCGCTGGAACGGTTTTCCAGAGGCGCGGGTTCAAATCCTGCTTCGTTCAAAATTTTCAGACGTTTTTTAAAATTTAAAATTTTAGTTTAATATTTTCTGTCCTAAGTGTGGAATAACACTTAAAAAAAAACACAGTATAAGAATAAAACGTAATAAAATAATACCAACGTTTTGGAAATAATATTAAACTATGCGATCAAGGTAATTGTAAATTTGTAAACGATTTAAAACGGAGTATAGCGTTACATTAATTTATTTTTTTTGTATGTACCTATTCATAGCTGTTAATTTTTCTGTTCATTTTAAGATATTGCGATTTGAACAACCAAAATTCATCTTTTATATTGTGGAAAAAATAATAATTCACTCAGTGGGGATATGAACCCATAACTATAGTAGGCACACGTTGTTCTACTAAGCCACAATAATTTTCTAAATTTTTAAGTTACAAATCCCAAAGTAACGAGGATTTACAATATACGTCTTACACGGAGACAAAACAGTTTGGAAAATTATTTGTCCCACTGATAGCTGTCGTAAAAACGGCACTTGCGAGTTCAATTCCCAGTCAGGGCAATAATTTTTTTTTTTTTTTTTTCAAATCACAGTTCGGTGTACCTATTACAAGAACTAAATATGGTGAAAATGTTTTTATTTATCGTGCTTGCAAGTCTCATGATAATGCGTTTGGCGATATTGACATGTTTACTATAAATTTAAATAAGTTCAAATCATTCATTGTCATGGAAGCTGTTTCTGAATGATTTTCTTCTGTTTTATTTTGATATCTTTTTGATTAACTGTACATGTAGCTATTTTTTTTTTGTACTATTCTATGTGAAGACTTCATTGGTTAATTGAATGTATATTTGGTTTTATTTAAAGTAAAGTAAAGTTAAAGCAAAGTAAAGTTGTTAAACTGTATGTCTTCCTTAATAAGAATAAATAAATAAATAATAAAATGAAACACTTTTAAACGGATTAATCGCGTATATTGATTGGTATGCATTTTTTGGAAACCTAACGTTTCGAACACTTTACAGTAGTCCGTGGTCACGGGTAGACTCTACCCGTTTCTTGTACAATTTTATAATAACATTTTTTTTTCTTTTTTTTTTTCAGCTTCACGCTGTATCCCGCACAAGGCAGGTTAGGCAGAGGGAACGGAAGTGAAACCTAGTGTTATGACACTCCGTTCCACTTCCGTTTCCCACTTTCCGCCGAATTTGAGGCATTGCGTGTTGAGTGGCGGAACTCAACGCCGCGCTTTGCCTTATAATATGATAATAACAAATATTATATTTTATTACTAGTTATAAATTAGTCTTTATATATGTAATATAATTTAATGTAATATAAGATGTTATTGTAAGTATATTGAGGTTTCAGGGGCACCAGCATGCGTGCGGCTGTAAAAGCGACAGCTAATGGGTACGATCCAATCGACGAAATGAAATATCTTATATTATCATCTTAATAGGAACGAAATGCCTTAACAATAGGTTCCCAAGTTCCCTCTGCCTACCTTGCCATGTGTTTTCTTAAATACATTTTAAGAATATATATTATAACATTGCAATTTTTTAGTCCAAGTTGAATCACGATACAGTAAAGGAATTTCTCATTTAATAACTTAAGCCATTTCTACAAAAATCGTGTTCCATGCCCCCAATAGAAAGGACATAAATAAAGCACAATGCATTCAGTCTGTCACATTAAGAGCATAATAAACGGAAAAATATCCCGACAGTGGCCGCCGACGCAAAACACCGACCGCGATATTCTGCTACGACGAACGATTCTACCCTACTTTGCTTATACAAATATTATAAATAAAATTGAGGTCTGTCGTGGCGCAGCGGCACAAGAGTGTAACTGTAACCGACAGGTTCTGGGTTCGAACCCCAGTCGAGGAAATGAAATATTTGATATTTTCATTTTAAATATTTAATGTTTCATTTCTTCGCTTTGTAATAAGGCAAAGCGCGGCGCCACTCAACACGCAATGCCTCAAATTCGGCGGAAAGTGGGGAACGGGAGTGGAACGGAGTGTCTTAACACTAGGTTCTCTGGTTCCCTCTGCCTACCCTGCCTCGTGCGGGATACAACGTGAAGCTATAAACAAAATTCGAACATATATGAGGCACAAGACTGTAAGTGAGACAGGTTGGGGGTTTGATCTCCGAAGAAACGAAATATATCATATTTTCAAGGTATAGCGCGGCGTTAAGTTTCGTTTTTCTACCCTCTCTTATGCAGGTTACAACTTGATACTGAGAATAACTTATCTTTTTCAATAGAATGCAGTGGACAAAAGCAGCTCTAAATAATCAGGAGGTGAACGCATAGGACAAAAGCATACTTAATATTTTAATTTCCTAGCTCTGGTAACGGAATTTGGCGGAAATAGAAAAAGGTTCCCAGGTTCCTTCATTCCTCCCAGAGGAAGTTGAACCCATATTGATATTTTAGTACTACAAATGTATGGACAAACTGTTATTGAAAATATTATTAGTAGATATGTTAGATGAGCTCCATCGAAGGCATCAAATATTAAGCATACAAAGTCAGCTATGTGACTGCTTGAATCATATTCGACTTTTTGTTAAAAAGTTATACCTTTTGCCAAAACGTTCTGCAGAGTGTAAAAATATTGAGATGAAATCATGTATTCTTTAAATTAATACAATAAAATAAGTAATATTTTTTTTTTATATTTGTAAAAATATATTGAGGCCTGTCGTGGCGCAGCGGCACAAGATCGTGACTAACCGACAGGTTCTGGGTTCGATCCGCAGTCGAGGAAATGGAATATTTAATATTTTCAATTTAAAATTGAAATATACGTTTTCTAAATTAATACTTATCTTTCCTAAGTGTGAAGATACTTTATAAACAGTAAACGATTGAAATGTGTATATTAAAAATAACTTTTTGTCCTGTTTATATTATAAGTGTATGTGACATCTTGCAAGCTCGATTTGACCCACTTCCCAGTGTCTGATATCAATGAATTTATGCCTAAAACTAAGGCGAATTACAAATTTTTACACAATCCACCTAATAATGGTTATAAATGAAATACAATAAAATTTTTGAAAATGTTGTAAATATGTACTTTACAAATAATTTTCGAGACATTGCATATTGAATGGCGGAACATAACGCCGCCCTTTCTATTGTTACCAGAGTAAAAAATTATAAATATTAATTTCTCCTTCCGACGACTTTCGACCGGAAATTGAATACAAAACAACGTTTACAGCTGACGCTTGCAACATACATTAATCTACTAAACTTAAATTTAAAAAGCGTATATAAATTTTGAACGAAGCAGGATTTGAACCCGCGCCTCTGGAAAACCGTTCCTAACTACGTGTGGAATAACACTTTAAAAAAAACATAGTAAAAATACATTAATCTAGTTAAAAGTTTCATCTTAATTTTTCTCTTAATCTATAAAAGCACCCGACTGCATTTCAAAGGGAGCTTCATAAAAGTTTTTCGACGGTACACGGCCGCAGGCGCCGGACGCTACGACAGTGTCTCTAATATCAAATTGATAACTCGTTTTTTGTCATACATCGAACACATAAACATGTCATCATTGACACTGATCAATTAATGGAGGCTAGAGCTTTTTTTGAGAATATATTGCTTATTTGGTCCTTTCACGCTGTATCACGCATAAAGCAGGATACGTGGAGCGTTAGCTCTATTCTCTACGTACTGCTCAATTTTAAAGAAAGAGAAAGTGATAATATTTAATTTCTTTGACTAGATGTTGAACCTATGTACACCCGTTGCCTTAACAATGAGAACATTGTGCCGCTGTGCCACGACAAAAAGAAAATGTATTTTTATTTTGATTCAGAAATATTAAGTTTTTGAAATATTTCTGACCCAAAGTTTGTTGTGTAGTTTCAATAGTTCTGGATTTTTATGTACATGCGTAATAACACGCTTGTGCCACTGCGCCACGACAGCCCTCAAGATAATAGATAAAGTCTAAATAATAGATAATATACAAAAATATTATGTTGCGTTTTATTTCACGACTATGGTAGGTAAATGGTTATTGTTTACAATGCATAGGTAAATATGCATTGACATTTCATAGTATGTTATTGACATTTCAAAATATGAAATATTAATTGTCATATAAGCTATGCGCGGTGTTAAACTCAGCAAATTAGATAATGCGTTGGAAACGGAATGCGAACACTAAGTTCCCCTTCCCTACCTTCCTATATACGGATTATAAATAGAACAAATAAAATATTTATGTTAAACTAACTTAACGAAGCCTCAAACGCATACCATCTCGACCTCTGTCGCCTCGTCCACTGTCATCAACCTCTTCATACATGCCCTCCAAGTGGTCCTCATACTTGTGATCCTCCTTTAATATCATAGATACTGTGTTTTTCAATATCAACCGCGGTCTCCTCCTCCTTCACTTACCACTCACTTTTGATTATAACAACAAAAAAATATATTTTAAATTAACTTATTAAAAAGTTATAAGAAAAGAATCAAAGTCATCCGGTTGGTCCACGTGGTACGTACTACGTATTAAGAATTCTTCAATTATTACATATTAAAATATCGGAGTTTGGGGTTACAGGTTCATATTTTACGTGCTATTTTCTTTTAAATTTGTTTTAATATTATTATTGTATTTATTTAAGAATTATTTATGAGGCCTGTCGTGGCGCAGCGGCACAAGAGTGTGACTGTAACCGACAGGTTCTGGGTTCGATCCCCAGTCGAGGAAATGAAATATTTAATATTTTCAATTTAAAATATTTAATGTTTCATTTCTTCGCTCTGGTAATAAGGCAAAAGCGCGGCGTTGAGTTCCGCCCCTCAACACGCAATGCCTCAAATTCGGCGGAAAGTGGGGAACGGAAGTGGAACGGAGTGTCATAACACTAGGTTCCACTTCCGTTCCCTCTGCCTACTCTGCCTAGTGCGAGATACAGCGTGAAGCTGAAAAAAAAGAAAAAAAAAAAAAGAATTATTTAAGGATTTGCCTTGTATATATAACTAATTTTCATATTTATTTTGTTGTAGGTAAGCAAAAAAGACAATCCTGTCCCATGAACCTAACAGAAAAGTAAGTGTCATTATTATTTAACAACCACCGGTCCCTACGCGGTTCCGTCTGCTTGATTATTTACTTACTTTTATTAACATGCATTATATTTCAAAACGCACCTTAGCCATGTTAATCCCAATTTCGCAAAAAAATGAGCGTAAAATGTTGCTTAAATGTTGCACCACGATCCCATCTATATTTCCCATAAAGTCCCATAAAAATTGGACTTTTTTTATGTATTGGTATAGAAAAAAAACATTTTTTAAATTATATGCATGTAGTACCGAAATTCTAAAGTTTGAACATTGTTTGAGATGTTGTTTACCTTAAGGAGAGTTTGTAAGTTTATTACAGTTGAAATATGACAATATATACCTGATATAAGTTATGGTGCTCAAATTTGTACTTAAATTAAGAAAAAAAAATCATTTTCTTATATATTTTCTTTATCTCGATGTGGTCACTTTACATGAGAAATATAAAATATGTCGGTACATATACACGGCTACGCGTAAAGATAAAAAAGCTACCATTTCTATCTGACCAGTAAACTTCAATATATCTGTAAATATGATAACTATAGCGGCGTTGAGTTACGTCCCTTACAGGCAATGCCTCTGATTCGGCGAAAAGTGAGAAACAAAATAGAGTATCTTAACCCTAGGTTCCCAAGTTCCCGCTCCCTACCCTACTACATGAAATATACAACGTGAACCTGAAAAAATATACAATATAAATAACTAGAGATATACCATTTTAATAACAAATTTTCAAGACCGTAGTGCCTTAGCAGCAAATTATCCGGCTGGTAACGCGACGATTGGGGGATCCAGTAATGAGACAAAACGCGGCGTTAAGTTCCGCTTACCTTTAAAAAAATACATTAATTTCAATTATAACTTTCCCCATAGTGTTTAAGAAACCGCCTATCACTTACGGTTAATTATATGAGATGAAATCTTCCATAACAGCCATAAGCAAAACAGTTAATTTGTAACGTACAAACTGCATAATTCATTTAGAAGGCGTTATTTTTCGTTATCGCCTTATCTCAACGTTTAACAAGAGTGATTAATACGACGCGCCTGAGGAGGACCTCTTTACTGTATAATAGTGCCGAAATACGTGTAACTATTTATTACGTTTCATTGGATTTGAATCTTGAACCTGTTTAAATTTATTTATATATATATATATATATATATATATATATATATATATATATATATATATATATATATATATATATATATATATATATATATATATATATATATATTGCTTTACGCTTTATTCCTATTTAAGGGCTGTAGTTAAGCATAGCCAAATTTACGTAATCGAAACATTACGTGCTAATTGTTGGTGTTTAACGCTGCACTTTATTTTGATCAGAGTAAGTAAATTGAAAATAACTAATTCTCCCGAGTAAGTCGAACGTATACGTAACATAAACATAATAAGGTTTGGCATACAGAGTAGACAGAAGGAACTTGAGAATCTAGTGATAGGACACTCTGTTCCTTTCCTTCTTTTTACCAAATTTGAGGCGATTTGATGGGAAACGGAACTTAACGCCGCGCTTTGCCTTGTTACCAGAGCAAAGATAGGTAAATAGAACATTTCATAGGTAAATAGAACATTTCATTTCTTCGAGCGGAGATCGAGCGTATAATCTGTCACATTTACAGTGGCATACGGTTGTGAAGGGGCTTAAATAGTGAGGCCTGTATAATATAATATTTTTATAATAATATTTTAATTGAGTTTTACCTTCACGCTTTATCTCGTATATTGGAGTTCAGTGTTAAGACACAACATTTCCATCATCTTCGTTTTTCGCCGAATTCACCGTTACCAGAGAGAGAAAATAAAAAAAAATATATATTTAACTTAATATATACATTTCCTAAACTAGAAATCGAACCCACAACCAATCAAAAAAAAAAAAAAATTAAATACCAAATGTAAATAAAACAATGAAATATCAACGTCAGCCATAATTAAGCTGACAATCCCAGTATAATAGATTTAACTACCCGCAATCATTTTCAATCGGCCAATCGATCATTGCGCATCGCGAGTGCCCCGTCAATAGCTTGCACCTTCATTATACAGGAGATACGTACAAATCATGGTGACATATAGACAGACAGAGGACCAGTACCAGTAAAATATTTACAATAAGTATGAGAACGTACAGGCATTGTTATGTAGATGTCGCTGCAGAAGGTAGAAAGCAATTGTAAGTTATTTTTTTTGGTTAAAATCACAAGTTATAAGTTCTGTAGCTTATTTTTAATATTTTGAAAAGGAAAAATGTATACTTTTTTTTAGAAAACTTTTATAATTTGTGGTCTGTCGTGTGACTGTAAACGTGACAGGTTTTGGGTTCGATCCGCACTGAAATAAATTAAATATTTAATATTTTTAAATTAAATGTTTAAATATTTTTATTTCTTTGCTCTGGTAACAAAGCAGCGCGGCGTTGGGTTACGGCACTCATCACGCAATGCTTCAAATTTTAGTGGAGAGTTGGGAACGGAACGGAGTGTCTTAATACTAGGTTACCAAGTTTCCTCCGCCTCCACAGCCATGTGTGAAGCTGCAAAAAAAATATAAATTTGAACGTATCGGGATTTAAATCGGCACCTCTTTGAAACTGTCCAAGAGTTCTGACCACTAAGATATTCGTTCTCTTAAAGTTATATATGTTTATAAGTTTTCTATAAAAGTATTTATTTCTCTTAGCTTTTTGTTTCCAATTTATTTGTTACTACTAAAATGACTAATTGTTAAGATTTGATGGGATATTAGAAAGTATAGATAATGTTTTTCCACCTTCACTCTTTACCCCGGACATGGCATAATGGGCAAAGAAAGCTCGGGAACCTAGTGTTTAGGCACTACGTTCTCATTGCGACACTGCCGTTCCCCACTTGATGTCACTTTTTAATTTGTTACTATCGCAAAATATAGAAGTAATATTTGATTTTATATATAAATGTGACAGGCTGTGGGGTCGATCACCCATTCGAAGATGATTTTTTTTTGTTGATGAGGTAACAAAACAAAGCGAATCGTTGAATTCCGCTACTTACTGCGTACTGTCTTAAAATTAAACAAAAAAAACAAAGTTTTTACCATTGAAATATCCAAAACATTTCGTATTTAATAGCGACTTCACCTGCAACTTTAATTATTTTAATTATTTCCCATAATTAAAGCATCCACAAAACTTTATACACCATAAAATTTTCAACTAAAACACTTCTAGGCTGAACACATATTCACCAACACAAATCCACAGTAAAAAAAAATAACCAAACCATTTGTCAAATGACCAGTGACACTTGCTCAATGCCACAGATTCATTTATCGATGTGACACCGGCTATCAAAGCGATCGTGACGTACCATCACGATTGACAGCCTCACCTGGTCTACTGCTATCCTATCGCGAACATTACCACTCATTATATTCAATTCATCTGACCTACCCACGATTTCCTTAATTTTTTTTTCAAACTCACGACACCTCACCTATCTTAATGATGCTCTATTTTGAACAAGATCGTGTCCCGGAGCGGTATGGAATTCGTCGCGTGGCGGCCTTCTGTCTTCTCTTAATCGTTTGGTTGGGAAATGTTCAATTTTTTCACTCGACCCAAGCGATTTTAGATCGTTTTGAAAACATATTTAAAATTTAATTTTCTATGAAGATCATAATGATAATCATACAACGTGAGTTTAGCCGTTTAAATCCAAAATGTCTTCGAAAATTTATTTCCAATAGGGTTGAAAATAGCTAGGTAGCGCTTACAACACACCAGCGCTGTACTGATTTAATAAATGTAGATTCGAAGCGGTGATCCGCGAGGTGCAGTCGCCATTTACGGCAGTCGCGCGTCGAACGCGTGGCAACGTCTCCGAGGCATTACAAAAGGTTAATTACACTCGAAAAACTCATTGAGCTACTGCAAGAATCCCGCCCTGTTCGGCCACCGCTTTAGGTTTCTGGTTACGCATGAATATGTATGTGAGCGAAAATCGTTTGGATTCCAACTTTTTAACGCTATGGGACTGTGGGTGTTCGGAAATTCTGGAAACAGTGATGTTAATTAAGTGGGAATATTTAAAGTATCTCTATGGTCTGATAGAGATGTCTCTTGGACTGACTTGGACTAAGTAGGTTTGCCAGCGCATCATGTTTATTTATCTTTACACTGTATCCCGCATATGGAAGAGTAGGTAGAAAGAACTTAGGAACCCAGTGTTAAGACACTCCTTTCCGTTTCTTACTTTCCGCCGAATTTGAGGCATTGCGTGTTGAGTACCAGACTTTGTTTCCAGAGCAAGAAAATGAAAATATTTAATATTTCATTTGAAAATATTAAATATTTCACTTATTCCAGTGGGGATCGAACCCACGATCTGTCGCTTACATTCACACGATCGTGTCGCTGCGCCACGACAGGTCTCAAATGTTTGTTAATGTTAATTCTTAATGCGCTGGTGCCGACGGCGCGTCTCTCAAAACAATAGCGGCACAAAGCGTTTATCTATATGGAAATATTATAAAAACATTGGTATTTACCCAATTTAAATGTGTTATATATTTCGTCTTTCATTTGAATTTATTAGTTTTTATTATATATATATATATATATATATATATATATATATATATATATATATATATATATATATATATATATATATATATATATATATATATATATATATATATATATATATATATATATATATATATATACACATATATATAGATAGCAAAAAAGTGTTTTCAATAATATCAAGATTTAACTTATTTCATTAATTTGAAACATTTAATATTTTCTATT